>PVJI01000250.1:0-309037 GCA_004026765.1 Micronycteris hirsuta | reverse complement strand
ATATTTCAAATCATGAAAAGCAAGGGACTACAACCAAGAATAATCTATCCAGCAAAACTTTCATTTAGAATGGAAGGGCAGATAAAGTGCTTCTCAGATAAGGTCAAGTTCAAGGAGTACATCATCATGCAGCCTCTACTATATGAAATGTTAAAAAGTTTCGTATGAGGACTCAGGAGCGAAGGCACCGAGGCCAGATGGCTACTGGGGAATTTAGATCAGTCACAGCCAAGACGCTTCTGAGGTAAGCAAGCAAAATACAACCAGAGAAACAAAATAGAACCAGAGACATTGAAGTTTAGAACATTCTGGCAGTAACCAGAGGGGAGGGGGAAGGGGAGAAGGGGGACAAGAGTATTCAGGAACTGCTATAAAGGACACATGGTCAAAACCAAGGGGGAGGGGGGAAGCAAGGGAGGGAGGTGGGTTTGCCTGGGGTGGGGTGGGGGGAGGGTAAATGCGGACAACTGTAATTGAACAACAATAAAATAATTTTAAAAAAATAGTACCTACTTCAAGGAATTATATAGAGGCTGAGACATAGTTTAATAAAAATTGTTTATTATAAAATAGAATTATATTATTATTAGCATGTAAGACTGTATTATACCCATTTCAGAGATGAGATAACTGAAGCTCAGAAAATTTCAGAAATTTGCCCAAGATTATGGAGCAAGGACTTATGGGAATGAGGACCTCTGCTTCCGAGGGCTGTGTGTGCTCTCCCCACTTCATTATGATTCTATGAATCAATACAAAAAGAGGACTAAGAGAGAAGGCTTTTCACTAGACACATAAAATTCACAAATCAAAGTAAAACCAGTAGCCCCTACCATCCAGGTCTTATCCACCAAATACTACTTCCTGTTCCATGAGACATCCATACCTTTCAAGCCTTTGTTGTTGTTTTTTTTTAGGATTTTGGAGCTTTGATGCTAGTTCACTTCCCAAAATAACTCGCCTCAGGACAATGTGGTATCTTAGAGTTACAGAAGTGCCAGGTACATCCCACAAACACTGACTGTATAATTTTAGTTTCCTGAGGAGAAGAAACAACAGCTTTGGCAACTAGCTTTCTATCAGCGCTGTGGAAAACGTTAAGTTTTTTCAATTGTGTATTGGTAGATAAAAGCTATAATCAATAGCATTCTGAAAGTTATGTGTTACCACTCATTTTCTAGAGCTCAGTATCCATTACATAGACCTGTGGGGTTCACTTTTGAGCGCCATACACATAGGATACAGCCTCATAAATGGCAAAACATAGAGCTTTATCAAAAAGATTAAACAGAAAAGAGAAAAACAAAGAAATTCTTTATTAATAACAAGATCAAGAATAAGAGTAGAGTATGCAGTAACTTAAAATATAGGTACAGCTGTTGACTCGACACTGATCTAACAGGCACTGTATGCTAAGCACTGTGCCAGGCACTGGGAACACAAAGATGAAGGAGAAAAGATGCCTGCCCTCCGGGAACCAGTGCAACAGGGAAAAGACTTACAAAGGACATGGATGTGGCGAGGGCGGGGGTGAATGAAAAAAGCCAGGAAGAAGTACTGCCCCAGAAGAATCACATTTCGCTTGGCAAGGAGTCTGAAGAGTGCTGGTACAGATTAAATGGCCTAGAAACTTAACCCCTATGCTTGTCAGTTCTGTAAAAGCAAGCAAGGCTATTCAATCTCAGTCTTTATTCCCTGCCCACCTTGTTTGCTTCCCACACCACGAGAAGGAGTGAGATTCCTTTCCTTTCTCTACTCTATCCTCTTTACAAGACTGGAAGCAGGGGCCAGCTCTGCTCCTGGAAAGCCTGTTTTTCCCAGAAACTTGAAATTCCGGTCCATAAGAAAAATCTAGATTTTATTTGCAAGACCTATTGTTCAGCAAAAGAGTTTGGGAGAGGCAAGAATTCCCCTAAGAACAACCCAAGTTTAGGCCATTGGAATACTTGTCTGATCTCCAAGGAACCTCTGGAGAACAGAAAGGAAAAAAAATCTGTTTTCAGGAAGGATGGCCTTGAGTTCACGATTCACCTTAAATAGAAGACTGTAAGATGTGGCTCTTCCTTTCTTAGAATGCTCCCAATAAATTAGAACAAAAGGAAGGAGACATCAAATAATTATATAAATATGTAATGGCACACTGGTAATAAAAATACTGCTTTGTATTTCTTCAGCAAATCCTTCTGAGATGACCAAGGTGTTTTAAAGTGATTATCTGATTCAGCCTTAAAAACAGTTCTAGGATGCTAAAAAAGTAGTAACCATTTTGACTTTTACATACTCCAAGCACACTTTACAAAGAAGTATAACCCTTCAAAGATATAATCTAAGAAAGATGTCCTGTCTCTAGAAATACTCTTAAATCATGTGATTGACACAGCATCCTACAGAAAGAAAACTGCAAAGGAACATCATCCTAATCATTTCAATGAAAAAAGCCAGCCGTGAAAAACACAAGCTAAAGGTACACTAACTAAAGGAAATCAGACTGAATATTTTGAATCACGTACAAAGTTAAAAATGGTAAGAGGGACCTAAAGACACGGATCTACGAGATCAAACAAGCAATTGTTGAGCTTCTGTAGTCATGACCATCGTGACACGTATCACTGGACAAAACCAGTTGCTCCAAAGGCAGGTTCCGAAACATGTCAGGGCAGCCCTGGGCCAGCCTATCAAAACTAAGCACACACTGCCACTACACACTCAGCACTGTCCTGCTCTGTTCTTCACGGACCTTGCCTTCCACCAGGTGCCTCCTCTGGGCTCACCCTATTTGCAAAACATTCATGTACTTACTATTCAGTGAAGAACCTGGCAATGCCATATTGGCTAATATCTTCCTTATTTTCTAGCAGCTGGCACACTGCATCCTCCATGTATGTGAGGACATGTCGCTGAGCTGCAAAGACAAGCAAGAGAGAGAAAAGTGAAAGAGAGACAAAAATATAAAAGTCCTCCCCAACCCAGTGGGAGGTCATGGAAGTCCATCAAGGTGTTGGCTCTCTCCTAGGAAGTGGACTGAGATAGGCCAACCAAACTTGTTGGCCCTAAAGGAGCTACGGTCCCAAAGGGTAGAAAGGGACATGATGTAGCACATGACTCGGTGCCATCTGATTGGCTGTCAGTATTAGCATCAACCCTTCATTTCAGTGATAAGGGTGAGCTGGAGAGAAGCTTTGGCAGCATTAAGCAGATACACCTGAAAGTTCTTTTCTTCCCCCATCCTTCCACCCCCTTCCAATGTCTGCACGTCTCAGACGCTTATCCCAGGGAAGGGTGCCTAAAGCATAAATTATCTGATTGGAAAGAAAACTCAATTCTTGAATTTAAAAAGAAAGTCACTGAAAAATTCAAGGACCATGAAAACTGGTGTATAAACTAGTAACCTTAGAAAAGAATAAGACCATGAAATCTATGTTGCTCAATTTATCAGAAATGTTTTCCGCATTTGTTGTGACTGGTAAATGTGCACATTAATCATGGTCTTATCAGAAAGGATCTGAGTGTTGGAATTAGAAAGAAATGGGTTTGAATCATGGCTCTGTCTTTGGTAGCTTACTCTTTGATAGTTATTTAATCTGTATTTGTGTGGAAACATAATTTAACTTTTCCTCAAAATATGGTCAGTTAACCTGTTGATCTGTAGCCCCCCTGTTGAATGCAGATTTATAAGCTGGCACCATCCCAGACTTAGTGACCTTAAATTTCTAAGTGGAGCCCCATAATTTTAACAAGGACCCTTAGTGCTTCTTAGGTATGCTGAAGTTTAAGAATCAGTCATTTAAAACGTGAGCTCTGAAGTTTAGAGAGACCTGAGTTCTATTTTCAGTTCTACCAATTCCTAGCTCTGTGACCTTGAGCAAATTACTAACCAAGTCTATTTCCTTACTGTAAAATGTGGATAATAATACTATCACTGTTTGGCCCTGGCTGGTGTGGCTCAGTGGATTGAGCGCTGGCCTGCAAACCAAAAGGTCACCAGTAAATAAAGTAAACAAAGAAAATCCTTTAAAAAAATACTATCACTGTTAGTATACTATTACACCGTTATTATTGTAGTAATAATACTGTTAGTACCTACATCACAGGATTATGAGAATTAAATAAGGTAATGCATGTAAAACACAGAGTGTCTGGCTTGCTTGATAATGTATTTTTTTAAAGAGTTTATCCATTTATTTTCAGAGAGAGGGGAAGGGAGGGAGAAAGAGAGGGAGAGAAACATCAGTTAGTTGCCTCTCATGCGCCCCCAACCAGGGACCTGACTCACAACCCAGGCATGTGCCCTGACTGGGACTTGAATGGGCAACCTTTCAGTTCGAAGGCCAGGGCTCAGTACACGGAGCCACACCAGGCAGGGCTTGATAATGCATTTTCTTAAAAGCCCATCTCCAAGGGCTGTCGAGGGCCTGCCTCAGTCAACAGCACAGGCCAGAGCTTCTGATGTTGCCTGTGCTCAACACACGACTGTCCCTCCCCCGTGAATTTTATCTGTAGGTACGACAGTGGCAACCAGGCACGCTTCACATAAAAACTTCCAACTCGGTGTTTTCCATTTACCATCCAAAAACATTTTTTTAAAAATTACAACTTTCTTTTGGAGCAGTGAGAATAAAAAACCCAAGAGTGATGAATAGTCTGACAAAATGCTATTCCACTAAACTGCTGCCAAGGTGGACATCTGCCTCTTTCATGGCTTTGTCCCTCAAGAAAATATGGAGCCATTACCTAAAATTCATAAAAACGAGTGCTTCAAAAACACAACTCCTAAAGTCCTGGTGGTCCCGTAAAACTCATAGAGCGAATCAGTTTATCTACCCTTCTGCGCTCCAGAGCGTCTTCATGGAGCGATGGTGACCTAGGGTTCCAGCATGTCTGCACCAGCCTAAAGTCCACAGAGCGATATGTTTACATTCTGGTACTTCTCCTGTTGATTTGAGTGCTTCCCAAAACTAACAACCATCAATCACTGCAAACATTCTCCAGCCCTCCGCCCCCAAAAAGATGTGAAGACAAAATCAGTGCTTCATCAACAGTTCTTCCAACTGGAAAACTACTTCTCTAAAAAATGGCCAAACTGAGTGAGGCTGTGAAATCATACATGCACATTTCTGGTGTTAATTGTTTTATAATTAAATACATATCAAATTGGGACAAAAAACGACCAAGCTAACATTAAAACCAGCTAAATTTTCACCTCTGTATTCTCTTTCCCTTCTTCCACCCACTTACCCTGATCTTACAAAACCATTCCCTGGGCTGTGTGGACGTCTGTGACTCATTTCTGCCCAAGGCTATCAGAGACTTTTTTTTCATGGTAGACATGAAGGAGCTATGCCATGCTTAGAAGCAAATGATGCTACTTTTCCCTAACTTCAGGGGTTGAAAGTCAATGTAAAAGTCCTTTAACGAAGAAAGGTTTAAAGTAATTAGAATAAAGTAGTTTTGTACTCCTACAAAGAAAGTGGGGAGGAGAGAAAGAAAAATAAAGGACCATATCTGTTTAATATTCATCTACCAACCAGATGTTTAGCATTTAATATTACATATAATAATGATAATAATAGCTATCAAGTTTGAGCACCTGTGCAACTTATCAATGTGCCAGATACTACACTAATTATTTTACATGCATTATTTTATTTAATCTTCACAACAATCCTCTGATGTGTACTTTGATTACTTCCATTTTACAAATTGGAGAACTGAGATTTGTAGAATTAAAGTAACTTCCTCAAGATCACAGCTAGTAAAAGAGAAGCCAAGATTCACACCAAAGTTTGCCTCGTACCAAGAAATGCTCTTAACACTATATACCATACTGCCTCCTCATTGACATTTCATAATGAGTTTTGCAAGTAAATATGATCTTTACACATAGCACAAAGGCAGGGGTATATGTTGATAATAAAATCATCTGAAAGATGTGGTCTACTTGTTTCTATGTGAATTCACATGTGTATGTGGGGGGGGGGGGGAGGAGAGGGTCCTGTCCCCACTTGCAGAGGTGTGCAAGCCAGTCAACATTTGTATGAAGTTGGAACTTGTCCACCCCACCACAAAATACTCACCCATCCCTAGTTCACAAAGTAGAAACAGAAAGCCCTGGTGCTCTTTTCATCTGTGGGAGAAGAGAAGCTAAAAAGAGCCAGCAGAGGCAGGGAAAGGTTCCTCCCTTCCAAGAATTTCACACAAGCCAGTGTGAAGAGCTCTAATTGCTGCTCCCTGGCGGTTTCCTTCACCTGCAGCTCTTATCAGTCCAATGTTCCCTCTGTGGTTAAGGCACCACCCAACCCTGGAAAATCCTTGCAGTTTATCAAACTTCAATAAGACAGGAGTTCAAAGCTCTTGCCTGGCAATAAAACATGGAGAATGTCGTTTTATATTATTTTTTAAATGCAAAGGAATAAGCTTTAATTTGTGTGAATGATTAAAGAATACAAACTGCACACCTGCACCCCTGGAGGGAAAAGATATCTAGGCACCTTAGCTGCCCTTTTGGAAAAGAAAAAAATATTTCAGATTGGATTTTTTTTTCTTCTGCTTTGCGGCAACTTCCACGAAAACAGAATTATGTTTTCTAATATGTACCAAAAGGTTCTGTTGTTCTGAATTCATATTTAAGGCCCAAGCATCCACATCTCGCTTAGATAGCATCACTGTTTGAGATAAGCACTTATAACTTCAACATGCTATGCTGAAAAATCTAAGTGAAATATGAGGAAACACTGGGTGATATTTACATGAACCTCCCAAGTGAAGGCAACTGTGGATCAGAAACTTCTTGGTTCTGCCCTGGCCGGGTAGCTCAGTTGGTTGGAGTGTCGTCCAATGTGCCAAGGTTGTGGGTTTGATCCCCAGTCAGGGCACATACAAGAATCAACCAATGAATGCATAAACAGGTGGAACATCAGATTGATGTTCTTGTCTCTCTCTCCCCCTCCTTTCCTCTCTCTCTCTAAAATAAATAAATACAAATTTAAAAAAAAGCAAACCACTTCTTGGTTCTGTTGAATCACCTCCTGCTGGTCTCTTAATCTCTATACCATAGACACTCCTGCTATAAAATGGGTATGGCCCTGGCTGGTGTGGCTCAGTGGATCAGGTGCCAGCCTGTGAACCAAAGGGTCGCTGATTCGATTCCCAGTCAGAATACAAGCCTGGGTTGCAGGCCAGGTCCCTGGTTGGGGGTGTGTGAGAGGCAACTGTTGATGCATCTCTCGCATATCGGTGTTTCTCTCCCTCTTTTTCTCCCTCCCTTCCCATTTCTCTAAAAATAAATAAATAAAATCTTTATAAAATGGGTATGATATTAAGAATAATATGTCTAATAATAAGCTTCTTTGGAGAAAAGTTACATATATACAAAAGGTAACATATTAATGATTATATTATTATTGCTACATACTGATTCTGCAGATTAAAATGACATAGCAATTTACTGCAATGGTTAAAAGCATGGGCTCTGGAGTCAGGCTGACCTCTATTTGATTTCTAGTTCTGGCAATTATTAACTGTGTGACTTTAAGCCAGCTACCTAATCTCTCCGTCTGCCCTTTTCTATAAAAATAGGGAATAGCACCTACCATCTAAAGTTGTAAATAAAATAATGTAATAATCTTAGCATAGTGCTTGGCACATAGTAAGTGTGTAATAAATATTAGCTATTTTTATTATTGTTGTTATTATTAGTTGTTACCATGTACCCCTCCAGACATTGCAACACCCACCAGACAATAGGGTTTCAGCACTAACGAACACCAAGAGACCAACCTACTCTAGCCCTCTATCACTTATTTAACTCTGTTCATCCAACCAAGGGTGTTTATAGATTATCTTCAAAACTTCCTGGGCAGCGTGGAACCCTACATACACAGTAATGCGCACACATAATCATACACCTATTTCCGCTATCGCCCTTAAACTTGTGGGAAGCATTCACTTAGTAACTGCTAATCAGGAAGCTCTAATTTATACGGGGAAAGTCCAAAACTATTTCTTTTTACTCCCTTCCAAGGCATAAATACCATCAAAGTATCAGCTGTTTGTTTTGCAATTGAATGATAAGGGGTCACATCTGGAAATTTTTGCTTGAGGGACCTGGAATTTCCACCTACAACATTAGTTAGACCACTGTTAGTATCATTTAATACAGAGTTCCTATACTAGAATAAACGAGTCTCACTGGAAAAATATTCATGTGAATTACTGTATGTGATATTAATAGATTCACACTATAACAATAGCAGCGTAAGAGAAAAGCAGAATATATACATATACTCAACTTTAAATCGGACTTTTTCCTAAAGTGAAGGGACTTAGAAAAACAGCAAACAAACCTCACGGACACAGACAACAGTGCTGTGATTAACAGAGAGAAAGGGGGCGGGGGCAGAAAGGATGGGAGACAGATGGCGACGGAAGGAGACTTGACTTGGGGTCATGAACACACAACACAATATACAGATGATGCGATGTGGAACTGTACACCTGAAACCTATCTAATTTTATTAACCAATATCACCCCAATTAACTCAATAAAAAAGGAAAAAAATCCAACTTTTTTCTCCCTTGCCAGAGTCCTTTTGAGACACATTTTGGTTTTTGAAGCCTCTGAGCTTCCGATGCTGGTTGGCACAAATAAATATTGAATTCAATTAAGACTATCCTCTGAGATAAGAAAACTATTGCTGTTAGCCAACAACCTGTCATGTAAACTGTTAAGAAACTTCAATATCATTTATAAATCACTAATATGATTCAGCCTTCAATCTTGTAAAGTATAAACAGACAGCTTAATGGCTTAAAAATTAATATACCTCTAAAGTTAATCATTTACATTCTCTCTCTTTACTGGTATGCCCTGATTTGGGGTACAGTATATTCTGGGGAAATATTTTATCGTCCATACAGACCATCTTTGATCTTTGACCACACTAGAACAATTTCCTTTAACCAAAGGAGACGGGGAAATGAGGAAAACTAGCGCACGCAATCCTTACACAACCCAATAGGTAGGTAATACACTTTTTTGAAGCTCAGAAAGGGTAAGGAACCTGCTCAAAGTCTTAATAAATGGCTGAGCTAGGATTCAAATTTAAATTCGACTCCAAAGCCCATGGGCTTCCACCCCAACCCATTACCTCCCAAAAACAAAAATAAAAACAAGAAAATGTAAACACCTACAATGTATCCCATTTAACACTGTATCACCTAGAAATTGCTGGCTTCCCACTGTTAATACTAGAAAAGAAGATTAAATTGGTAAATCAGACAGTTGAAGTACTGGCATGATCTTCAAATTTTTAAAAAAATGTTTATTTCTAATTACACATGTAATTTTTTAAAGGTTTTATTCATTTATTTTTAGAGAGAGGAGAAGGGAAGGAGAAAGAGAGGGAGAGAAACATCAATGTGTGGTTGCCTCTCACGTGGCCCCCACTGGGGACCTGGCCTGAACCCAGGCATGTGCCCTGACTGGGAATTGAACTGGTAACCTTTTGGTTCGCAGCTTGTGCTCAATCCACTGAGCTACACCAGCCAGGGCTAATTACACATGTAATTATTTTTAAAGATTCAAACAATATGGAAAAAGTTAAAAACCAATCTCAGTTCCCACTGAATAACAGCATTCTGAGCACTTTATGGATATTAATTTATTTAATTCTCAATGCAATGTAATGGGTACTTTTATCTCAATTTTATAGATAAAAAAAGAAAGATTCATACACGTAATTTGTCTAAAGGTTAAAGGTCTAGTAAGCAGCAGAGACAGGATTTGAATCCAGGCCTTTGGTCTGTACTACATTATATCGCAGCCCTCAAGGAGCTATGCAGCACAACATACATCAAATGGACCTCCCTAAGAACGAATTTAAAAACTAAGGAAAGACCTTTTACATTAACAGTTAATTATAAAACAGGAAAACTAATATGTTGCTTTTGAGCATCCAAACCACCAAAGCGCTGCTATACAGCTAGTCAAACTCAAATCCTAAAAGACAAGCCAGGGACAAACAAAGCATTACACATGCATTAAAATCACCTGTGACAACCAGAAAACTGGAGGTGACTAAAGATCTCTATGTAAAGCAGGAGATGAAAAGCGAGTTTACTTACCTCAGCCAACAGAGGTATTGTACACGTTAACAGCTGTGCAAAGCTGAGTGCTCTGACATTCAAACAGTCTCTAGTGAACCATTAATCCTTGCCTCCTCCTTCCTAAAACTGGTGATTTTTGATATTTTGGGGATGCCCATTCAGGTTAAGTGCTCAAATCTTACTGCTTCTATACTTCCATCTTAAATCTCGTAATACAGAATTAGTAGATTGGAGTCTTGCAGTTTTTTTAAGCAGGTTTTCACAGAGTCCAAACTTAAAGCACTCAGCTAGCTCTCCATAACAACTCATAATGCCTGAATGTCAGAGAAGTCTTAAGTAGCACTTACAGGTTTCCCACAGTTACAATCTATGGGACACATGAAGAACCCAAGTAAAATTTTCATGACAATAGCTTTGCAAAAATAGTTACTCAAAGAGCAGTATACTTATCAGATCAACTCCATAAACATTAACAAAACTATTTTCCAGAATGCATCACAAGTTAAAAAAAAAAACCTATAAATTGACAAGTATGGAGTAAATCATGTACTACTCATGTTACGTCAGGCCGGGAAATATTAAAGTTACAGGGTGATAATTAATTGTGTTATATAGTTGTCAAAGATTGTAGCCTTTGGGGCAAACCATGCACTTATAAGTTATTAGTAATTATATTTGGTATTATGCAATTTAACTATTAATATATGGATCAGTAATATTACTGCAACAAGGTATTAATGCAATAACATTAGTAACTTGACATTTTACGTTCAAACTATTTCATAAAATTTGCTGGCACTCACAACAACTCACAAAAGAATTCTAATTTAAGACCACTGAGATTCATGGGCTTCGAATCCCTGATCCTCTCTCTGCTGGTTGATACCGCCTCTGTATGAAGGTGTGGATTCTTTCTCAGTGAGAGTCTCGTGCATCAAATCCCCACTCAGAACTATGTCTACACCATACTTATGGAATATGGCTTGTAATAATGCTCAATAATCCCTTTGTTTCTATTTTTGATATGAAAGTAAAGGATGCTAGTGTAGATATTTATAGATATTTATAGCCTAGGCCAAAGTCCACAGAAGTCATACAGTGCAAACAGCATAGGCTAGACAGAGAGACCCCAGTTCAGTTTACATAGAAAACACGTGCCCACATATTAATTTAGCTGAACATATCTAAACTAATGGTGTACAGCTTCAAAGTGCCCTATAATACTTTGGACTTTATTTTTACCAAACTAACATAATTTCTGACTCAACACTCTTACTTACGGCTGCTGCATGGTCCAAGCCTACCTTTCCCACCAGGCTCAACTGGAATGCCAGTTTCTTCCTGAAGCATTCCCTGGTTCTCTCCCAGCCAGAGGCAATCTCCCTCTTCCTAAGCTCCCTGAAACACCTATTTCAGTATTTCCAACGGCACTTTCTACCTTGATATAGAGTTATTTCTGTTCCATTTCTACCTAACTGTAGTTATTTGTTACATAGAGTTATTACTGTCCTCCTCCTTAAATACAGACATGGCCCACGACTCGTTTATCTTTTAGCCCCTTTAACTCTCAGGACCACTCGATGTCTTCCGCAGAGCAGTCATTCAAATGTTTACTAAACGAATCCATAGAGTGTATCATTATTTATACACTGTGAGGGTATTCTTTACTCAACTCAACCATTTCAGGACTGTGCCTCCCAGGTGGAAAACTCTTAAGTACCAAAACACGTTCTGCTACAGTCCGAGGGTTCTTACAGGAAGCCACTTTTGTCCTATTCTCAACTCCTCTTTCTGTTGCCGTTTAACTGTTCCTTCTCTCTATTCCAATGAGAAAGCACTTGTTCCTTCCATTGTCACTAAGGGCCTCATTATGTTCAAGGTAAAGTGAAAAAATGCATTCGATGCAATTACCAGTTCCTTACAAATTTGGGGGCTACTTGTCATTTCAAAATCCAGGACCTGAATAAAAGAAAGTCCAAATTCTTTTCACTCCAAGAACTATTTTCTTTTTTTTTCTTTGTAGACAAAATGGAAGCACACAGCACAGGAAGCAGTCCTCAGTAAGCCACCGTTCATAAACAGCTTTGCTGAAAGGGTAACAAAGGTTCTGTTGTGCTCTTGCATGGCAGGGCCAGCAAGCAGCAGGAGCAGATGAACTCTTTAAGAAACAAAGGTTCTGTCTTCATGCAAATGTTTGCATTAATAAAAAATGAAGAAAAAGATATAGAAAATGCAGGCTAGCTGGACATAATAGGTCTCTAAATGGGAGGTTTTTCACATTTTTCAGGCGGAGTCAGCAGGTCTTTTAAAAACTTTGTCATTCTAAACATTTCACAGACATCACAAGAAAGACATGCAAATAACAGAAGCAAATCAAAGGACATCCCGCTGCTCTGCTGGCGCCTCCCTCATCCATGCCTGGTTTGTCATTTTCTGTTAACCCTGGTGCTGGCTGCTGTTTTGTTGAGGAATGGAATCCCTAGCCCATGTGGCAGTACATGTCCAGCCAGCTGGCCCTTGCACGGATGACATTACAATGCAAGCCATGTACCACCACTCAGGCACACGTGCTGCCCGGCAACAATTCCCATGTGCAATTATTACACACCCGGCTTACAAATCTGCATAGGAAAGAACCTCTAAACTAACCACTTAATAAGATATAATCACCTCAAGTGTATTACTGAAGAATTCTTTGAAGATGGACTTAACTGAGGACCAGTCCTTGAAAGTGAAATATTCAATAAAGGCCTTAAAATAAATACAGAAAATTTAAAACCTTGTGAGGGGAGAAATTTACCTAATACTTACTAAGTGCCAAGCACTGTATTAACTATGCAACCTGCATTATCTCAATCTTCACAACCGCCACTTACGGCAGATACTTACATTCCTGTTTCACAGCCGAGGAAACTGAGGCCTCGGGAGCTTATTAACTTGCCAAGGTCACACAGCCAATGATGGCAAGCCAAGACTCAAAACTGTCTGGTGGCAAATTCATCTCCATTCCATACATTTTTCTCACCCCTTATTTCTGTGGCTTTTGTGATTGAAACGTAGCTTCCTCTGAAAATATCATAAAGACCATATTCACCGACTGAAGGACTTTTTCCATTTTAATCATTGGGAGTCTTTATCATTCATTTTTAAGAGTGAGTGGCTTTTGTGTTAGATCATAAGAATCTAATTAAGCTACAAAAGTTTTCTCACAGAAAACATGGATATAATTTAATATGTTGTGTATAATTTTAGAGCATTCGGGAATCTCTTAAGCTCATTTTAGCTCCCCCAAGAGTTCCTGGCCTACACATTAAAAAGGAAAAAACAAACAAACAAAAAAACTTGCATCTCCTTCCCTTCCTGGAAGCACTTGACCAGTTTTCTTCCACAATCGGGACCATTGAATCCCCTGACCTGAACACTCCTTGCCCTCCTCAATTTCCACGGAACATGCTAACCCTCTTCCCCAGGACATGGAATCACTACACCTACCGGCAGACTGCCCCACTGGCCTTCCTTGGTTGTACTGAACTGGAAACCAGTAGCCAGTCACTTCATTACTATTCTTACCACTGCTCCCGAATTACAAAAGCTTAAGGAGTGGAGGGACTTTAAGATTATATCATTCAACTCCCATTGTTTTACAAATAAAGAAATTGAAGTCTTTCCTCATTGTTCTCCCTCTTGATCCAATGATGGAAAGTTCTTGGGCTTGCTCAAATGAAGCCAGAAAATTCTCCACATTTCTCTCTATAACCG
Organism: Micronycteris hirsuta; assembly: GCA_004026765.1. Taxonomy (NCBI): domain Eukaryota; kingdom Metazoa; phylum Chordata; class Mammalia; order Chiroptera; family Phyllostomidae; genus Micronycteris; species Micronycteris hirsuta. Next base: position 295,174 of record PVJI01000250.1, on the reverse strand, counting down.
CATTGTCAAAGTTTTTATTTAAACAAAGCAGGCAAAATAAACCATAGCTACAAATGAATTATTTTCAAATATTTTTTATACTGCCTGAATGGACATAAACGTTAAAAATGGAATATACAAATGATATTATCCAGGCTTCTTTTATCCTACCAAGAGTTCACTCAGTTCTCTGGTGCCAATCATAATCACAATCACAAATAATTTTTTGTCCTATAATAAAGGTGATATGTTGGCTGGTATGGCTCAGTGGATTGAGCACCAGCCTGCAAGGCAAGGGGTCACCGGTTCGATTCCCAGTTGGGGCACGTGCCTGGGTTGTGGGGCCGGTCCCCAACAAGGGGCACATGAAAAACAACTGCACATTGATGTTTTTCTCCCTCTCTTTCTCCCTCCCTTCCCCTCTCTAAAATAAATAAAATCTTTAAAAAATAAAAATAATGGTGATATGTGACATAAGTAATAAGTATAATAAGTGAGATGATAAGTGAAAATAAGTATAATAGTTTCTTTCTTTAATATAATGGTTGTCTGGAAGATAATCTAAGCACTGAGAATCAGATTACTGAATTATACTGAGCCTTTAATTTGGAGACAACAAGAGAAAGCAAATTATTACACGACTTTATAATAAAAGGCAGAAAAAGTATTCCAGAAGAAGTAAAGAAGGAGGTTATTTCAGGGAAAAAATGGCAAAGCTCAACAGTATGGAAACTTCAGGAATCAAAACACCATTCTACCGTGGAGATTTAAAAGAGCTGGCTGAATAAATACAAGCAATTGTCTATAAAGCACAGGAGGAGAGGTAAACTGGGGCAGGGTGGGAACAATTCCTCTCAATGTATGCCTTACATATTTTTTTGAATCTGTGAATGTGTTACTAGTCAAAGCATGTGTATATATAATGCTGTAGCAAAGAATGCTAGTTACCAACCCCAGCAACCTCTCCTTGGAAACATCCTCCATGTTTTCCTGGGCTCATGGCTGCTGGCAAAAAGACCATATTTTTTCAGCTTCTCTTGCAGCTACGCTTTAGTCATATGATTAAACTATAAAATTTAAGCACAATATTGTATGGGTCTTGTAGAAAGTACTTAAATGGAACTGATTCAACTGAAAGCTGTCTCTTATTTAACCCAGGGAATAACAAAGAGCTCCTTCAGTCCTCATGGATCCTGAGATAAAAGATGGAATCTATAGTTATGATGTTGGAGGAAAAAAAGAGAAGCCAGAGTTCCTAATTATACCTTGAAAAATACCATACTAGCCATGAATTAACTATCTTCAGGCTTCTTTTCCACAAAAGAAAAATAATCTTCTGCCCTGGCTGGTGTAGCTCAGTGGATTGAGCGCGGGCTGGGAACCAAGGGGTCCCGGTTCGATTCCCAGTCGGGGCACATGCCTGGGTTGCGGGCCAGGTCCCCAGTGAGGGCCATGTGAGAGGCAACCATACATTGCTGTTTCTCCCTCGCTTTCTCCCTCCCTTCTCCTCTCTCTAAAAATAAATAAATAAAATCTTTAAAAAAAAATAATCTTCTAACATTTTTAAAAATCTTTTTAAAAAGAATTTATGTATTTATTTCTAGAGAGAGGGGAAGGGAGGGAGAAAGAGAGGGAGAAAAACATCAATGTGTGTTGTGGTTGCCTCTCTTGTGTCCCCTACTGGGGACCTGGCCCGCAACCCAGATATATGCCCTGACTGGGAATCGAACCGGCGACCCTTTGGTTCACAGGCCAGCACTCAATCCACTGAGCCACACCAGCCAGGGCTCTTCTAATATTTTAAAACCATGTTATTTTAGGTTTTTCTGTTATATGCAGACAAACCTAATACTAACATAAAGCATCTATATATTTTCCCAATAGCATAAATAAAGGGATCAAACTAATTGTACCAATCAGAATGCTCAGTGGCCTATTCATCCATCTGGGTAGGATGCTAGGGTAGGATAGAGTGTTTCCAGACTATCCAAGCATTTAAGAGATGTACTACTATCTCCAGTGCTTACCATTATTGTAAACAGGGTTAAGGTCTCAGTGACTTTCATAACATGAGCAATAGTTTACTAAATACTTCCACATACACTATCACACTGACCTAGGAGTCAATAAGATAAGACTGGGATTAATATCTCCATTTTACAAATGAGGAAATTGCCCAAGGTCATACAGCTTGTAAGTGGTAGGGCAAAAGCCTGAGCTTTAATCTCATGAGTATAAATATTTTCCACTGAATCACAGAATTAGGAATACTCTTAGAGAAATTTAGAAAGTTTAAAATGATCATGATTAATACTAATTAATCAATATAAACATAAATGTCATGATTGCAAAGTAGACCACAAATCAATGTCTTTATGTTTCACAGAACTTACATGAAGATCTTTTAAAATTAATTTTTCCATTTACTAACTGAGGAAACATTCTGCTTAATTTTAGACCTGATGACAACACCATTCCCTTCTCAGATCCTGCATTTTGCACTAGACAGAAAAATAAACAAATAATGGGCAGCACGTGAAGTAACAGGTAGCAAAGAGGTAGAACTTCTCTCTAATGGCCATTTCTCTTTGAACACTCTAGGTCAGATTCTGTGAGGTCCCACCTGTCAGTGGTACAAGACACTTCTACAACTCATTTTAGAAATCTTCCTTCAGAAAACTTACGCAGCTCCAATAATCAGACTCAGCAAGGCGAGCTGACCTCCAGTCCAGATCTTGCACAGTGCACTGTCCTGCACGGCCATCCCCAAAGGCACATAGGATGAACAGCCTAAGCAAGAGGGTCTCTTTATATATAAGGCCTGGTTTCTAACCCTTGTGCTATAGATGACTCCCTGGGGCACTGTGGGGGAATTATGCAAGGTGTTTAACCCCTCCCCAACTTAATTTCCTCAGTACATCATGGGGGAGAAGAATACTTTACTCTCCAGAACTACTGGGAAGGCTCATTAAGCTGAACTGAACAATTTGCTTTTTTTTAAGATTTTATTTATTTATTTATTTTCAGAGAGAGGAGAAGGGAGGGAGAAAGAACAATGTATGGTTGCCTCTCACATGGCCCTCACTGGGGACCTGGCCCGCAACCCAGGCATGTGCCCCGACTGGGAATCGAACCGGAACCCTCTGGTTCCCAGCCCGCGCTCAATCCATTGAGCTACACCAGCCGGGCCTGAACAATTTGCTTTTAGAATGTATGATACAGACAGATATAGAAATGAAATTATTGCATTCTCTTCTACTTCTCTGAATTTATACTTTGTCTTTCCAAAACAAAATAACCCAGTAGAAAGCCTCATTAATGGACATAGTCTAAGAAAAATGTTAAACTGAGGAGAAGAATTTGAATGGTGTTAGAAGGAAAAGATAAAAAAACTTTACTTTCAATTTCATTTTCTTGAGATTTCATAAGCATGGAGTTGAAAACAATCTTATTAAGTCATCTAATTTAATATTTTAGAAATTATAATGTCTCCTTGCTCGTGTGGCTCAGTGGATTGAGCGCCAGCCTGCAAATCATAGAGTTGCAATTTCAATTCCCAGTCAGGGCACACGCCTGGGTTGTGGGCCAGGTCCCCAGTAGAGGGCACGCGAGAGGCAACCATACATTGATGTTTCTCTCCCTCTTTCTCCTTCCCTCCCCCTCTCTCTAAAAATAAATAAATAAAACCTTTTTAAAAATTGTCATTTTTATTATTGCATTTTGAATTATTACTTAAATACAGAATTCCTCTTAAAATAGCAAGCATTTACGTATCTCTATGGTCCCTTCTCATCTTCATCAATGTATACTTGTTTACATTGGACTTCTACTTTTTAAAAAAGCTTCATTCCTACATGCTTTTTTACATATACATAAAGTTATCCTAGGAATTATTTAGTGATATAATATTTCACTGTATTTCTCTACCTCAAATTGGATTATTTCCAGTTTTTTATTAAAAAATAATGTGGCTATAAATATTTTTATGCAGACAATTTATTTTCTCTTTTGAGTTATTTCTTTAGGATATATTCCCAGAAGTAGGGCTACAGAATCAAAAGAGATGCTCATTTTTATGGCTTCTGTTATGTATTGCAAAATTGCTCTCCAGAAAGACTACCACCTTCAAGAAAAGGAGGGCAATTTCTTTGCAGATATACCAAAATAAAGCTTTGTATTTTAACTGACTCAAAAGTGTATTTTTTTAAAGATTTTATTTATTTATTTATTTTAAGATTTTATTTATCTTTAGAGAGAGGAGAAGGGAGGGAGAAACAGCAATGTGTGGTTGCCTCTCACATGGCCCCCACTGGGGACCAGCCTGCAACCCAGGCATGTGCCCTAACTGGGAATCGAACCGGGACCCCCTGGTTCCCAGCCTGCACTCAATCCACTGAGCTACACCAGCCAGGGCTTTATTTATTTATTTTTAGAGAAAAGAAGGGAAGAAGAGAGGGAAAGAAACATCAATGTGTGGTTGCCTCTTGCGCGCCCCCCACTGGGGACCTGGCCTGCAACCCAGGCATGTGTCCTAGACTGGAATCGAACTGGTAACCCTTTGGTTTGTAGGCTGGCACTCCATCCACTGAGCCACACCAGCCAGGGCTCAAAAGTGTCTTAATTTGCAAAGCTTAACTTACTGGTGAACCTGAATACAGTATTTAGTTAGGTTATCTTTCCTCTCATGTGGATTTAAAATTTTAATTGTAAAAGTAACAATACAGAAGGGTATAAAGTAAAAAGTGAGGCTTCCTCACTTGTAAGCATTCTCTTCATTCAACTTCTCAGAGTATTCATTGTTAACAGATTGATCTACATCCTTCCAGAACACTTTCTATGTGTGATCCTATATTTGCAAACATTCATTAACTTGTTTTTATACAAAAACGTAATCACACTGTACTTATTCAGTAACTTATCTTTTCACTTAATACTTCCATTCTTTTTAATGGCTGGATAATAATAACTCATTATTTTTAATGGCTGCATGGTCATATTATAGAAATATCATATTAACCATTCTCTCTTTTATTTTTTAGATTTTATTTATTTACTTTTAGAGAGAGGGGAAGGGAAGGAGAAATAGAGGAAGAGAAACATCATTGTGCAGTTGCCTCCTGCGTACCTCCTACCAGGAACCCTGCCTGCAACCCAGGCATGTGTCCTGACTGTGAATTGAACCAGCGACCCCTCAGTTTGCAGGCTGGCACTCAATCCTCTGAGCCACATCAACGAGGGCAACCATTCCCTTATTGATGAGCATGCAGATTAACTCTAATTTTTCACTTTTACAAAGAATATTGCACATTCATTAACTCTTAAATCATTTCCTTTGACAACTTATCCTGAAGGGGTTTATTCCTGTGACATAAATTTGTACATTTTCTTAACATGTCATACATTAACTTTTATTTATTATATTCATCATGATTTTCCTTATCCTATCACTTTCTTTTATCTTTGTTATTTTTCCTATAGAAACTTAAAAAAAATCCTGTCTATATATCCATCTGTCCTCAAATGTCTACTATTAATTTATGGCATAAAATTATCTCAGAGGTAAGTATACTTTATTATTTTCTCCTAGTTATAAAAGTATTTTAACATTTTAATTCAACTACAATCCATTACACCATATGGTATGAGGTGTGAATATACATTTATTCCTTTCTAACTCCATCCAATTCATTCTCAACTAATGAATTTTCCACATTATTTCACTGCACTTAGTTTGTCACAGATTAAGTGGATCTGTGCTTGTATCTATTTCTGAGATCTAAACTTTATTTTACTTGCTTATTTTTAAGTTAAAAACTACCTACCATACATTTTTTTAACTTTCTACTGAAATATAATAATATACAGAAAAGTATGAATTGGAACTTGTAATCAGTACCCTAGAAAATCTCCTGGAATCTCCTCCCAGCTCTAACCCCTAGCCCCAAAGATAAATACATACATTGGTTTTTCCTGGTTTTGAAATGTATATTAAATCATACAGTATGCAGTCCTTCATATTTGGCTTCTTTCATTCAACATTATGTTCGGGAGACTGATTCACATAGCTATGAGTAGTTTGTTCATTAATTCTCACTGCAGCATAATATTCAATTGTTGAATATACTACAATTTATCAATTCCCTTGTTGTGGCGAGAACTGTTTATATAAAATGTCCAGAATAGGCAAATCCATACAGGCAGAAAGTAGACTAGTGCTAGCCGGGGGCTGGGTGTGGGGAGAAATGGGAGTGACTGCTAATTGGTATGAGCTTTCTTTTGAGGGTGATGAAAATGTTCTGGAATTAGATCATGCTGGTGGTTGCACAATCTTGTGAATAAACTAAAAAATATGGAATTGTATACACTTTTTTTAACCTAATCTAAGGACATGCTTATTGATTTTAGAGAGAAGGGAAGGGCGGGGGATGGAGAGAGAGAGAGAGAAACACTGATGTGAGAGAGAAACATCAATTGGTTGCCTCTTGCATGCACCTCATTTGGGGACTGAATATGCAGCCTAGGTATGTGTTGTGACCGGGAATCAAACACTCAAACTTTTCATCTATGGGACAAAGCTCCAGCCAACTGAGCCACAATGCCAGGGCTGAATTGTATACTTTAAGAGGGTGGATTTTATGGTATGTTAATTACATCTCAGTAAAAGACACACTCATAAAAACAGAGTTGAAGAAGGCAGCATATCACAGATATTAAGAAACTTTTGGGAGATGAAAATCATACAATTAATAACTATTATAGTAAATTAAAAGCAGCTAAAAAATTAAGTGCAGTGTCTGTATTAAGGAAAGAGGACAAGAAGTAAGCCACTCTCTTACATAATACCAGAAAGGCTTAGGAACTATAGGTACCAGTACCTCTGAAGACATGGGTACAAAACAGAAGGCTTGTGTTATGGACTCAATGTTCATATCTGCCCAAATTCATATGTTGAAGCTCTAACCCACAGTGTGGCTGTATTTGGAGTAAGAAAGAATTTAAGGTTAAATGAGGTCAGAAGGGTGGGGCCCTGATCCAACAGGGTTAGTATCCTTATAAGAGACACTAGAGAGAAATCTCACACACACATAGACACACCCACCAAAAGAGGCCACATAAACACATACGGAAAAGGTAACTGTCTGCAAAACAGGGAGAGACTCATCACCAGAAACTAAATTCTGATTGACCTTGATCTTGAACTCTGCGCCCTCCAGGACTGTAAGAAAATAGATTTCTGTTGTTTAAGTCTGTAATCTTTTGTTGTAGTAACCCAGGCTAATTAATATAGTCGGGTGAAAAGTCTACAATAAGAAGCAGTTATTATTTCAAGATTCTCTCCCCAACCTCGTATAGCAAAGTCACTACCCTTCCACTACCCAGATATAACATGAAAGGTTTATTCCCTATTAAGAAGTTGAATCAGCCCTGGCTGGTATAGCTCAGTGGATTGAGCGCGGGCTGGGAACCAAAGGGTCCCGGTTCGATTCCCAGTCAGGGCACATGCCTAGGTTGCAGGCCAGGTCCCCAGTGAGGGCCATGTGAGAGGCAACCATGCATTGCTGTTTCTCTCCCTCTCTTTCTCCCCTTCCCCTCTCTCTGAAAATAAATAAATGAAATCTTTGAAAAAAAAAAAAAAGAAGTTGAATCATTAGGACTCTGAATTTGGGAACACCAAGAACAGTGGAAGGTAGAGGTAACCTACTGAAAATAAGATGATTACATTAAAGTGTATGTACTTATTTGTAAGACCCTCCCCTACTCAGCACTTGAACAGACATTCAAGAAGTTCCAAAAGCTTATGGAAAGCTTCTTACATTAAAAACTACATCAAAATTAACAAGCAAACAGAACACGAAATGCCACAATGAATATTCTTAGAAAGGCAAGCTAATATCTTCTGTTCGTGAATTCAGAAAAAAATAGTGAACAGAAATCTAAAATATAATAGATATTTTTAGAATCCAACAGGATTGGAAAGGTTGAAAAATACAGAAATTACAACCAAAAAATATGAAAAAGAGAAAGAAAATTAAAGCATGAATTCATAAATGTCTGAGTAACAACAGTTCCAGAGATGGACATGAGAAAATATAAAACATGTAATTCCAGAAAGCTTTTCAGAACTGAAAGAAATGAATTTCCAGATTGAAAGGGTCTCAAGACAGTGAATGAAAGAAGAGCCACAGCAATGGACATCTTATTAAAGGTCACAAATCAGAATGGCATTAGATTTTTCAACAGCCATATGGAAACCTAAAAGATAATGGAGAAATGCCTCAAAAATTCTAAGGGAAAATTATCTCCAACATAGAATTTTCTACCTACACAAACTATCGATCAAGTGTGTATAAAGGCATTGTCAGAGACACAAGATCCCTCAAAGTTTATCTTATCTTATTTTATTTAATTTTTGGTTTTAGGGAGAGGAGAGGGGAGGAAAAAAGACAGGGAGGGAAAGATCATTGTGAGAGAAAAACATCAATCTGCTGCCTTCTGTATGCACCTGAACTGGGACCTGAACCTGCACTTAGGGATGTGTCCTGCCTCACCAGGAATAGAACTGGCAATCTTTCAGTTTGTGGGATGATGCCCAACCAACTGAGCCACAGATGGGGCCCTCAATTTTTATTTTGCATGCACCCTTTCTCAGAAAGCTACTGGCAAATATAACCTAACAACAAAAGAAAGAAGTATAAAGAAAAAGAAACATATAGGTTCCAGGAAATATGGAATATAACTTGACAGAGACAAGGACTGTCCATGATAAGGATAAAGGGTTTGGAGAGCAGCCAGGCCAGATGAGAGCTGGAGGACCACACAGGTGCGCGACTACTCCAGGAGACTTACCTTGAAGAAAATAAATTGCAACTTAGAGAACGCTTGAGGTGTTTACATAAACTGACCTTTTGTTTGTAGAGTTTAAACATAAATTAGAGATAAATTCATAGAAAACTAACCAAGCAAAAGACAAGGCAATTATTAACTCCAGGAAAAAAAAAATTTTTAACTGTAAAAAAGGGAAAATGTAATCATAGTATACTACTTAGCTAAAATATATATACCACTTCCATAGTCATAACACAAAGAGTTTTTTTTTGTTTTGTTTTTTTCTTTCAATGTGTGGTTGCCTCTCACGTGGCCCCCACTGGGGACCTGGCCCACAACCCAGGCATGTGCCCTGACTGGGAATTGAACCGGCAACCCTTTGGTTCACAGCCCGCGCTCAATCCATTGAGCTATACCAGCCAGGGCCATAGTCATAATAAACACTGAATACTAACTTAACCAAAAGTCGTAATTTTCTCAGAAGGCTAGGAGGAAGGGAAGTTGGGGGTATAAGAGCATTAAATCCATCACAGGGCAATCCCCACACCCACTGGCATAGCCACGCTTTGCCTATGACTAAGGCCAACCAGCCACCAACGGCACATCTCACCTGGAGCGGGAGAGACACCTCCATGTACATACCAGGTGTGGCAGATTACTGTGTGCACCTCCCCCCAAGCTATGCTCCTCTCCTTCTTGTCTAGTTAGACTCCAATCCCCAGGCTCCTTTGCAATTAGCAGGGACCTTATATTGAGTTCTTACTTATGAAATGTGAGCACTAGCGATGCTTACAAATTCTGCCTCATGTGCGTAAAAGGTGTTCGCCCTAAATTTGCTCCTTCCCCTTTTCCTTTCTACTGGCTGGAAGCGGCTACCACCGAGGCACCCTCAGAAACCACGTGTTTCAAATGGCATGGCTGTCCTGCTGGCCTGAAATCCTATGATGGTTTCCTAGAGCAGATCCTGCCTTCTACATCCTGGACTTAGTTTAAGTTAGAAAGAAAGAAAGTTCTCTCTTGTATGAACCATCGCTTGGCAGGGGGTGGGGGGTCATTTTTGTAAGAGCAGCCCAGCCATCACCCTAACTAATACCCTGAGAGACCAGAGCACAAAACCACCTAAAGTATACAACCCCAGCAAGTGTACTGACCCAGCAAGAAATATCACAATGAGAGGAGAATTGTGCATGGGGGAAAACTTATCATTAGTTAATACTTCTGAAGTTATTTAAATACCTATATTTAACTAACATTTATTGAGTAGCACCCAAACCACTGAATTTGGAATCAGAAGAACTAGAGTCAAATCTTAGCTCCACTAACTGCTATCTACATAAACACTGGAAAATTACTGTATTTTGCCATGTATAATGTGCACATTTTTGACCAAATTTTTGAGGGAAAAATAAGGATGTGCATTATACATGGGTAGTACTAATTCCATATCTATATAAATGTTTTTAATTCTTTTATTTATGGTTATGCGTTAAAAGTGTAACTCTAGAAAGTAATAACGATATCCATATGCAAAATAATACCCAGGAGCTCTGACTGGTGTGGCCCAGTGGATTGAGTGCTGGCCTGTGAGCCAAAAGGTCGCCGATTTGATTCCCAGTCAGGGCACATGCCTGGGTTGTGGGCCAGGTCCCCGGTAGGGGACATGTGAGAGGCAACCACACATTGATGTTTTTCTCCCTCTCTTTCTCCCTCCCTTCTCCTCTCTCTAAAAATAAATAAATAAAATCTTTTTTAAAAGATAATAATACCCAGGAATATGATAATCAGTTTTATTTCTAAACATAAATAAAAATTTAAATTAAAAAATTAAAATGAAAGATTTTTTTCCTGAAAGTTTGGGCCAAAAATGTGGGTGTGCATTATACATGGCAAAATACGGTACTGAAGTTCTCTGAGCTCCTGTTTCCTGACATCCATCCTTATGAGTACTTGTGATAACATATCTATAGCACAATATAATAAATGATATTTAAAATAATAAAACCACCTCAAGAAAATGTTATATAAGGTTCTATATAGTATACCAAAGAATCCAGGGAATATATCACACATTCTGTAGAAATACCTGTTAAAATATTAAGTTCTGACACTTTATCCTCATTGAACTAAATAGAGAAGTGGGCCTATAGAAATAACAGGACCTAAAAGAAAGCAAAGTAGCTAACAACTCAGGCTTTAGAGTCAGATAAACTTCATCAAGCTTCACCTCCGCAGCTACTAGCTCAGTGATCTCGGGCAAGTTTCATAATCTAAATCACTGTATTCTCATGGAAAAGTCAGGATTAGCCTGCTTCCTCCTTAGCAGATCTCTGTGAGGACTGAATGAGATTGCTGTCTGCCTCCAGTCCTCCTGGATTCAAGAATGACTCTAGCTGGCACACCAAGAACATCTATTTTAGCACATTTCTCACTTAAGAGAATTTGGGGGGCTGTACTATTTAGAAGCTAGAGTATGACTGTATCTCTGTATTTCAAAAAATAAGAGAAATTATCTCATCCTAAGAATTTAGAATCTAAATGAAACAGTGTTTCCCACTTTATGTCATCTAAGAGAAGATGAAAACTGGGAAGTACAATTACCCAAATACTCCTATACCTGAAAACAAAAGAAGAAATTCTGAAATTAAAGAATTACCCGAAAATACAAACAAAATGGAAGAAGAGATATTAGTGATAATTTTGTCATTTAAAAACACAAATTGTTTTATGGTACCCCTTCCCCTCTAAAGATAACACCCTAAGTTGTTCTTACTACTCGGCTGAGTTTAAGGACTTTCAGCTGGAGAACCAATGCCAGGTCCTTCAACACCAGTTATTTTCTCTTAACTGCTAGGAAATAGGATAAGAAAAAGTTCACACCGTGAGACAAATCAAGCACTTCTTTTCCTTAAGTTTGTTTCTCCTTTAGAAATATGAGATCAAAAACAAATATTTAAGGAAGAGCAAAGGTCAAAACAGTCCCTGTGTCTAGACATGCCAACAAAGATTAGCAAGACCCCCGTGGCTATTTGTAGGCATAACCTTGAAGAGAAAAAAGGCAGGGCCATCCCCCTAAAGACCGGTTTTCTTCTAACTACCATGTGTTCACCCTTCTCTGCCATGCCAACCCTCGAAGACCAGGCAAAGACTGCACATGCAAGACTTCGTAAGTGAATCTTGTGTCGAAACATCATGTTCGGTGATTTATAGACTATCTAGAAAGATCAATTTTAGATTTCTTAAAGAGTTTACTTTAAAATACTTGACATATCTTAATTATTTCATCCTCTCAACCCCGTGGGAGGTAGCTTTTATGACTTCCATTTGTTGGGGAAATTTGATTAAGGAAAATAATAATAGTATTATCTATTTACAAAGCACCTTCCTTATAAGAGCTCAGCATGCTTATCTTTCAATCTTCTGACATTCCTGTGCGGTAGGTGGCAACATTACCTTTTCCTTTCTTAAAGGTGAAATGCTGGGAGCTTAATGACTTACTCACATGGTAACCTGTGTTTTATCCGGTAACTGGAACACACCACTTAGCACTAACGCCAGACCACGGACTCAAGTCTGAACTGCACATGGTTCCAAGTGGCCAAGCGGCTAGTTTTCTCTACAGCCACCTTCCAACGAATCACACTCCAAGAAGGACTGGGACCGTGCTTGTTTCAGCTCATGTGCTCATTGTTTACAGAGTTTACTATCATTTTTCTAAACTGGACTATTGAAGTTTTGTCTGGACACCTGACAGCTACATTATTTTTTTGTTTACTGTCCGTGCACCAGCATCGTACATGATGTCATCAGGAACAGACAAAACGCTCAGACAAAGCGGCACGGCCAATCAAAGCACATCACTTGAGGAAGAGTGCATTTCTTTTTCTTCTTTTTTTTTTTTTGAAGTAGGCATCACACAAAAACGTGACTCATTAAACCCCAAAGAGTTGACTACGCCAGTAAGGGCTTCTTAGGCAGCCGTCCACAAAGAGGCCTGAGTGGCAGCATGCGGCCTCCTCTTCTGTGCATTTGCCTCCAGGCAGAATGTGCATTTGTGTGGCTACACACACAATTCTAATCTCCCCTGAAAGGCAATTCCTTCCATATGACAGGCTGAACAGTGGCCTGAGTGCCGGCCTCATGTTGCCTGTGCAGTTAACATGCTGAAATACCAGACACATTTAATCTTTCCTTTCTGAAAAACTAAGATGGGACAGAACGGAAGCTGGAAAGAACTCCACACAGAGAGAAAGGAGGCCAGTCCGTGAGCCCAAACTCACTTTCTTAATGGGCTGAGCTGCTTTGTGTGTTGCCTACTTACGTGTCAATTTGCAGGACTTTGGGGCATGAGAACCATGGAGCAGAATGGTTCTGGCAGTCTCTTCATGAGACCAGCAAAGCCAAAGACAGGTGGCCTTTAGTCACATTCAAAAGTGTTATTGTTTCAAACATGCCTATTTTAAAATACATAATTTTCCCATTTGTGCACACTGTATGTAAATTGGCCACAGGACTTCTGCCACGTGATTTTTTTTTTAAAGAGAAGCAACTGCTCTAATTCAGCCCTATCCCTGCCCCGCACCTGTTTACTGGGGGGCCAGTGGGGCTATCCCAGGTGAGAGAAGTCTGAATTTAACAAACACCTGATATGAAGGCCTGGGGCACAAACAGATTTCTGTCTGAGATTACAGAAACTGAAGCTTGTGATTTATCACAATTACCTGTAATCTCAGGGCTAGATAATAGTATTAACAAGACCTTGAGCCACACAATAATAGGACAGCTGGGAAAAGGCCCTACTCTTTCCAAAGAACTGTGCTTTAAAAAGCTAATTCAATGAAGAAAAAGAAAGGGCTCTGAAAGAACCTTCTCAAACAATATTTACTTTTACTGCGTTCCTGCTAATCAAACAAAACTTAGTCAAAAGCTTTTATGAAAAATACATTTGATGATTTCAGCAGTAATTGCTTTGTTTAAAGAAAGGTGCTTAAAAGAAAACATAGCTAATGGGATTAGTAATCTGGTAAATTCAGACGTATTTGGGAAAAACCCTCCTCTCCTTGACAAATCATTAAAATTCTGTTCAGCTAAATGTGTTTTGACTTGAAATTCCAATCATAGAATGAGCTATCTAAGGCCCCTAGGGCAGGAGTGCAAGAGTGGCCCCAACACAGAGGACCCAGGGATTCGTTTACCAGGACAATTCCGGTCTTAAAGCACATTACTCTGCCCAGCTAAAGGACGAGATCTCATGGAGATGCCCCCAAATTGCATAAAATTTCCTTCCTTCTTAAAATACCATTTAAAAATGCATTTTTAAAAACTCTTGTGTAACCAAAACATAGAAACTATGGTAATCAAGAAACTAACCTTAGATATAATCAGAGTTTAAAACCAGAAGGATCCAGGTGCGTTCTCCCTCTTGGGAACACGCCCGTGCCTTTCTTCCTTCTCAGGTGTGCCTCTCCTAAACTCTAAGGGTCCCCAGGAGACTTGCCACCAGAGGAGCAACGGGCTGCAGCAGCTCAGCCAGGCTCACCCCCTGAACCTGTCTCCAAGGCCTCTTTTCTCTGACTCTCCAATGAGCCAAAGCAGCTGCACCTAGGCTCATTTCTTTCCTATAACATTTCTGGAGAGCCAAAGCAGCCCTGCCTAGGCTCTGTCCTATTGCTTCTTATTTCCTAAGCCCTTCCTTGTTTAACTGTCCCAGATTTAATAAAGTATGCTAAAAACAAACAAACAAAAAAAAAAACTAGAAGGATCCAGGGCAGATTTTAATCGCTCATCCCTTTTTTTCCATGCATGGAAAGGGGGGCGGGCATGGAAATCCTAGTGTCTCTTATATAACAGAACTGAATTTCTTTCTCCCAGTTTAAAAAGAATTTATTCTGCTACTTAAAGCAGATCATTCATTTAACTTGGGTCAAGCACTGTACTAGATTTTAGAGACAGTGAGAGAATAAGCCTACCCTTATGGTTTCCCATTCTAGTAAGAAACAGGCAATAACCAAGTAAGGAAATAGATTAACAAGATAACTGTGATAACTGCTAAGAAGGACAGAAACAGGATGATGAACTAGAGATAAGCTAATGGACCATTTGTCTCTTCTGAGCTACTATTATTACTTTTTAAAACTTTAATTACCTACTCAGCCTCCTAAGATTACTTAATTAGCAAACCTAGTATTTATGTATATAGAAGTAATCCCCAACTTTTGGACAACATTTGGAGGAAAGATTTTAATATTACTTGAATATATAAATGATATAAGCAAGGTAAAAATGTACAGCAATATTTTAAAGCCCTGAAATAATCTGCAATTTAGTCACCTTGGAGAAATGGGGGTGGGTGAGGGTCAGGAACAACATGTCTTAGAACTCACTTGCTCTTTTTCTTTTTTCCCAACAAAAGGACATTCCATTTAATTAAATAGCTCACAGACTCCTTGAAAAGGTGGAAGAAACGGAGTGTGAACGTCCAGGAATAACTCCCAAAGGCACATCCCAGAACCGGGCCCCTAGGGAGCTGCTGATCACACTGAGAAAGCACCAACACAGCTGCACGCACAGTTCTCCCACTCGGTAACAGCACTTCCTACACTGTCACTTCGTGGCACAATCATCTGTGAATGCGTCCCATCTCCCATCTACAGTGTGAGTTGCTTGGGGGAAGGGATCTTTATATTCTTGCCTTGCGTAATATAGAGAGGGTCCACAGGGAGGGAGGGAAGGAAGGAAGGAAGGGAAGGAGGAAGGGAAAGGAAGGGGAAGGACAGAGATGATTTTGTGAATATGAAATTGTATGTTCATTACTATTTTAAAGTGACCTAGTTTCCAAAGATTTAGGAAGTCAGTGTAACAGACACCAAGACAGGATCAGACTTGCAAGAGATAAACTGGGGGAAACGCCCACAGTGGAAAAAGGGGAGAAAGCCAGAGGAAGCTAGGAGAGCTTGGGGTTGACCCTTGTAAAGGGGGGAGGGGCGTGGGGAGAGCTTGAGAGAGAGAGAGAGAAGGGAAAGGGAAAGAAATAGACTGCAGTGCAGTGGGAGTCTTCACGCCAAAGTTGTCATGGGAAGAGTCACACATCTCTTGCAGGTGGAACTGTCCCACTCAGTCACTGGCTGCGAGTTGCGAGTAAACCATGGGAAGTGTGACCTCAGTGCAAACAAGGTGGTGGATTCAGAGCTGGGGTTGGGAGTCAATTATCCTCCCCAAAGTAGGAGATCACAGAGGCACATTTTCATGGCTGCCACGGACATATGTGTTCCATATTTTTACAGGAGTATAGTAATAATGACAGTAGCTAATATTTATTGAGCACCTACCCTGGTACTCTAAAAAGAAAGGCATTTTACTTCTTTTGTACACCCTCTTTTCACAATGTAGACCCAATGTAGCAGCCAGGCACTGATCTAAAAGTTTACATGTATGAGTTAAGTATAATATTATTATCCACATTTTGCTGATAAGAAAACTAAGGCACAGAGAGGTTGAGTAACTTCTTTAAGGTCACACAGCTCAAAATACATAGATTATTGTCAATAAAACTCTACCAAATGGTTTCTTTAGAAGTTATTTTCCTCATTGCCTGCCTCTAGGACCTGAGTCCAGTGGCAAGAAGAAACTGAAATTTTACCATTCCCTGATCCATCCTGGTTCCTAGGATGCCCCCTCCTGGCAGAAATGTTAAATTAAGCCCTTGGAGCCTACTGAACTGACTCCAGGATCCATGCATAGGTCTATGCAATAGTTGGAGCCTCATTTTGGAGTTGCTTAAGATATTTATAGCATGGAGTTTAACAATGTGAACTCTGGAGTCAGACTGCTGGATTAGAATTATTCCTTCATGATTTACTAGCCATACATTTAATATCTTTGTATTGCAGTTTCCTCATCCATGAACTGGAGATAACCATTGAAACTATCTTTATATGCAGTAATATATGTAAAACACTTAAAATGTTACCTGGTACACAGTAAATGCTTAATAAATCTTAGTTGTTGTTGTTGGCTGCTCACATTTGGGGTACCCTAATGTCAGATTATTCACATTCAATTTAACATATATGAGTATGTATATATTAAGTGTTTACATTATGAAAGGCAGGTAGGTATACAAGATGAGTAAGATACAATTCCTGTTTTCAGGGAACTTATTTGCAACTAATAAACTCCATCCTAAGAGGGAAGCAAGGATCACCGCCCTTTGCAGGCAATAGGTGTTTTGATTTGTTTGTTTTTATCTCTTGGTAGAGAGGAAAAAACAGACTATGGAATCCAACAAACCTGAGTTTGCATCCCTGCTTTGCTATGCTTAATCACCTATCTGACTTTGTAGAAATCAATTAGCCTTTCTAAGCCTCAGTTTCCTTCTCTGTAAAGTGAGATGACATTAATAACTACTAAATGGGATTAATAATAACACATACCACCACCTGTGGTTGGGAAGACTAAATAAGATACAGCACAATGCTAAGCGTATGTGCAGTGCTCAGTTTATTGTGACCCCTCTAAAAGTACAGCCTACAAAGGAGAAAGACCGTCTCTGATTTCCAAGGGTTTTATCTATTGTGCCAACCCACTACCAACCCTAGTGAGAATACAGTTTCCATGGAAACAGAAGAGGCAACTTACAGTATGAGTGAAAGTATGTACCCCACCAAATTAGGTGGGGTAAAAAACAAACCTCACACCCTCTGCTTATACTCAGGTCAGCACGTAGGTGCTGTTTTGTACAGCTGGGACCAGAACAGGCTGCCCTTCGGCTCCAGAGAGCTCTCCACACCCAATCACATACACAGACACACCTCAGCCTCTGGCAGAAGCTTCCAATAAGTATGCATAGGGCTGGAAATCTTTCAAGAGATTTCAATAAGTCTTTCAAGAGACTTATTTCATCTCCTCACCAGAGTCTCATCTCTCTGTTCAGGCCTGGGCATTAACACAATTTCTCTCACTGTATTCCGATGGTTGCAGGCATAAACATCATTGAGCTGATTCTATAATGACGATCTTAAGATCCTAAGCCAGCGATATTCAACCTTTTTTATCTCACAGCACACATGACCTAATTACTAAAGTTCCGAGGCACACCAAAAAATATTTTTTTTGCCTGAAAAAAAATAGGTATAATTTTTATGGGTTTACAAAAAAAAAATTGTAATTACCTACACTTTTCATTCCAGTTTCATTGATGAAATTTTTAAAAATCAGGTGTCTATACTTGCATTTATCTGGTACCAAGAATTAACCAATCAGACACAATCTTCTTATTTGATATGATCAGTAAGACGCAGTTCTATTATATAACCTATATATTCATGGTTCAGGATAGGGTATTCACGCCAGACCACTGTTGGGTTGGCTGTTGGCATTTTTTTTTAATTTGACAATCTAAAGGGAAAAGAGGTCAGTGCTCCTGACTAAATAGTCAGGCATTGCATGTTTAAAAACTTCTTGCTGCACACCGGTTGAAAACTGCTGTCCTAAGTCATTCTGGGCTTAGGCTCCTAATCCACAAAGTCACTAGGGAATGGATCCGTTTTCCCAACATTATGAGAGATTGTTTTCTTTACTAACAGTTGAAAAGGCAAAATATAAGCCCTGGATAGCAGGTAGAAAGAGAAGTCTATAGATATTCATTGAATAGGTATCCCTGGGATTTACACCAGAATACTAAAAAGAGGTCCCTGACACCTTACCAAGGGGTACTCGGCTTTGGCTTTTGTTTAACCGAATGCTTAGAGCTTTCCAGTCTCTTCAATTTTCTATGTATTTTCTTCTCTAGGCCTATACATGTAAGTGACTTTATACTTTTTTTAAAAGGAAAACGAAAGAATGAAAACAAAAAACAAAACCTCCACAGGAAATATTTTATTAAATTAATCCATAGGGAATAGTCATTAAACTAAGGGTGAATGCTTCAAAACAGCATGCCTCTGAAACAGACAAAATTGTATGAGCAGAGGTTGTTCTCTACTGAAGACAAGTGCGTTTCAACAGCATTATATGGTCGGATGAACCACGAGGAAGCCAGCGAGTAGTATGACCCTGCTTAGGGCAGTATAAATGTCCAGATGGTGATTAAGACAGGGAGTTAAGACACTTAAATGTCATAGAGCCTTGAGAAGCACTTGTTCAGGGTTCAAACATTAGATACACAGTTGGACACTGAAGCTTTTTCAACCAACCTGAGACTTGTTTGTAGATTCATTATCAACATTGCCACTGAATTAGTCTTCCTAAAAAAGTCACTTATAGAGGGACCACCAACTTCGACTCACCAAAGTGCCAGTATATTAAATTTGCCAAGCTTTTGAGACATAATTTAAATGGCAACACCCAAGAAAATGAATAATGGACTAGGCACTTCAAATATTTCATAGATTCATTAACTACTGGATAAATAAGATAAAATATGTAAATTCCTTAGCAAAAGTCTAGGTATTGCTAGACATTGATATTATTATTATTCATTGGATGAAAACATCTGTGATATAACTATGGCCTTTTAGCTAATTACAATCTCTCTCTGTCTCTGTCTTTCTCTCTCTCTCTCTCTATATATATGCCTTTGAAATACCAAATAGCCCTTAAACTCGGTGAAAAGATGCTCAACTTCATAAAAGAAATGCATATTAAATCTCCCTGGGACTATCTTAATAGGTTGAAAATACCCAAAAGCTTGATATATTTTATTGGAAAGATTATGGAGAAACAGGCATGCTCTTACATTGCTGGTACAACCCCTAGGAAGGGCAATTTGGCAATATCTATCAATATTTAAAATACATATACCCCTGCCCTGGCCAGTGTGGCTCCGTTGGTTGGAGTGTCGTCAGGTGCACTGAAAGGTCATGGGTTCAATTCCTGGTCAGGACACATGCCTGAGTTGCAGGCTCCATCTCTGGTCCAGGTGCCTACCAGAGGCAACTGATGGATGTATCTCTCTCACATCCATGTTTCTCTCCCTCTGTCTCTCCCTCCCTTCCACTCTCTCTAAAATCAGTGGGCATGTCCTCAGGGGAGGATTAAAAGAAAACTGCATATAGCCCTGACCTGCCAATTCTACTTCAAGGAATTGATCCTTGCAGATCTAGCAAAGTAACAAAATTGCAGGTTATTCGGGGCAGTATTTTTAGTAAAAGTCTAATAGCAAAAGGCTAATAACTACTTACTGTCTACCAATAGAGAATTGGTTAAATAAAGTATTTAAATACTATGCAGCTAAAAAATTAAAAAATGAGGAATCACTCTAAAGAAATTACTCTGAGATACATTAAATAAAAAGGAATGCACTGTATTATCCCATGTGTACACAATAAAATAAACTCTGGAAGGATACACAGGAAGCCAATAGTAGAGGTTACTGATAAGGGGCTGATTATGGAGGAGAACTGGCAGATGAGGAGAAAGGGGTGGGAGGAGGCTTTTCACTATAAACTTTATATTTTTAAATCCAGTTTCCATATTACCAATTCAAAAATTTAAACTAGAACTGGTCTTCATTAAAACTGTGTATTGTATATTTAAACAATTGATGTTATTCAGTGATAAAAAGAAATGAACTATCAAGCCAGGAAAAGACATTCAGGGAAGTTAAATGCATATTGTGTGGTGAAAGAAGCCTCTTTACTGTCTGACTCCAGCTCTATGACATTCTGGAAAAGTAGAACTTTAAAGAACAGCAATGAGATTAGTGGCTGGGGTAAGGATGAATAGGTAGAACACAGAACTTTTAGGGCAGTGAAACTATTCTTCATGATACTATAATGGCAGTTACATGACCTTATGCATTTATTAAAACTCACAGAACTGACAACACGAAGACTGAACGCTAATGTAAACTATGGTCTTTAGTTAATAATCATATATCAATATTTGTTCATCAATGACAACAAATGTACTACATTAATGTCAGAGGTTAATAAAAAGGGAAACTCTTGAGTGCGGGAGAATGCAGGAACGCTGTATAATATCTGCTCAGTTTTCTTGAAATTGCTTTAAAAAATAAAATCTATTAATACTTAAATATTCGTGTGCATATATCCTGTTTTCATCCAATAAATACTTTACACACTAAAGGTGTTCAATAAAGTATTAGCTACTGCCTTAGTGGTCAAGAGCTCAGGTTTGGGAGTGGGCAAAGGTGGTTCTAATCGCAGCGCTACCATTTCTTAGCTGTGTGGCCTCATTGGTGCAAGCTACCTCTTCAGCCTCAGTTTCTCCGACTGCAAAATGGAAGAAAAGCACTGCCGTGCCTCCTAGGGCTGTTGTGACGATTCAATAAAGAATGTATGTAAAATGTTTAGTACGGAGCCTAGGGAAAAAGAAACGCTTAAAATTGTTAGTTGTCGCTAAAACGGTAAACTAATTGTTCACAGAATGACTGATTTGGCACTTCAGGTTTCAAGGTTACTCCGCCACCAGCACATGAGTAACACCCCAAAAGGGCCCCAAATTCTCAACTCGAGCCTATCCCGCTTTGAACACAATCCTCATGGCCTGGGCTGCAGCCCGTACACCTCCTGCATTCTTTACTCCCCAGGTGCTGTTGTCGGCCTCCCTCGGCCTTACATGCTCAGGACCCAGAACGCGCCCTCTTCCCCGCTCCTCCCCATCCCACCGCGACCGGTCCCACCCAGACCCCGCCCCCGCCACATCTCGGCCTAATTCGTCTACTCTTCTTTCCTTCCCCGAAGCTCCTACCCAGATACTCGTAGTCCGGTAGGGCTAGGCGCTCCGGACTCAGCATCATTAGACTGGGGTAGCTTCCAAGCTCTAGCTCTCCGGCTTCCGGAACCCAGGTCGCCGGCTCTCTCCGTTGCCATGGCACCTAAACAGCCGGAGTAGAGGCGGGAGGCGGAGGGGGTGTCACGCAAACAGTTTCCGTATCGCAACGCCAAGCTGGCCACACCAGTTCCGGGGGCGGCTGCTTCCCGGTGGTCGGAGCTTCCCTAGGACTCACGACTTGTTGAGGAGGTGGTTTTAGGAGAATTTGAGTGGAGAATTCTTTTGAATTATCGTATTTCCTGGCTTCGAAGAATTATTGCCAGCCTCCCATATTCTGTTTCTGAATTTTATAACTATTCCTGCCTTATGCAGCTGTTATTCTCACAATAGCTCCCACTCCTAAATTCCCATAAACACTTAATATCCCATTACCTATTTTTATCTCTTTATTATTTACTATCTTCACTTGCTACGAAGTGCTTTCAAGTGCGTATATCTCGGCTGCTCCTATAACAAGGCTGGATGCACAAAAGGTGCTCATTATATCTTCTCAGAGTTCATTGACATTTCCTCTCAAGTTCCTCTATCTTTATCCCTCCTTTTACTCCTGTCCCGTACTGTTTGGTACACTTCCCGAGTGTGTTTCTTTTTCCTACCAAGACACTTCACTTCTGCAGGGGATGGAGTGCACAAACCAAGACACCTATTGGACTTTTTTTTTCTTTATATACCTAATTGCTCACTTCTTTAAGAGGGAAGAACATTCGTTGGTTTTTAAGTTTCCAGAGATCCAGACAGTTCTCATTTTGCTCCCCTTCACTCCCAACAACAGGTTAGTGGTCTGTAGCACTTGTCACAGTTGAAACCTATTAGAGAAAGCTGCTCTTTTCTCACATTTTTTAGATTGTGCCCCCCGACCCCCACCCCAAACAAATAAGGTAAGGTTTTGTGAAAAGGAAACAAAAGTCATGCTATCAAAGGAATGACTGGGAAACCAGTGGACCACCTACATTGGGAGGAAAAAGAAAGAGGAAGTTCTTCTCTTTGTGTTTTGAGTGGTCTATTCTTAGCCTCCTCCAACAGGAGCTTCAAACCTCCTAATTCTCCCTTTCCCTTAAAATTGTATATGTGTCTCATTTCTAGGTTCCTGTGAGTCACACTGAGTTTAGATGAGGTAAGGACAAAGGGACAGACCCAAACTAGGAGCAGCATTTATTATCTTGAAGCAATGAATTTACTAATTTGATATCTAATGTGAAGTTCTGCAAATGTGATGGAAATATTTGCCTTTTTCCTCCACCCTCACCTCCCACCCCCATTCCCCTTACCAATACAGTTTAAGGGTATAGAAACTTTATAACTTTCACACCTGTGGCCTATTACTATATTATTAATCAAATAATAGGATAGTCACTGTTCAGGAGTGCAATCTCATTTATTTCCAAGCAACCTGGAGCTATTTTCAGATCATTTGTCATAAGAACTTTCTAAGGCACTTCTCTCTTTTCTGAGTAGGAGAACTGAGGAACATGTCAGGAAAATGAATTGTCTAGCATCATCCAGCCAATAGTGGGAGAGCTAGAACTGGATCTCAGCTATCCCAACCCCCAGGCTAGTGGTCTGACCACTAAACCACACCGCCTCTTTTTTTAGGGTTTATTGGCTAGGTATTTATTCATTTTTTTTTCTTTTGCTCTGCCCTGCCAGCAACTGGAAGCTACCAGATAAAAGAAGAGAATTTTCAGTCCAGGCTGAACATTTGACATCCTCTTATTTGTGGAGCATGATCCTGGGTCTTGGAGGGTGCTGCTGCTGCTGAGGTCTGTGTGGTGGAGCTGGGAACCAGCCCCAAGAATATAGCTTTGTTTGGGCATTAACCCATTTGCGGTTATAATAATGATAAGTTTCAGCACCAGTGGCGCCTGACTGTTAATGACTCAAAGAAAGCTAAATAAGAACAAGATGTCATCTCTGGAGCAATTTGTAGATTTTTCCTACAGCTCCATCCCTTCCATAAAAATCCTAAGGATCCTTATATTTAAAGTCAGTCTCTATTCTTAATGTCCTGAACAGTCTCTTGAAGATGACTTAGAAGAGGGTAGGTGGTTGCTAGACTAAGGCTTCAAGAAAATTTGGGGTTGCACAGAAATGACAGGTAGCCTTTTCCTGGTGGTGGAATTACTGCTGTTTACACTTTTCTTCTTTATACTTTTCTATATTCACAAAAGTTTTCAATAATAAGCATGTATTATAACCTGAAAATGAACCAAAAAAATGAGTGGCTTGGAAAATTTTTAACTACTCTCTAAGTAGAAGAGATGACCTTCAGATAGCATTTGTTTTTCCCAAGAAAGGGCCACTACTTTTAGATTTATCTTCTGCCATAGATTACGTGGTAATAGATTTTGATGACACATCCATGGTGGAGGAAATTTTTCAATGAAACATGAAAACATCGGTCTTAAGAAAAGTGAAAATACACAGGAGTTGTTAAAGCCAAGTGTATTTTTGCGACCCTGCTGAATGCTAAGGAAAGAAAAAAAAATGTCAGTCTTCAGTTTAAATAGGCTTTTCAAACTCTTAAATTATCATAATATCTTTCTGAAAATTTTACCCAAACAAATAATCGCCCAGTAAATCAGAAGATACCTCCACAGTCCTGAATAAGCAGGCGATATAAAATTGATGAAAGCAGAGAGAGGGCATGAGATGTTAAAGTGTTACAGCATAAGGAATGGAAACAGCAAACTCAAAGCGATAGGAGAAACAACCACAACAGAGAGGATATGTTGAGACGTCGATTTATCAGATTATAATTACTAATTATAAAGAGAAAATTAATAGCTCTGCTTGGGTAGCTCAGTTGGTTAGAGCATCATCCTGAAATGCCAAGGTTGTGAATTTGATCCCGGTCAGGGCACATACACAAATCAGCCAATGAATGCATAAATAAGTGGAACAATAAATCTCTCTCCGCCCCCCCACTCCCCCTCCCACCCCATTCTCTCTCTTAAAAAAAAAATCAATAAATCTTTTAAAAAGACAGAAAATTCATAGACATTGCTGGCTCTGCCAAGGACCTAGGAAGAGATTGATAGGGAAAAGAATCCTCCCTGGAATTGAAAACTTCAGAAAAATAAACATAAATGCACTAAATAGTTTTAAATCTCAAGGAAACAATCAGAAAAAAAATTCAGGCTGAATTATTGCTACAAAACAGGTTCAAGGAACTGGGACAAGCTTTTATCGACTCATCAAGCAGAAAAGATGCTAACAGCAAAGTAACTGCTAAGAAATGCAGGTCACGAAATTCATTCTAAGCTACTGGGCTCTTCTTAAAAGACTTATCATCTTTAGGAGCAAAGCAGAAACTAAGTGTGATACCACCATATGGAATTAACATGTTTACATTAAAAATGCTATTTACATACAAGCCATTTTGGACTACCATGGGTTAACAGACCAGAGCTTCGGGAGAATTTGCAAAGAAAATGTTTACTAACTGTGGGACAGTTAAAATTAACTAATGCATTACAAGAAAGTGATTAAGAAGATATGGCTTAAACTGAACTGAAGGTGAAAGGCAAGTTACAGACTTGTGCCTTCTTGTTATTTTATATTTTTCGAATGCTGCAAAAAAAGTCAGAAATTACACTTTCATATAGTTTGAAAGGGAGGAAGATTTTCTGATTCTTCTTGGTAGCCCACAAAAATTAGCTGTACGTTCCTCTGTCCTAGACTATGCATTTTGCTAAGCACTTCTGATATTTTTTTTCTTTTTTTTTTAAAGATTTTATTTATTTATTTTCAGAGAGAGGAGAAAGGAGGGAGAAAGAGCAATGTATGGTTGCCTCTCACATGGCCCTCACCAGGGACCTGGCCCGCAACCCAGGCATGTGCCCCGACCGGGAATCGAACCGGGACCCTCTGGTTCCCAGCTCGCGCTCCATCCACTGAGCTACACCAGCCAGGGCCACTTCTGATATTTTTAACAAATTCTTTGAATTCTCCCAGATTATTAATTCCTTGAGGGCAGAAACAGTCTTCATTCATCTTTAAATTTCTAGTGTCACACACAGTGCCTGATAGAGTAAGTGCCTGAATACCATAAATAGATTTTTCTTCCTGTAAATTAAAAGTATAGAAAACGTCCCTGGCTGGTATAGCTCAGTGGATTGAGCGCCGGCCTGGAAACCAAAGGGTCACCAGTTTGATTCCCAGTCAGGGCACCTGCCTGGGTTGCTGGCCAGGTCCCCAGTAGGGGGTGCATGAGAGGCAACCACCCATGGATATTTCTCTCCCTCTCTTTCTCCCTCCCCCTCCCTCTAAAAATAGAAAAAATAAATAAATGAAATCTTAAAAAAAGGATCCCTGCAAGTCAAACATTTAAATAAATAAATAAAAGTATAGAAAACAAAGTCCATCCAACCCATAGGACTTATGTTTGCCTCATAGGAACTAATTCATGAAACAAATTTATGAGAGAAAAAAGTCCAGAAAAGTGCAAGACATCATTGAGAAGGGCATTAAAAATCAATCAGAAAGCACTGGCATATCCTTCTCACACCTAAATACCATATATGACAGATCATCATATCTTAAGAAATGCCCACAAAAAAAAAGGCAACAAACGCAACAAAAGGCACTGAGACAATGCTATATGTAGACGAGCTAAGAGAATTAGTTCAGGAGGATGAAAGGGAATACACTGGGAATCATTAGAAAAAACTAGGATATGAACTGGAAGTCCCAAATTTCAGAATCTTAGGACAAAAAAGGGGCAGTCTCTGTGCCTATGTATTTTTATTTGCATTTATTGACTTCAGAGAGAGAGAGGGGAAGAGAGAAAGAGAGAGAGGAAAAAAACATCGATTTGTTGTTCCACTTATTTATGCATTCATTGGTTGATTCTTGTATGTGCCCTGATGGGGGATCAAACCCACAACTTTGGAGTGTATCAGGATGACTCTCTAACCAACAGAGCTACCCAGACAGGGCCTGTGTCTACTTTTTCTGCCAAACCGTCCTCTACACTGTGACAAGAGTTTATTGTTCTAATATTCAGATTTGACCATGTTACTTCCTTACTTAAAAAAGCATTGCTGCCTCACCATTACTAGGGAGAAGCAAAATCCCTTAACCTACACCCTTCGCCATCTGGTCCCAACCCACTTTCCAGCCTCCTGGCCATTTACTCTTCCCTGAGTTAATACTCCAGCCACACTTCCCTCCTCACTAGTTTGACACACACTTCGCTCTTTCACACCCTCTTGGCTTTGCTCAAAAGTTCTCTCTCCACTGAGAATGTACCTCTCCCACATTTGCTGCCTAGTAAACTCTTATACATCCTGTAAGACCTAGATGAAATGCTACTATCTCTATGAAAACATATCCGATCTCCTAAATACAATAAGGGACAGGCAGGGAGTGAGAATAAGGCAAATTTAGGGTGGTGAAGTGAACCTTGTCTGAAGTCGTGACACAGAGCTGAGACCCAGCACGGCTGGGCCTGGGGAAGCAGCGTTCCAAGCAGAGGAGACGGACAACTCGTACAACAGGTGGAAGGAGGAGCTGATAGCGTGCTGCTGGGGCGAAAGAACGCCAGCGTGACTGGAGCAGAATGGGTGGGGGAAACATGGGCAAAGAAGTAGGCAGAGGCCAGATCACGAAGGACCTTGAAGGCCAAGGAGAAGTATGGGTATTATTCTAAGTGTAATGGGAAGCCATGAGAAGGGTTTATGCCAAGTAATGACACGATCTGATTTATGTTTCTTAAGAAGTCATTCAGGTTGCTTTGTACAGAACGAATTATAAAGGGGCAAGTGTGGAAACTGAGAGACCATTTACATAGATGCTTGACTCATGTTTATTATTAAACAAATATTTATTCATTGATATATTTGTTTATGCATCGTTCTAAATTTATCTTTGCTGCTGAAATAAGCAAGACATACCGAGATACTTGCAGCAAAGGGCTCTACTTATATGGGCCAGATGTGTGAATATCAAGATTTCAGGAGATAAAAATGTGCTAGCAAGTCCCACTGTTCAGAATGTGTCCCAAGTTGGGCCAGGGAACTGAATAAGCTATTGTACCCCAAATCCTGACATGGGTGCCACTGCTACGCTCGAACATGAGAAGTGTTGGTGATAGGAACAGTAGTATGGGAGATCTGCAATAAGAGAAAGCAAGGGGCCCTGGCTGGTGTAGCTCAGTGGATTGAGCTCGGGCTGGGAACCAGAGGGTCTCGGTTCGATTCCCGGTCAGGGCACATGCCTGGGTTGCGGGCCAGGTCCCCAGTGAAGGCCATGTGAGAGGCAACCATACATTGCTGTTTCTCTCCCTCTCTGTCTCCCTCCCTTCCCCTCTCTCTAAAATAAATAAATAAAATCTTAAAAAAAAAAAAGAGAGAGAGAAAGCAAGGGAATGTAAATCAGAGTATTCCCTTGTATGTTTTTTTTTCTGGTTTCCAGCAGTAACCCCCTGCACCTAGATAAAAGCACACCCACTGCTAAAACTTAATGATACATTTTCATAAATCCCATGGCCATATTTCCTGGCTCACAGCATTTGCACACACTCTTCCTTCTGCCTGGAAGACCCTTTTCATCAACTCTTAGCCTGATGACTCTTAATGAACCTAAATGTCAGTGCCTCTGACAGGCCTTGCTTGAAACCCCAAATCTAAATCAAGTCTTGTCTTTCATAGAACCCTGTACTTTTACTTGAATGCCCCTATCATTTGTAGCTTTACATTCATTTGTGAGATCATTCTTTTAATGCCTCTGCATACTTGTAGCCTCCACACCCCTTCGACAGCAAGTTCCAGAGATCCGATACATCTGTTTACCGCTGCTTCTACAGTGCCTGGCACACAACGCGCTGTAATGCACTGTAATGAAGACTTACTGTTACTAAGTGCATGAGTACTGGAAAGGGGCTTCCCAAAGCAGAACTCTGTCTGTGCTTGCTCTTGTTTTCCCTTCTATAGCTTTAAGAATCCCTGCCTTCCATTCACACAAAGTGAATTCTAGGGAGATGAGAGAGCAATTCTTTGCAGATTCATGCCCTTAAGCTTTTAAATCAGAGTCTCTCAACCTCAGCACTACTGAAATTTGGGTCTGGGTCATTTTTTGTTGTGGGAGGGATGTCCTGCTCCTTGCAGGTTGTTTAGCAGGATCCCTGACCTCTACTTGTTATTTGCTGGTAATACCCACTCCCAGACATGTTTCAGGTATTGCCCTGGGTCTACAAAACCATTCCTGATTGAGAACCAGTCTTTTAAAGTATGAACTCCCAAACCTTTTACTCTTTTAGAAGAATTATGTTTAGGAATGCAGGGTTTTGAACGATGCCTCCGTTATAAGAGAATTCTACCAACCCAAGTGGATCAAAGTCATGCCCATTTCTATCTTGTTTCTATAGAACCAGAACAAGAAAACACTCCCTGTGTTTTCTATGGAAAACCCATTAGGGATGTCCTAATTCAGGGCAATATTCTGATCTTGGAAATGCAGTTCCCTGGTCTGTCCTAGAAGGATGGAGGAAGGGGGTGGTGTTTCTGAGGAAACCAATGCCTCCGAGACCCCTCTGGAATTGGCAGTCCCCTACAACTTTTCTAGGGGCATGTCCCAGAGGACAATAAAAGGGAGACAAACAGCTCATTCTGGCATGCTTTTCAGGATCTCTCACTCCAAACAAGAAAGTCTGAGAGGCCTGGTAAAAATAAATATGGCTTAGCACTCCTGGCACAAGAGCAGTTTCTGACAGCCAAGACTTAACTCACCCTAGGGGGTGACCCAGGCAGGGGCTATGCACAAAGTTCGCTTCTACCCGTTGATATTCCCAGTGACGACCAGCAGCCAGGATGGCTCTGTGCACCAGGACTGTGCTGAGCCATGGAGGAGGAGGACTTGGGATGCACACAGGAGACACAGTTTCCTGAGCCTGAGTCAGACAGGGAGAGCCAGCCTCCCCCTTCCTCCTCAATCCCAGAAAAACAACACAAATCATGCCTTCTGGAAAGGAACCTATCCTTTGCATACAGAGTGGAAACTGTTTATAAATCCCTAATCCCCTGACATCGAAAGTATGGTGACCGCCTGTCTTGGATTTTTTTTTGGGGGGGACAAATGTATTCATTACACCACATGTCCTTAGTTTTCATGTGGAAAAAAATATGGTCTCCAGAATCATAATGTCTTTTTCGACAGATCGGAAAGCAAGTCTTCCTAAGCAACATACAAGGAATTCCGGAGGCCAACCAAAGCTGCATCAAGAACGTTGGAGGGGGTGCTTTAGGGGGCAGGCAGGGAGTGTATTGCTAAGAATCAGCCTCTATTTTTCACTTTTCTCCTTGGATTTTAGGCTGAGGTGACATTGGTAGAAAAAGGTGGATTATCTTTCCCAGCAGCAAGACACTGTAAAGCTGACCTGACTTGCCTGCCGCCTTCAGGCAGCGAGGAGAACTACACACACAGAAAATGCCTCAGTATACGTTACCATGGTGATGCTAGTTCAGCCACATTTCATCCGTGTAAAAATTTCAGGCACAACACTGTGGAGAAGTACTGGCTGAGAAGGAGTTAACACTTCACATGTTTTGGTTGCTGTTGCAAAGTTAATGTTAGCTTTGGTCAAAGATGGTAATTAGAAATGAATCCTTTGAAAAATTGAAAACAAGCAAGGGTGAAATGCCAACCAATCCATTGGAGAAATCTTTCTTTTTTCTTCTTTTTAGAGAAATCTTCTAATATCCTCTTCGCACTACACCAAAGTACTTTTCCCTCAGCTAATGTGGGACATTTGGATCTTCCTGACTCGATTTACCAGTAAGAGGCAAGTGGCTTAACCAAAGTGACAGAAGATTCCAAAGCCAGAAAAGCTGGCGCACCAGTGGGGAGGGAAAAGTGATACAGAGGACCCTACGGCAGCGGGGCCTCGGACAAACGCAACAAGACAGGAGCCAGCCTAGAAAATGGAAGATGGCACGTGGCGGTGGACGGAGACTTGACTTGGGGTGGTGAACACACAACACAGTGTGCAGATGATGTGCTGTAGAATTGTGCACCCGGAGCCTGTATAATTTTGGTCACCAGTGTCACCCCAATAAATGCAATACAAAGGAAACTAAGAAAATGGGAAGAGGGGAACAAAAGTAACCCATATTACGAATCCGCCCCAGGTGGGGGCCTGGGCCGCAAAGCGAAGCCGAGGCAGGAGTCGATGGCTTCGCGCAGCAAACATGGCTGGCAGCGCTGCGGGCGGAAGCGGGGAGGAGGCCGAGGTCTGCGGGAGGGCGAAATTGCAAGTCAGGACTCACTTCCTCGCCCTCTTCGCTCCTTGCCGGGATCAGAAAGCCAAAGAGGGTGAAGAGGCTAACAACGCTGATTTACAAAGACAGCGAGGACGAACTAAGTCTGTCAGGGCCAACTCTGGACTCTGAACTGGGGCGACGGGACCCAGACAGCCACCTCAGGAAATGAGTAAATGAAAAGGGGAGGTCGTGGAACTATTTAGCCCTGCAACAACGCTGCCTGTACGGGGGTGGGGGGTGGGGCGGGGACGGAGCAAGAAGAAAATCTCAGAAAAGGAATTTTGACAGTGAGAATGCTAGCTAAGACAGCACTCCAGGCCCCCGATGTCCCTTGTTCGATGTCAATAAAGCCGAGAGGATTATGCACTACCAAGCCTTGCGTATTCTGGAGGCATCAATAAAGCCTGGACCTGGGGACGGTGGGGGTCCCGGGGTCACGTCCAGGAGACTCGGGTCAGCTCGGGTGCTCCTCTCGGGCACAGAACCGGAGTGACCGGGATCCGAGAGCTGCCGCTGGATGGCTTTTTTTCAGTTGGGGACACTCGAGCAGTAGTAATGGGCACAGGGAGGGGGGCTCTCTCCACGGCTAGGAATGTGGGGGCGGCCCGAAGAGCAGCGGGGTGGGCGCGGGCGGGTGGGATCCGGGGACCGGGGGGCGGGGGCCCAGGGCGGGAAGGGGCCGGGCCGGCGCTGGGGGCGGGACCAGGCGCGGTGGCGGTGGCGGGGGCTGCGGCGCAGGAGGCGGGGCGGCCGGGCCCGGGACACCCCTTCCCTGTCCCCTGGCGGGGCGGCTTTGGCTCCGGCAGCACTGGAGGCAGCAGCGGCCGGAGAGCGACTTGCGGGGCGCGCCCGGCGCCGTGGATCGGGGAAGCCTCGGGGACCCTCCGCCGTCTCCCTCCGCCGAGCGTCCCGCGGGAGCCGGCAGGACCCCGGCCGGCTGGGAGCGCCCGCGGCACCATGAGGCGGCCGTGGGGCGTGCTGCTGTTTGGCGCCCTGCTCTGCGCGCACGGTAAGCGGCGCCGCCGCGCCCGCGCCGACCGGCCGGCGGGGAAAGTTTGTCCCTGGGTCCGGCCGCTGCGGGACGAGGCTCCCGAGGGCGGGACGGCGCAGGCTGGGGCCTGAGAGCCCCTCGCCCTCGCTCCGAGCAGTAGCGCTGAGGGTGCGCGCCGGGGAGACGAGCACGAGCTTTGCCCGCTCCGCGGTCCTGGAGGGGGCAGCGGTGGAGCGGCGCCCCGGGCCGGGGCCGGGCCGGGCCGGGGGCAGGTCTGAGGCGCTCGCTCGCCTGCCTTTGAAGCGCTGGGTTCTGCTTCCCTTTCGGGTTAAGATAGAATCTCTGTGTCCTTGGTGCGAATGAATGTGTGCGAAGAAAGGGACGCGGGGGAGGACGGTCGCAAGACCAGAAGTTGTAAATAGCCCTCCTGCCTGGGGCCGGGGGTCTCGGGCGGACCGCGGAGAGGGGCCCCAGCGGGATCTGAGTGCTCGAGCTCGGGGGGGTTCCTGGGAGAAGAACGTTCCTCAGACTCCGGATCTTGCTCCCGCCGAGAGTCTTCGGGCACTGCTTGCTTGCAGCATCTCCCCTTAGCAGTGTTTTGGGGTTCCCTCTCCTGGCTGCGACCAATCAGCTCCCTACCCTAGATCCTTCCCGGAGGTGGGGTGAGGGGTTCTAGGGTTGAAAAGGGGGCAGAGAAGGGACCCTGGGAAGAACTTGCTGGAAGGCTTCCGCAGATGCGTCCTGGCCGGGGTAGGGGAGCGGGGGGCGGGTATCGCCAAACCTAAGCAGGCAGCCTCCCGGCCCGCGCGGCGGCCCTCGGGGGAGCTGGACGGCGGCGGCGACGGGGCTGCTGCTGCTTCATCTGCTCCTTATTAATAACTTGCTTGGTGCCCGTACGCAACTGTTGTGTGTGATTAGGGCTCCGGTGGAATTTGTTTCTCCGCAGCCGCCTAGGACCGTGGGTGCACCCCGTGATTTAGCAGCTGCCTCTCGTTTGTGCCCACAGATCAAAGAACTTTGATCTTGGAAGCCCCGACGCTGTTCACCCGCCACTAATCAACGGCGCGGAGATCCGAGGCTTGCCACTCTCCTCGCGGCCGGGGCAAGGGGGTGGGGGCGGACAGGGGTCCGTGGACCCGGGCCTTGCACCGGGTCTTTCTTTAGCATCGGGGAGCTCGTGTGCAAACAGTGCAGATTTCGGAACTTGCCTGCCGGGGCGTGGAGATGCCTGGGCACTTGTTTTAAAGAGTGGCTTACCTGCCCAATCCAAAACGGGGTTCTTAAACGGCGTTATGTGAACAGGGGTTTTAAGTGACTTTTCCCGAGCCGTGTCTAACACCGACCGAGCCCGTTCTCTCCGCTCCTCCGCGCTTCCTCTCGGAGTAGCAGCCGGGCCGACCCGCGTTCCTCTTCGCACTGTGCTCTGCCCCTCCCGTGTGCTCTCCTGGAAGGTTATTTGTAGCCTCTTCGGCGTGTCGGGACAGCGGCCCTACTGGGGTAGGAATGTGGCTGCTCTTCCCACCACATGGGCCCCTTAAAGGGACAGCTATGCTTTTTGGGGGTTTCCCCCTTCGGGCTGCAAGGGAAGGGGATGGAACTTTTCTTTCGGCCCCCTGGAGGAAGTTTTGAAAAAGATCAAGGGAAATGGCAAGGCACTGAAAAAAAACGGGGGCGGGGGGGGGGTCACTGAAACGAATACCAACAAAGGCAGAGAAGAGATTGACGCCTTCTGCCCTGGGGAGAGGGGAGCTAGAAGGTTCTGGGCTGAGGCAGGCAAAGAGGATTTTACTGCTCCAGAGCTGTCAAAAAGGCGTACACCGCATCTCCATTGAGAATGGGGTAGAGAATTGTGCATGTTTAATGTTTCCCTCCAAAAATGGATGGGAGGGTTCTTGGTAACTCTTTTGGGTTCTTTTCAAGGACAAAAAAAGTTTAAGGGAAACTTCTAGGCATGGGAAGATTTCTGTGCCCGCGTGTAAGTCCGTCCGATCAGTGAGGCCAGGAGCCAAACTTCGCCTTGCTTGGTAATGAGCCGTCCTCGGAGGTCTGGAGGGGACAGATTCATGCTTCACCAGTGAGAGTGGGCAGTCGCTCAACCGAAAACACCACCACGAAGATTCCTAACACTGTTCCAGGGGCTCAGAGAGAAGACAGTGTGCCATAGTAGATCAGTTAGGCAGACCTGAGCTCAGCTCGGACTGAATTCAATACACTGAAGTTTAAGGTGCTATTTGGATGCTGCTAGTCCTTTGGGCTTTTCCTAGAGCCCACGGTTTGGCCTGAGCCTGCCCAGCACTCCAAACTTAACCATTTTGGAAGGAAACTTAATGCTACTAACAGCCCTGGGTATTTTTCTCCTGAGGGTTGAGGTGAGACCTCCAGCAGCCTACTACCATTTGAAGGGTAGAAACCATGTTTCGCTTGGAGGTCTCTTCCAGGAAGTGAAAAGTCGAAAATCCTGCCTAGGAGTGATCAGGTAGATAGAGGGTTTTCTGAGGATGAGTGCAAAAGAGCAGAGCGGAGACCTGTCTCCTTTCCATCTGACTGTTGTCTTGGTGCTTGGTTGACCTTGTCCCTGATCTTATTGGACTTGTGAAAGATGCTTGGCTTGTCACTGATTTTGGATTTCCTCTCCTGTCCCCTGTTGAATATCAGATAACATCTTTGGGACTGGCACATGGAATTAAGAATGACAGGTGCAAGGGAACCAAGTCTGGCCATGTCTGATGCAGAGCACGCTGGGCATGTCCATCTTCAGGGTCAGCAAAGAACACAGGAGGTCACAGAGGACATGTGTTTTATAGGTCTTTGCGCACCCTTTCTACTGACCGACTGCTCGTCTTGACCCCCAAGAAGAAGGAAAATGGGAGGGATTGGTTGTGCTGATTCTGCTTTGAAGAGAAGATCAATTCTAGGGGGGTGCTTCCTGAACAGGAACTGCATTTCAGGGACTGCTTTAAAAAGTAGCCTTGCCTTTTTTTTTAAATGATTGGGCCCATCTCATAATTACAAGACAGTTCCATGCCCTTCGTTGACTAGGTCTTTTAGCCTGTTCCAGCCACAGTTGCTGCATTCCTTGACAAAGCTCAGCCGTGAGTTTTGTTATAGTTGCCTGGGCTTGGGGCATCTGGGCCCCAGACTGGCTCTGGATAACCATCTCATCTTCACCATCAGAAGCCCTTCACCCCTACTCAGCCTAGTGGGATTCAGTGTCCCAGGGACGACTTCGTGTTCACTGGTTTGTTGGCAGAGCCTGGGTTTGGCCCTATAAATAGCTCTGATGAATGCCCGTCCTTGCTGTTCTTCCTCCAGCTTAGAGCTGGCAGGGTCAGGTTCTTTCTTACCAGTACACTCAGGAGCATTCCCTAAACTGGGCTTTGTACTCATTCATTTGTTCATTCATTCTGCAAATGCACATTTGTCAAGCACTTAATCGCTGCATGTGGAGCTCAGTGATTAAGAAGCACAGCCAGACCTGGGTTTGAATCTTGGCACTTCCTAGTGACTCTGTGCAAAACACTGAATCTCCCTGAACTTCCGGGTTCTTATCTGTAAATGGGGCAGGGGGAGTAGTGATAAATTCTCACGTGTGAATATTGTAAAAATTAAGTAAGATAATAGTATGTTCAAACCATTCGGTACAGAGCCTGACAACTACTGCATTACGATAGGCCTGGATAAATGTGAGCTGTCTATTAGCAGGCTTGCATAAGTGAGTTAGAGATGGCTCTTGCCTTTGGACCATGGGAGCCAGGTAAACAAATCATTATACTACAGTGTCATGTGCTAAAACTGAGGCTCAGGCCTCCATTCATGCAGCTGGTTTTCGCTTGATTTTTTAAAAAATCTTGCTCCTTCTCCCCTGCCCCTTGAAAACCTAATGAAACCTAGGCATAGTTGCCTCCTGTGCTCCCTTCCAGAAAAGGGGCCTATGAAGCGATCCTGAGTCCAGGACCTCTGCCTTAGTTCTCCTGGGAGAGGTCCTGGGAGATGGGGTTTTCCTCTGAGAGCTCCCCTGCTGGAGCCCTGTGGTCAGGGATGCATCCAGGCACTCCACTCTAAGGTTGCTTTGACCGGGGTGAGAGGTGCTAGCTGAGGTCTCTCGTAGCTGGAACAGTTTAGAATTCCAGGCTCTCCCTCCCACTGGCCTGGGAAAGGAGTCAGGCCCCAGAGCTCATAAGGTAGTAATTGCCCCAATTTGGGGGCTGGGCCGCTGCAGAGCCGCCTTCCTTCACGACTACCATCTTCAATCAGGAATCCTGTCAGTGTGCAGGGATAATTGATGTGGGTCTCGAGTCCCCGACTCACCCCCAGCTCCTTCACCCCAAAGTTTGACCCCTGTTGTCTCTGTTTCTTCCTTTTAACTTGGTGCCAGTTGTGTGATGTTTTGGGGGGCTGCGGAAAGCTGACCGTAACCAAGAGCAGCTGTTTAAAAGAGCTGATTCTCTAGCTTTCCTGGCAGTCATTTGACTCCATTTTCTGTTCTGCATTTTTGATTTAGCAAGAAGCAAACATCCGAGGTGCCCCTGGGCACCTCTTCTGCCCTTCCCAGTGAGCTTCATTCTTCCACTGCACGTAGGCATTTCCACCCTTGCCACAGTGAGGGGACTGACTGTAAGCGTCCCTAACGCCCTGCTCCCTGCTCATGCAGATTTGAGTGAGGAAGGGAAAGGCACTGTCTGAGACCCAGCTGGGAAAGCTTTGCTGGGACTTGCAAGCCCTGACTTGGCCTACGGGAGCTCCCGCCTCACCTCCGTGCAGAGCCGAGGATCAGAGCGGCAAGCAACGCCGGAAACGAAAGACGGGGAGTGAACCCGTCTGGCTGAGAGGCAGCGGCACAGAGGTGCTGCTGCATGATTTATCACCGGAGGTTTTCTGGGGCCGGGAAGCTCGTGGCTTCAGGCAGAGTCTTTTTGGGGGGAGGAACCCTCCCCCTCTCTGGGAGTAGGGCCAGGCAGGTACAGAGTAGGGCACTGGGAAAGGCACCTGATTATCATGTGAAATAAAGAAGCTTTGAGGTGGTCAGGGTCTCCAGTGATCTCTCCAAGCTCAGCAGCTCCACTTCCTGCCAGGCCTGTGCAGAGTTGGGGTAGGGGGTGGGGCGGGGTGCAGGGTGGCATGCTCCAGTGTCCCCTTCATTGGACCCAGCTTTGGGAGCCTGACTGCCACCACCTTTCAGGCAAGGATGAGGATGAAAGACAGTTTGTTGGATTGATTAGAGCCTTTTGGAAACCAAATGCAGATGCCTAGTTATAATATCCAAAAGTCTAGCAAATAAGAAAGGGGAGCCCCCTTCTCTTCTTTCCACTACCTGCCCCTCTCAGCCAGGACAGTTTAAACAAGAAGTTTCAGCTATGGGTTCAGAGAGACAGTAAGAGTGACTGGCCTAAAGTGCATCTCCCTCAAATGAGAATTTCTGATTTTCTGGGAATGATCTCTTCTGGTGACCAGTTTTGCAATGCAAACTGAGACAGGTGATCTAAAAAAAAATACCAGTGTGCTCTGGCTGGTGTGGCTCAGTGGATTGAGTGCAGGCTGGGAACCAAGGGGTCGCCGGTTCGATTCCCGGTTGGGTCATGTGCCTGGGTTGCGGGCCGGGTCCCTAGTGAGGGCCACGTGAGAGGTGGCCATATGTTGCTGTTGCTTTCCCTCTCTGTCTTCCTCCCTTCCCCGCTCTCTAAAAATAAATAAATAAATAAATACATAAAATACCAATGTGCCCTGGCTGGGTAGTTCAGCTGGTTAGAGCATCAGCCTGAAAAACCAAGGTTGCAGGTTCCAGTCCCCTGTCAGGGCACAAGAATCAGCCAACGAATGCATAAATAAGTGGAACAAGTCCATGTGTTTTATACTCTCTCCCTCCCCCATCTTTCATCCCTTTCTCTCTCTGCCTTTCTCCCTAAAATCAATCAATAAAAATTGAAAAAAATAAAAAATATAAATGTGCTTCTGGGGCAGTTAACGTTTTTTATTCTTTTGCTGTGTCTCTGGCACTGTGATAAAGGTATAGCATGTGTTTTCACATTCACTCCTCACAGTATCCTCATGAGGTAGGCACCTGTCTGACAGACGGGAAACTAAGGCTCAGCAGTTTGCTGTCACTTAGCTACTGAGTAACCGAGGCAGGGTTTGAACCCAGAGCTTAAGCTGTTAACTCTGTAACCTATAATACCTCTCAGAACAGAATTTTTTTTCTATGATTTTATTTGTTTTTAGAGAGAGAGGAAGGCAGGGAGAAAGAGAGGGAGAGAAGCATTGATGTAAGAGGGAAACATCAATTGGATGCCTCTTGTATGCATCCCAAACCGCAACCCAGGCATGTACCCTGACCTGGAATTGAACCAGAGACCTTTAGCTATGCAGGATGATGCCCAACCAAATGAGCCACTCTGGTCAGGGCAGAACAGAATATTTTATATCCAAGCTCTTCCAGAAGATCTAGGTGGGGAATATGTATATATTTTATCTTAAGTAGACCTTGCCTCTGTTTTTAGACTTCCCTTCCCAGGGAATCCCAATGCATACAGAATTACTTCTCAAAAAAAAAAAAAAAATTACTTCACAGGTGTTTTTTTTTTTTTTGGCAGAGGGAGGCTTTAAAAGGCTCCCAGCAGTGGAGATGTGGTTTGTTGTTCCCCGAAGCTGTGTGTTTCTTGTGTTCTGAGATGTAGAGGGGGAGAAAAGCAGTACTTGGAGCAGCCCCTCATAGGGCACAGCCCCATGCAAGCCCTATTGCATTTCTAAAGTCTGTTGACTGAGCTCCTGGGTGGGGTAAGTAGGCTTTTGAGGACCTGTATGGAGATGCTGGGAGTAGCAATAATGTAGCAGCCCCCCTTTGTTCTCAGGCCATACAGGGCATATGTTTGAAGACCCCCCCCAGTGGATATCTGAAACCATGAATAATACCGAACCCTATATATGCTGGTTTTTTCTATACCTACATACCTATGATAAAGTCTAATTTATAAATGAGCCACAGTGAGAGATTAACAAGAATAACTAATAAAGTAGAGTAATTAGAACAATACACTGTAATAAATGTTTTGTGAATGTGGTTTCTTTGTTTCTCAGATACCTTTCTATATTGTACACATAACGTGATATGCCAGCAAAAAGGATGATTCACATCCGGGCAGATGGAGCAAATGTCGTGAGATTTTGTCACACCGCTCAGAATGGCATGCAATTTAAAACTTGTGAATTGTTTGTTTATGGAATTTTCCACTTAATATTTGCAGACCACTACTGACTGCGGGCAGCTGCAACGGCAGACAAGGAGGCGCTGCTGTGACAACAACAACAGTGGCTGCTCACTGGGCACTTCCTATGTATTATCTCATGTAACCCCCCAGAACCCTATGAAATAGGTCCTATTCTTATTCCCATTTTACCGAAGAAGAAACGAATCCACTTCTAAATTGCTCTGTGATTTAGGCTCTGAATTTAGGTGGTTCTTTTCTCTACTTGCCTCCTAGGAGTTGGTTGATGATAAATTAGGCAAGGATTTGAAGGATGCCATGTGCCTGGAGCTCCTTCGGAGAAAGGCAGCAAAGCGGGACTCCTGTTGCCCTCTTTTACCTCTTCCAGTCGTCCTTCAGGCCACCAGCTTAACTCACTGGGGTCACCCACAGCAGGGGTCTTAGACATCTCCAGCCCCCACATCGTGGTGTGTCTAGATAAGACAGTTCTGAGTCATACTGGATAATGGTAATAGCAAGAGCTATCATTTATTGAGAGCTTAATATGTGGCAGGCATTATGCTAAGTGCCTTTCATGAATGAATTGATTTAATGCTCATAACATTCAGATAAGGTAGGGACTCCTGTTATCCCAATTTTGCCAATGAGAAAGTAAGGCATACAGAGATTATATAATATGTCCAGGGCTAGGTAGCCAGGAATTAGCTTCATTTTGTTCCCAGGTCCTTAACAGGGTGCTCTTCTCCCTCCTCACTTTGGGGGTTGACCATTAAGAACTACTTTTCTGTGCTTAAGAGTGGCAAGAGAAGACTGGCCTTGCTCGGACCAGTAATTATGTGTCTTACGGTGTCCGATGGTAAGGCTCTGTTGAGAGGGCCCACTAGGAGAGGATTGCACCAGGCAGATTTTCAAACCAATCAGGTAAGGCTGGCCTGGGGATCTAAGGGCAAAAATAAGTAGAGTCACAGCATGTTGATAACACAGTGAAGAAAGCAACTCTTGGAAGGGAGTGAGCCGGATAGGAGCCGCCCGAAGAGGATTCCTGTTTTCTTAAGTGTAGGTGAGGTGGGAAAGAAATACGTTTGTTTCTGGTACTCTAGGCCTCTCTTTTCCTTTGACTCCAGCTCTCACAAGACTCTAGCAGGTGTGTCCAGCTGCGGGCTGCCTGCTGCCCGGGATGGCTGTAAATGCAGCCCACCACAAAATCGTAAACTTACCTAAAACATTATGAGGGGTTTTTTTATGATTATGTGTCGCCGTGTATTTAATGTGTGGCCCAAGACAGCTCTTCTTCCCGTGTGGCCCAGAGATGCCAAAAGGTTGGACACCCCTGCAAAAGGAGTGTATTATTGATTCATTTACTCATTCATTTTATAAATTTATGTTAATCATCCACTATACCAAACATTGAACTGTGCACTGTGACTACAAACACATAAAACTCTCGATCACACAATTCTAACTGCCCAGAGGCTTCTGGTCTAGTAAGTGAACAAAGATCCCCACAGTGTGCTAAACGCAACCATGGGAGGGGGTCCAAAGGGCTTCTGGGGTGCAGAGTGGGGGCTTTTTTTTTTAAGGTTTTATTTATTTATTTTTAGAGAGAGGGGAAGGGAGGGAGAACGAGAGGGACAGAAACATTGATGTGTGAGCGAAACATCGATTGGTTGCCTCTCACACACTCTCAACTGGGGACCTGGCTCACAACCCAGGCATGTGCCCTGACCAGGAATCAAACCAGCAGCCTTTTGCTTTGTGGGATGATGCCCATCCCACTGGGCCACACAGGTCAGGGCCAGAGCAGGGGCTTTTAATTTGGCCAGGGCTGCGTGGGTCCAGGTGGGGCAGCATCAAGAAAGGCTTCACTTCCTGACGTCCTGCTGCTGCCTGCCCACCGTTTACCTTTTTTGGTGTTGCTTCTGATGTTTTCTGTGCAAGCTCTGTCCTTTCACAAAGGGGCTGTTTATAGGCACCCAGCACTCTCCAGATGCTAGGCACCTCCTGGATGAGGTTAGATCCGTTTCCATGTGGCTCCTTGTTGCCACTGCTTTCAGTTGTCAGTTTGTCTTGCTGCATGGGCATCCCTTTTAGTGAGACACATACTGATTTGGCTACTCAAGGAGCTGAAATCAGTGGCTTGGTCCCTCAATTGGCCTCGATGTAGTTTAGGGTAATGTGATATACGTTATCCTCATTAAATAAGGTTTATATCCTCACCATTGCCACTAGTGGACAAGAGGAGAGAGGAGAGCTCAGCATGTTATAAGGAAAACATCCTTCACTTATGTGAGTAATGATCCCTCCTCACTGCCACCCTTCCACACCGGGGTAGCTGTCATATTCCAGCATTCACAGGCGCCTCTTCTCTGGTTCGACTTGAAAAAGCTGTTCTGTAGCTGCGTAGTCACTGTCCACCGTAGGTTCCCAAGTAATAGGTGTGGTCCCCTTGCGCTGAGCGTTCTGTGGGACGGTGGAGAGCAGTGCCTCTCTAACTTAAGTGGAAGTCAGGAAGCTTATTGAAAGTCCAGATTCTGAGATCACATTAAAAGAATAATGCTGATCTAAGGGTCCGAATGGGGCTGGTATCCTGGCTCTCCTACTCCCCCACAACCTTGGCATGAGCAGGTGACCTCACCTGTTAAACGGGCACTACAGCAAGTACTCAGAGTTTTTATAATGATGACATGAGAAGCAAGTGCGTATGCAAAGCAGCTTGTGAGTTGTAAAGAGAAACTACAAAATACAGTTATTTGTTGTCAGAGCTCTGTTCCTTTCCGGACCAACTCGACACTGAGGCACTGGTTGAAAGGACTGGGGCTCCACACTGTCCTTTACTACTACTACTACTTTAGCTGAGGGCAAGAGGACTCAGTCTTTGGCCTTAGAAATAACCAGAAGGAGGGGTTACTGCTTGAGATCCATATGCTCATTGCTGGCAGGATCCAGCACAAATAACGTCCCTTTTTATTATAAAATCATAAGCATGTGATTCTGTAACATAACAATATCACACACAATATGGCGTGCCAGAGGGGCACGCCGTGTGATATTTTAGGTGAAATGTTCAAATTGAAACTATAAATTATTACACCTGTATTATTACCCTACCAACTGCACTCAAGCAGGTGTTCGTTACTTCTGCTGGACCTTCTATATGCTAATCAAGAATTCATAAAGGAGCCCTGACTGGTGTAGCTCAGTGGATTGAGTGCCAGCCTGCAAACCAAAGGGCTGCTGGTTCGAGTCCCAGTCAGGGCACATGCCTTGGTTGCAGGCCAGGTCCCCAGTAGGGGGCACATGGGAGGCAACCACCCATTGATGTTTTGCTCCCTCTCTTTCTCCCTCCCTTCCCCTCCTTCTAAAAATAAATAAATAAAATCTTTTTTAAAAATTTCATAAAGGAGAGGGACCCAGAATTCTCAGAATTGTGAATTCCCTTTTTCAACCTAAGGGTCTTGGAAAATTCTCGTAAGTAGCAATACCATGATTGGGAAACAGCACAATGAAGTTAAGAGCAGAGGCTCTGGGATTGGTCTGCCTGGGTGAGAATGCTGGTTCCAACTCTCAGGAACTGTGTGACCTATTGAGAGACGCCGCCTCCTGTGTCTCAGTGTCCTCAACTGTAAAGTGGTGATAATAACGACAGTGCCACCTCCCAGGGTTGTTGAGCACTTTTAGTGACAAAGCATAGGAAATGCACTTAGAAAAGTACTCAGGTACCTGGTAAGTACTCAGTAAATGACGGTTGTATTATTATGAAGCTTTTGAGGGTGTGCCAGCCCTGTGCTAGTCAGTTTATATGGGTTATATAATTTAATCTTTGTTAAACCCTTTACAGTAGAACTATTATCCCTATTTTATGGATGAGAAAACTGAGGCTCAGAGCAATACCTAACTTGCTCTAAGTGTAACAGTTAGTGGTAGAACCAGGATTTGAACTCTAGTCTTCTGACTCCAGAATCTGCTTTCTCACATAGTACACAGTCTGGTATACCAGATGGATGTTTCCCGTCTTTCCTTCAAAAGTGCAGTAAGAAATTGCTAAGATGGCTGAGATCTTGGTTAACCTTTCA
The DNA here is from genome assembly GCA_004026765.1 of Micronycteris hirsuta. Classification (NCBI taxonomy): domain Eukaryota; kingdom Metazoa; phylum Chordata; class Mammalia; order Chiroptera; family Phyllostomidae; genus Micronycteris; species Micronycteris hirsuta. The sequence continues at coordinate 252,057 of PVJI01000250.1, read as the reverse complement.
GGAAGGCCCTATGGGCACATGGTCTCCCCAAAGCTGAATGTCTTGATCTAGGATAATGAACACTTTGGGGAGAGGTCTTTCCTTGTTGAATTAGTCGAAGGGCCCATGCCCCTGGAGGCCAGTGGGAGCTCGCAGTGTGGCTAGCCAATGGCTCTCAGGGCCAGAAGCATAGCTGAGTATTCTAACTTAACACTTCTTAAAATGAGCACTGAGTTTTGCCACCCGCAGGCATTTGTTTCCTTTTTTCACTCACCATTCTTTTAGTTAAAAAGGGTTAAAAGCTGTCCTTTATGATCACAGCCAGGACTGAGTGAAAAGGCAGAATTCCACCTCCGGGGATCCCGGAGGGGCAGCAATTGTCCAGAGGAGCTGACTTTTTGGAGTATAATATGTCTGTTTGCTGTATGGATGCCCAGGCCAAGGATCTGCCTGGCCGGTGGCTGCCCGCCCTTCCCAGGCTGACGCTTAGATGTTGCTCTGACATGCAGGAAGTCACGACTCTTCAGCCGCCTGCAACTGACTTGATGCCCACCCGATGGAATGCTTTGTTCCTCGAGTTTGCACAGGGAAATCAAGACTTTTGCTATTAGTCAGCCGAAGGTGGGGGTGGGGCCCTAGAAAGAAGTGGGGAGGGTGGGGGTGGGAGCGCTGAAGGCTCCACTCTACTTTCAGTATTCCTGTTGAGTTGTGTGCAGTGCCAGGATACTGCTCGCCGTTCCTGCTCTCCCGATCCTGATACTAGGGTTCTTAAAATCCAGGCCTTTGGAAAAATTTAGCCCCTGCACCCCCACACCTGCATGCTCTCATCCTGCATTTATTGAGCATCTTTGGTGTACCAAGGCACGAAGTCAGCTTTCACATTCATCTTCTCGTCCGGTCTTTGTGGTCTTTTTACAAATGAGAAAACAGGCTTCAGAAGCTAAGTGATTTGTACAAGGTCGCACAGCTGGTCAGGGGGGAGATCCAGGTCTGTCTGCTCCAGGTCCAGTGCTTTTCCACTCTCCCCTCCCCCAATTTCTCCTCTCTGTTCTTGTCACCCCTTTGCCCTGAACTCCTCCTTGGTATAGGCTCACTTCCTGCTGTGTGTAGCTAGCAGAGTTTCTTAACCTCTATTGACATTCTGGGCCAGATAATTTCTTTGTTGTGGGGCCTGTCCTGTATATTGTGGGATATTAGCAGCATCCCTGGCTTTTGTCCACTAAATGCCAGAAGTACCGCCAATCACAAGAACCGAAAATGCCATCACTCATTGCCAGGTGCTCCCAGAAGGGAAAGACTATCCCTGGTTGGGAACCAGTGAGTTAGCTTTATCTTTCTTCTCTGTTCCTTCCCTTGAAGGGGTCAGTGTGTCGGAGAGCCCTGCCACACGGAGTCCTCTGGAATACTGAGTCTTTGCTGTTTCATCCAACCAAAGTTCCCTAAGATAGAGCCTAAAGCCTCGATGAGAGATGGTCACAGAGCCTCAGGCTCTGGGGCTCGGGGTCTGAGTGAAAAAAGCCCCATCTTCCCTTCTCAGTGCAGAACAGGCCCCGGAGGATGGGGCTGGTCAGCTTCCCTGCTTGGGGAAGAGTCCTCTGTCATACACTTGCAGAGAGACCTGGAGAGACGGGGCACGGGCCTTGGAGTAAGGCCTCCCTGTGAGGTGTGGAGATGCTGCTCCTCTGAAACGGATTCCTTTGGTTTCCGCAGGAAATCCTGCATCTTTTCCAGCGCAGCTGATTCTCAGCGTGTGGAGGGGGAGGCCAAAGTCTCAGCTGAGTATCTGAGAAGAGCTGCGGTCCTTTACTCCAGAAATGTACATTTTGCCTGTAATTTCTAGGGTTCACAGATGCCGGTCCATCCATCAATTCATTTATCTAGGTTAGGAGCCCTGCCTTAATGCTCACGCTCACCCTTGGGCTTGAAGTGGAGAAGGAAGGGACCTAGGGGTCGCTCCTTGCTTTTGGAGGACCTAGCAGTACAATCATTTTTTTTATCCTCACCTGAGGACATGCTTATTGATTTTTAGAGAGAGGTGGAAGGGAGGGAGAAAGAGAAGGAGAGAAACACCAGTGTGAGAGAGAATCATTGATTGGTTGCCTTTCATATGCACCCAAACCTGGGACTGAACCCACAACCGAGGCATGTGCCCTGACCAGGAATCGAACCCATGACCTTTTGGTTTGTGGGACAACGCCCAACCAACTGAAACACACCACTGGCCAGGGCAGTACAGTCTTTCCTTCCAGACCCTAAACCCTAAGTCAGGCTGAGCCATTGCAATGTGCAGTGCGGGTTTTCATCAAAGAGATGAGCCAAGAAAGGGAGGCTGGGCTCGGTAAATAGGAAAGGAAGAGGGTGGCAGTATAGGAGCTGACTCCTTCCTGCCCCAGCCTGGCCTGAGGATAGGGCCCAGCGAGGGGAGGAAAGGGAAAAGAAAGCAAGGGGGAGAGATGAGCAATGAGCAGCGGCCCCTTCTTTCCCAGCTGCAGCAGCCCAGCGGGTTAGATGAATGCTGGGAGGGGAGAGTGACCCTGGCAGAACCTTTTGTTCCAGATGAGGCTGGAGCAGGGGGCACCGAGCCATTCACACGCCATCCGAGGGCATCCTGCTGGGCACTCTGGGGAGGGGGGCACAGCAGCCGGTCATGGGACTTGGCCAGGCAGATAGCTGGAGGCTCAATGGGGAAGCCCAGCTGCGTGCTGCTGAGGCTTGGGGGAGGGGTTGCTTCTGCCATCCTTCCTCCAGGCTGTGGCCTGTCCCACAGACAGAAAAGCCCTGACTGGTCCCACTCGCTGTGCCCTGAGGCAGCCTAGTCCCTTTCTCCTTGGGCCCCACTCCCCCTTTCCAAAAGTGCTTTCTCCATCTCAAAAGCAAGCCCCGACTGGGGGACTCACAGCTGCCTGAGTCGCTTCCTGCTCCGTGTGTGGATTCCTTACCCCTAAAGGGGGTCCAGCACTTTAATTCCATTCTTATTCCATGCCCTCCCTGGCCTCCACCAAGAGCCTGGTCCTGCTCAGAGGCAAAAACACCTCTATTTCAACCTAGCTTGGAAGGGAAGGACATGGAGGTCTCATCTGCATCACCCCTCTGTCCCCTGCTCCCCTTCCCCGAGAGCACCAACGCTCCAGGTGCCATCATGTGGCCCCGGGCTTTTGTGGGTGCTACATAAAAAAGCCTGTCATAAAAGGGGGTGTCTGGACTATTTGGGAGCCCAGAGTCAGAGGGTATCATGACCATCTGTGCCTTGAAGGAGAGGAAATTGTCATTACAGGGTCTGCATCTGCCTCCAGTGTCACCATGTCAGCTGGGTGACAGTGGTCCTAGACTTGGCTCCTCTGCCTTCTTCCCTGGAACGGGCTTTGCTTGAGTGGGAGCTGAGCCCTCACTGGTTCCTTTTCCCTGTGCCCAGGCCAAGCCAGCAGCCCCGAGTGTGCTTGCGGTCGGAGCCACTTCACCTGTGCGGTGAGTGCCCTTGGCGAGTGCACCTGCATCCCCGCACAGTGGCAGTGCGACGGAGACAACGACTGTGGGGACCACAGCGATGAGGACGGCTGTAGTAAGACCCTCCCCACTGGGCGGTGGGGGTGGGAGAAGAGGAACCTGCGGGGCCGGCAGGCAAGGGAGCTGGGACAAGTCTGAGGGAGTTTTTTGTGCGTCAGCCGCGTCAGGCTCAGAGCCCTGGACTCTTGCAAGGATGAGAGCTATGACAGATGAGTGGTTCCTCACAGTATATATGGCTCCAACCCTTGTGTATTTCCCAAGTTTCCATGCATGTATGTCCGGTAACTTTGAAACAAGCCTTGAAACCACAGGTAGTCTCTTTAAGTAGAGCTGTCTGTACGAATGCAGATTATCTTTCTTATATTAATATTCTGTATAATCACATTTTTAATAACACAAACTTTGTCAGAAATCTTATATTCTCTTTAAATCTCTCTTTTCCTCTAATGTAATAACATACGCACTGCAGGCTAGAGGGTCCCATCTTGGATATATAGAAATTCCACTGCTGAGTCAGTTGTCTGGGTTTAGGGGTGCAACCTGCAGCATCTACATCTGAGGGTGGCTAATTAGTCTAATAAGAATGAAACTACAACCTGGACCTTATTAACCCGAACCATTTCAGCTAATTGCAATGATGTTAAATGGCTCACTTTCATGTAACGCGTTCACGAGCATTGTCTCCAAAGACCTCTGCGAGTGGAGTATAATTATACCCCCATTTTAGAGTTGAAGAACCTGCAGCTCAGAGAGAGGAACTGACTTGCTCGATGCAATCAGTAATTAGTTCTAGGACTGGAAATTGAGCTGAGATGTGTTGATCATTATTTAACAAGAGGAAAGGAAAAAAAATTACACTTCTTTCAATTGCTCATGTTTTTCTTACTGCTTTCTTAGTGGGTTTGAGCTCCTTGGGCTGTTCTACCTCATGAACTCCTCACCACCTGCTAAGACCCTCAGTTCTTTACTGCAGTCTCTGCTTTGCTTCTCCGTCAGCTGGGGGCAGCAGCAGGAGTCTGAAGGAGGACCGTAATGCAGACAGCCCGGTGAGCCTGCCTGAGTAAGTATCCCGCACTGATTCCCTGTTTCCTTCTTTTTCTGGGACTCAGTGCTGCCCACCTGCTCCCCTCTTGACTTTCACTGTGACAATGGCAAGTGCATCCGCCGCTCCTGGGTGTGCGACGGGGACAACGACTGTGAGGATGACTCCGACGAGCAGGACTGTCGTGAGTGCTGGCTGGGCAGGTTCTGTCAGGTTCTGCGGGGAAGGGATTTTCAGTCAGAAAAGTGATGTTCCCGGGCCCACATCAGCCTTTAAGTCTTCAGCTCTTGCCCTGTCCTTTCCCCTCCTCTCGTGGTCAGATCAGGCCCTCCCCCCACCCCCACGAGACAGCCACCTGCGGTGACCCCACCTACAGCCTTGGAGCTGCTCTGCTGTGCTCTGCAGTCCACCAGGCTTCCCGTTGGGCTCCCAGGCACGTGCCCCCACCGCCTACCGCAGCCCTCCCGCTCTGTGCCCACAGCCCCCCGGGAGTGTGAGGAGGATGAGTTCCCCTGCCAGAATGGCTACTGCATCCGGAGCCTGTGGCACTGTGATGGTGACAACGACTGCGGGGACAACAGCGATGAGCAGTGTGGTGAGTGGTGCCCTGGGAGGCAGACAGGGTGGCTGGTGGATGGCCTGGCCATGGCAGGAGAGCGCAGCAATGACCCTGGCACCGCCCGAACCTTGCATTGGCCGGGTGTCTATGTGTCTATGTGGAGCAGCTGGAGGAAGGCAGGAGGGGCAGAGCAGCCCAGGCCCCCGGCAGTCACAGAGCAGGAGTCTGAGGCCCAGTCTCTTCAAGGCCCCGGCTTTCCCCGGAGAGCCTGCACCGAATCTGGAGTGTCTTGCCGGCCGGGTCAGAGCCCCCGGGGTCGGTGAGGGCGGGAGTCGGGGAGGCTGTGAAGGAGGTTGCTTGCAGGGCTCCCTCAGGATGGCTGTCCCGTTGCACCCCCCAGATATGCGCAAGTGCTCGGACAAGGAGTTCCGCTGCAGTGATGGAAGCTGTATTGCTGAGCACTGGTACTGTGACGGCGACACCGACTGCAAAGATGGCTCTGATGAGGAGAGCTGTCGTGAGTGGCCCCAGACCTCAGGCTGCCGGGCTGGGGTGGAGCAGAGGGCCCCACTGGAGCAGCGAAGGGCCAGGCCAGGAAGTGCTTGTAGAATGGAGGGTGGTTCTTAAGAAGCAGCTCCTCCTAGGCTGAGCTCGGGTGGAAGCAGGTTCCCCAGACGGAAAGGGAGGCCCCCTTTGGTCTGCCTGAATATGGGGGTCTACAAGGACCATCTTCTATGCGACCTGGTGACATCTCACTTGAGGAAGACACCCCGCCTGAGCATCGTGCCCCTTGGAGGAGTCAGGGCCCCTCTCGTCTGCCCAGACCTGAGTGTACGCCCCTCCCCTCCCCTGCTGTCCGTCCAGCCTCAGCAGTGCCGGCGCCCCCCTGCAACCTGGAGGAGTTCCAGTGTGCCTACGGCCGCTGCATCCTGGACATCTACCACTGCGACGGGGACGACGACTGTGGAGACTGGTCGGACGAGTCTGACTGCTGTGAGTGCTCCAGCCTGCCGGGTGGGGGAGGGGAAGGGGCCCGGCTGGGTTGGCCAGGCACAGGTGCCAGCTGGGGCAGGAGCACAGGGAGGACTTTCTGGATCCCCTGGTCCTTCCTGGGCAGAGACGGAAGAGCCAGAGTGCTAGGGCTGTAGCTTTCTGGTCCGCTACGGGACACTCCGCACAGACTGGCTGGAGACAGAAGTCGCTGTGTTTCCCCAGCCTCCCACCAGCCCTGCCGCTCTGGGGAGTTCATGTGTGACAGTGGCCTGTGCATCAACGCCGGCTGGCGCTGCGATGGCGACGCAGACTGCGACGACCAATCTGATGAGCGCAACTGCAGTGAGTGGGGGACAGGGCTGAAAGTCTGAGCTGGCGCGGGGAGAGGGCTTGTGGAGCCGCAGAGACCACCGCCAGCAAAGCATGCAGGCAGGTGGGGCGCGATCACCGAGTACAGCTGTAGAGGTTGTGCACTGCACAGAGGCACCAGTCACGTAGTAGACATATATTCTATAATTGCATAGATTTATATATTCACCATGGCGGTTTTCCAGCAGGTGGCAGTAGAGTATCTTGAGACAAGGTTACCTTTTTCTAATTCACACAGAGATGCCCCTTAGACCAGCCAGGACACTGGCGTCAAGAAGAGCGGCGTGGGTGCTGGCATAAAGTGCGCTTTTGGGTGGTGGGTGGTGCTTTGGGCTGAAACGGGGCCAGCCCTTTATTAGGCCTTTGCTTTGCCAGCCACCTCAATGTGTACAGCTGAACAGTTCCGCTGTCGGTCAGGCCGCTGCGTCCGCCTGTCCTGGCGCTGTGATGGGGAGGACGACTGTGCAGACAACAGCGATGAAGAGAACTGTGAGAACACAGGTAGAGTCTCCCAGGGGTTCCCCCAGACCCCTTAGTCTGTAGTTGGGGTGAAGGACAGGCGGAAAGAGGGTGTCTCTGTTGCCGTTTCAGTTGGGCCAAGGTGATGCTTTAGTCACTCCCGCTCATGGCCTGGATTTTTCCTGCCTTTCCAGGTAGCAGTGTCAGATCCAGGTATATTTGTTGGTCTGCAGCCTATGGCCTATAACACAATGTCAGGGTTGTGGGGTTCAGTCACCTCTCACGTTCCAACTCACACACAGCCGGTGCCTATTGCTCCGGCCTAGGGAGCGAGGAGCGCTGTCTGCGGCTGACAGCCCCCGTGCCCACTGCCCTGGCCACTCTGGGTGCTAGGTGCACAGAAGCACTCTCTCAGTCTGTCCCACGTCCCTCACCATCCACCGTGGTGTCCTGGGGAGAAAGCGAACGCAGACACTCTGCCAGCCCTGTCTGAGCTGTTTCCTGGCTTGGACCCTGACCCTCCCACCTTGAGTCTCATCTGTCTCCAGCTCGCCTTAGAAAATGACAGGCTCCCATCCTTTTGTTGACCCAAGCCCTGCCCTGCTGTGACCTGACTCTGCCTCCCTTCTACCTTCCCTCCCTCCTTTGCTAGGAAGCCCCCAGTGTGCCTCCGACCAGTTCCTGTGCTGGAACGGGCGCTGCATCGGCCAGAGGAAGCTGTGCAATGGGGTCAATGACTGTGGTGACAACAGCGACGAAAGCCCACAGCAGAACTGCCGTGAGTATCCCCAGTGGGCGGGCCTGGCCCATGGTTTGTGGCTGAACCCCACCCATATAGTTCAAAAAGAATCTTCCCCAGGGACTTGAGCAGCCCCGGGAGCTGTTCTTCGTGGTCCAGGTGGAATGCCAAGTTGGCTGTCTGGGGGAGGATTCTGGGCTCAGCTCCCATCTCTGGCTTGGCTGGCACAGGGCCCCGGACGGGTGCGGAGAACTGCAATGTGAACAACGGTGGCTGTGCCCAGAAGTGCCAGATGGTGCGGGGGGCAGTGCAGTGTACCTGCCACACCGGCTACCGGCTCACAGAGGACGGGCGCACGTGCCAGGGTGAGCTGGGCTTGGTTTGGAGCAGGGCCAGGATGCTGTTCAGGGGTGGCCGACAGGCAGCTGTGTTTCCTATGGGTCGGACATTTGACAGACATGACCTCATTTCATCATCACAATCACCCTAGGAGGTAAGGCTCAGCGTCCCCCACATGGGGAAATTGAAGCTCAGAGAGGTTAAGTAATTTATTGAACGCCACAGAGCTGGTGAGTAGCAATGTTGCGATTCCAGCCCAGGTCTTCCTGACTTTGAAGCCTTAACCACTTGTTATCTAGCCTTCCCACTAGGCCTGGGAAATAGATGGGAATGTGGGCAGGAAAGCAGCGAGTCAGCCAGGGAGTAGAGGTGTGAACGTGGCCGAAGAAGGAGCGCCTGACCTGCCCGGTCCCCGCAGATGTGAATGAATGTGCCGAGGAAGGATATTGCAGCCAGGGCTGCACCAACAGCGAAGGGGCTTTCCAGTGCTGGTGTGAGGCAGGCTATGAACTCCGGCCCGACCGGCGCAGCTGCAAGGCTCTGGGTAAGGGGTGTCGGCGTGTGGCGGGGTGGGCAGAGGTCTGCATGTGGAGACAGCCGGGTGCTCCAGTGCTCAGCGATTTGCTGAGGGCTAGAAAGACTTTCCTCTCAGGAAAATGGAGCTACGAGGTGCATTCTGAGCCCCACAAAAAGCCCTGCTAGGGTCGGGGGTGGTGGGCTGGGCTCGGGGAGTATACTTCAGAGACCCCCACATTTCTAGTACTGATGCCAGCAGCTCGGGACATGCCCCAATAGGCCAGGGGTCCTGTTAGCCTAGAAGCTGGGCTGCCATGCTGAGTGAGGGTGCAGCTTCGGAGTCCAGTGGGGCCCCATTTCTGTGCCATGTCCCAGGGCCGGAGCCTGTGCTACTGTTTGCCAATCGCATCGACATCCGCCAGGTGCTACCGCACCGCTCCGAATACACGCTGCTCCTCAACAACCTGGAGAATGCCATTGCCCTTGATTTCCATCACCGGCGTGAGCTTGTCTTCTGGTCAGATGTCACCCTGGACCGGATCCTGCGGGCCAACCTCAATGGCAGCAATGTGGAGGAGGTTGTGTCTACAGGGCTTGAGAGCCCAGGTAGGGAGCCAGGCTCATGGGGGGGTGGGGGGGGCAGGGCCACACCTTGTGCAGAGCCGCCGGGAAAGGGTCAGGCTAGAGCTTTGCAAACCTTAGGCAACAGAACATCTTTTTCTTCCGGCGAAATCTTGGATGGAGCTAATATGGATAGCATTTGTTAGTATACATTAATTTTACAAGTTCAGATTTGTATCATTTGCTCATTACTGAGCTCAATGACTTAGAATAATGAGACCATTTTAATGGAGTCAATCATTTGAAATCAGAGCTGTATGGAAGGGAGTTACACTTCTCTATCAGCTTTTCCATCTGGCTTAATTCTGAATTTTGTTTTGATTGCTTAGAATTAAGAGTATCCTGATCAACTCAAATAAATATATCCAAACGTTTACAGATGAAGAAACCACAGCTTACTTTGCGGTCTTGGGCCATTCTACGAGCACGTGAAGTGGGTTGGAATTCAGTATTGAGCACAATTGACTCAAATTATGGAACTTTTGAAGTGCCTTTGCAAAACCCTAAGCTGCAATTTGCAAAGCCCTGAGCCAGTCCAGTGGAGGACCCACCATGTGGGTCAGGGCGCCAGAATTCAGGGAGAGGAGTAGGGTTGGCTGAGAGGAGGAAGTGCATGACCTGGGTCAGCTGCTTGACTTCTCTGGGCCTCAGTTTCTTCATCTTCACGGGGCTATAGTGCCCAGACTTGTTGTGTGTATATAAGATGGTTAGAACACTGCCTGGCCCAAGTAACTGCTTTGTGCCAGAGTTTGCTCTTGTTGCTATGGCACAGAAGAACGCGGGCTGAGTCCCTGACAATTTCCCGCCGACTCTTTCCACCAGGAGGCCTGGCTGTGGATTGGGTCCACGACAAACTCTACTGGACTGACTCAGGGACATCGAGGATTGAGGTGGCCAACCTGGACGGGGCTCACCGGAAGGTGCTGCTTTGGCAGAACCTTGAGAAGCCGCGGGCCATTGCCTTGCACCCCATGGAGGGGTGAGTTGTGTGTTAAGTTCCTAAATCCCTCTTGCAACCTCTAGGGACCGTTCCCAGGTCACTTGGGCCAGACCCTACTGGGGAGCATCTTCACAGTGTGGTGTCCACAGCACTGAGCCCTGGCTCCGCAGTACCTGTCTGTGCGGCCTTAGGCTTGTTGGCTAGTCTCTCTGTGCCTCCGTTTACTCATGTCCACATTGGTGATAAAAAACATGCCTACCACATAGCTGTGTGGAGACTAAATGAGGTGATGACTTTTAAATGGTGTCATACGCATCAGATAAGTTGTAGGGGTTTAGTGTTTCTATTAGTAGCTCATAAGGTTGAGCTAACTGATAATTTTATTATTGGAAGAAAAATCTCCTGAAATAGAAGGTGTTAGCCTCTGGTTTTTAAAAATTCAGTGCAGTCCATTAAAGGGACCCTGCCATCAGTCATAGGTCAGCTACTTTAGAAAGTGTATGTGTTCATGTATAAAATACAAAAGGTGGCGGTGGAGATTGTGACAAAGAATAAAGTGCCTTTCCTAATATAACATTAGATTGTCAGCTCCACGAGGGTTGGAATGTTTGTCTGTTGTTCCCTGCTGTACTCTCAGCGCCTAAGATAGTGTCCTGCCCATAGCAGATATTGCAAAAAGAAATTGTTAAATGAATGAATGCTATCTAGAGACACTTAAATTAAAACAGTTCAGAACAGTCTCCAACCAAACAAGATGTATCTCCTGTCAGCCGGAGCTAACTGCACGCACACCCCTTGCCTGTTTACTGTCCCCGTTACCTGCCCTCCCTCTGCTGCCTCTCAGCATCCTTTTCCCTCTTCCTAGTACCATTTACTGGACAGACTGGGGCAACACCCCCCGCATCGAAGCCTCTAGCATGGATGGGTCTGGACGCCGCATCATCGCCGATACCCATCTCTTCTGGCCCAACGGCCTCACCATTGACTATGCCGGGCATCGCATGTACTGGGTGGATGCTAAGCACCACGTCATCGAGAGGGCCAATCTGGACGGGAGTCACCGCAAGGCTGTCATTAGCCAGGGTGAGGCAGTCCCTCCGCTCTCCATCCCCATCCTCGTTTCTGCATGCTGGACCCCCAGAGCCTTGGCAGAGGGTGAGATCTGGACGGAGGTCCTCTTGGACTTTCCCCAGGGCTCCCGCACCCCTTTGCCATCACGGTGTTTGAAGACAGCCTGTACTGGACAGACTGGCACACCAAGAGCATCAATAGTGCCAACAAATTTACTGGCAAGAACCAGGAGATCATTCGCAACAAACTCCACTTCCCCATGGACATCCACACCTTGCACCCCCAGCGTCAGCCTGCAGGTAAAAAAACTGCCCACCTGGTGAGCCTCTGGTGCGTCTGAGAATCTTCCCTGCACCTGTCACATTTTCCATTGTTTGCGGCCAGGAAATTTGAGGTCGGCACTGACGTGGGCTAGTCTCTCCCTCTGCTGGACATTTAGGGTGGTACAACATTGAGAGCCACTGTCCGCGTCTGATTCATGCGGACATTTATAGAGCATCTCCTGTGTGTTAGGTGTTCACTGCTCACAGCTGGGACTGACATAAAAAATGATAAGACATAGTTCCTCCCTCCAGGGAGCTCACACCATAGCTACACCCCTAGCCTTGAGCCCACCTTTAGTCTTACCTGACCCTCTTGCTCTGGGCTTTTTGAGCAGGGAAAAACCGCTGTGGGGACAACAATGGAGGCTGCACCCACCTGTGTCTGCCCAGTGGCCAGAACTATACCTGTGCCTGCCCCACTGGCTTCCGCAAGATCAGCAGCCACGCCTGTGCCCAGAGTAAGTGGGTCTGGGGCACCTGCCTCAATGGATGTGCCTTGTGAGGGTGGGTGGAAGGAACGGGGATAGGAATTTGAGGGATTGCCTGTTGTGGGGCAGAGCCAGGCTCCTTGGGTAGACCCTGGAGAGGAAGGACGGATGAGGGCCAAGCTGAGAGCCGAGGCTCCAGGAGTAGTTGCTAAAGGTTCAGTGACACCACCCAGTCAAGTATGGACACCTACCACCAGGCTTCTTTATCATTTTACCAGGTAGGCTGCTTTTTCCATAGGCAGCCAGAGAGTGCCAGGCCTTTCTAGAAAGCAGGGGAATGGTTTCCTACCTCTTTTCCTTTGGCCTCACCCTGTTAAAGACTGTCTTTCAGCCCCTAAACCAGAGAGCCAAGGTTAGGGCTTCTGATGATGCTTGGTATACACAGGCCCTGGATAAATTTTTGCCTAATGGCAAAAGACAGTGGGATTCCCTGGTCGTTCCTTGAACTGCTACTTTGTCTTCTTTTAAGCTCTTGCAAGGGCATTGCCTTAAGAGGGTGGCCCTGTCTAGCTAAGAGCCACAGGTGACTTTTCCTAAGAGTAGTCCAGAGAGGAGTGATGTAGGCATATGGCATCACCAGCAAGGGGCCCAGGGTAATTCCTCACACATCAGCAGCTTCCCTTCCTTACCACCCACTGACCCTCTTATCTCTGGCTAAAACCAAATTTCTCTTGGGATCTGAGTCCTTTCCAGAGAGGAAGGAAACTATTCAGAGGAACAGGGGCGAAATTTATTCAACACACATTGATTGAAAACCCAGTTTCCTTGCATTCTTTTGTGCCCAGCTCTTCCCTATTGTCTTAGTGAGGTGCAAGAGGTTTCCCTAGGAGCTTCCCCTTAAAGATTTCCCAGATCTTAAAAGAAGATAGTAAAGTTAGGTAGGAAGTGCCTTTCCAGGCAGAAAAGTGTGGTGGGAAACCTTCAGACAGACCAGAAGAGGGGTGGGGGTTGGGAAAAGCAAGTTAGGAAGAAGCCGTATGAGGGACTGGCCAGAGCTCCTTCTCTGTGGTCAAACCTGAGTTCGAGTCCCAGCTCTGGTGCTTTGTAGCCATGGGATCTCCCGCAGGTTACTTGTCCTCTCCCAGCCTGAGGGTTGCTCATCTAGAAAATGAGAATAAGAATAACATGAACCCCAGAGAGTTGCTATGAGGCAAGAAAAGCACCAGCCAAGCCCAGTGCCTGGCCTGGAGTGAGTGCTCAATGAACAGTCACGATTGACTACAGCGGAGAACGAGAAGAAGGGATCTAGATAACGGGGCGCATCAGCCGGAGCCCTTCCGCAGACGGGGGAGCCAGACAGGTGGATGCGGGTGGGGTCAGCGGTGGCCTAGCCAGTGCGCTGGAGGAGATGGAGCAAAGAGGTGAGAACAGTTGACAGATGAAGCTGACAGACACTTAAACAGGATGCACTTCCGGGCCCAGGGGAGACTCCATTTCCATTTGATCCTAAAGTCTGATTCTGCCAGCGCGGGCTGCCCGGTGCTCACAGGGGGCCTGAGGTGTGAAGAGTAGGGGACAAAGGGCACCAGGTCCCAGGAGGTGTGGTTGAACCAGGCGTCACGCAGGTGAGCGTCTGTGTCTGTCACCATTATTGGATTTAGAGCATTAAAAGAAGACCCCTTTCGGCCTTTGATCAGGTCTTGACAAGTTCCTGCTTTTTGCCCGAAGGATGGACATCCGTCGGATCAGCTTCGACACAGAGGACCTGTCCGACGATGTCATCCCACTGGCTGACGTGCGCAGTGCTGTGGCCCTTGACTGGGACTCCCGGGATGACCACGTGTACTGGACAGACGTCAGCACTGACACCATCAGCAGGGCCAAGTGGGATGGAACAGGACAGGAGGTAGGGCCCAGTGCGGGCCCAGGCCCTCGGGGAGGACAGAGATGAAAGGGCGGGGTCCTCCCTCTCCTGGGTAAGGGCTTCCCATCCTTTTCCCAGCCTGAGAATTGGTGAAGTTCAGGCCCCAGACCTGGGATGCAAGTTCAGATGGTGACAGAGCTTTGCTTCCCATCCAGGTGGTAGTGGATACCAGTTTGGAGAGTCCAGCAGGCCTGGCCATTGATTGGGTCACCAACAAGCTGTACTGGACAGATGCAGGTATGTGCAAGGCAGCTGTGACCTGGCGCTTGGGCACTCCTCTTATTTAAAATCCTGGCCTCGGGTAGAAGCAGTCCAGTGCCCCTCCTAGACCACTTTTATCTTGACCCAAAGTCCTTGGTGGGTCAAGAGTGGTGGGACTGCTGCAGAGCTGAAGCTAGAAGCTCACATCTGACGGTTTGTCATTCGCCAATCAAATGACACCTACTTGTGCTGTGTAGCTGATGCTTGAGAATGTTTTGAGGAATTTCACATAAGGAAACTGATTTTCCTTCCATCACTGTTTTGGTAAAATAGACATTTTCTATTAGCCAGGTGAGTGGGAGAGGCAAGGGGAATGCCTTAAACCAGAGCTACTGAACATGTGGTCCCTGAGCCAGCAGCTTCGATGTCACCTGGAAACTTGTTAGAAATGCAAGTTCTTGAGCTCTACCCTTGATCTGCTGCATTAGACTCCTTGGGGGTTAGGTTCAGTTAAGCTCTCCTGATTCTGATGCGCACTGGAGTTTGAGAAGCACTGCCTTGAAATGACAGGACAGAGTAGGCTACTTGGGTTGGGAAAGTCTTGTTCTTTCTTCAAAGAAATGCAACTGATCACTTCCTTGAATTCCCTCTCAAAATTCAATTCACTAACTCTTCCTTGGACATCTACCACAAAGCATTTCTTGAGCATCTACTGCTTGCCAGGCTCTGTGCTGGGCATGGAAGGTAAGAGTTTGAATGATGGAGACTAGGTTAGTATCTTTGTCCCCTACTTCTTGCTAGGGACAGATCGGATTGAAGTGGCCAACACAGATGGCAGCATGAGGACAGTACTCATCTGGGAGAACCTTGACCGTCCCCGAGACATTGTGGTGGAGCCCATGGGCGGGTGAGTACCTGCTCCTGGGGAGCGAGCCCCACCCGCAGCGCCAGAGGGGAGTCGAGGGGAGCGAGAGGAGCCAGTGCTTGCGGGCACGCCAGGCAGCAGGGGCAGCTGTAGAAACCCCAGAGCACAGTGACAACTCTGTCTTCTCAGTGGGCGAGGAAACCTTTACATGTTTTCTTTCTTTCCTTTTCCTTTTCTTTTTTTAATGGAAAGTGAAGACTCTCTGTAATCTCACTTTTCAGCAATAACCATCGTTAACAGTTGAGGGTATTTTTCCATATTTTCCTCTTTGTCTATATACACATTTGATGGTGGGGGTGGAGGGTTGGTTTTATAACAACGTCGTGCTGCTTTGTAACTTTGTTTTTTCACATGTCTATATGTCTTGGATATCTTTCCACTTGATTATGAATATTATATAGCTTTATATATTTTCTTCTTATAGGTTGTGTAAAATTCTATACTATAATTATTTATCCTAGCTAGTGAGGAAACATTTCTTATTCCCCATCCTCCCTGCCCCTCCTTCTTTACCCCCAAATGGGCTGTGTTTGCTGAGCACACCTTGAGCCATGGGCTCTGCCTGTGTTAAGACCCTCGGTGACTTTTGATAGTGATAGAAGATATGGACCCTCCAGACAGCTCTGAGCCCGGGCTGGGGACTGAGACAGGCAGCTGGGGCAGCTGCTGCAGGCAGAAACCCTGGGACCCTAGGTACTCTGAGTCCCCACTGGATGTTAACTGGAAGGCTTGTAAGACCTCCCTGGTCTCTGCCCAGGTACATGTACTGGACTGACTGGGGTGCGAGCCCCAAGATTGAACGAGCTGGCATGGATGCCTCGGGCCGCCAGGTCATCATCTCTTCCAATCTGACCTGGCCTAATGGATTGGCCATTGACTATGGGTCCCAGCGGCTGTACTGGGCTGATGCCGGCATGAAGACAATTGAATTTGCCGGACTGGACGGCAGCAAGAGGAAGGTAAGGGTGGTGCTAAGGCATCCTCCCGCAGCCCTGACAGTCCTCAGGGCATCACTCCCTGGCTGGCAGCTGACAGGAACTAGGGGACGGAGGGGTGACCCAGCATGGGGCGTGTGCTGTTTCTCTGAGGTTGTGGCTGCCCTCCAGAGCCCTGGGGCACTGCTGTCTGATGATGAAAGGAAACTAGGGATTGGTGTGGATTGTGGGCTGGGGTATAAGGGCTTTCCTGGGATTCACAGCAATGAACACTAATTGCACCACGATCTCTCTCAATTAGTTTTTATTGTTTATTGTGGTATAATGTCAAACTTAGAGAATAGTTGCAAGACAAGTCAGAAGAACCAATAACTGACATTTTGCCACATTGTTACACCATTCTCATTCTATTGCTACACAAACACACATCATTGTTTTTCTGAACCATCAGAGATTAAATTGGAAACATCCTGCCTTTGACCCCAAAATATTCCAGTGCATAATTCCTAAGAACAGGGACATTGCCTTACATAACACAGTACAAAGATTAAGATCAGGAACTTTTCTTTTTAAGATTTTATTTTTTTATTTTTAGAGAGAGGGGAAGGGAGGGAGAAAGAGAGGGAAAGAAACACCAATGTGTAGTTGCCTCTCACACTCCCCCCACTGGGGACCTGGCCCACAACCCAGGCATGTGCCCTAGATTGGGAATTGAACCGGCGACCCTTTGGTTCGCAGCCTGCGCTCAATCCACTGAGCTACACCAGCCAGGGCAGAAATCAGGAGCTTTAGCAGTTATACAATGTTACTGTCTAATCCACAGTCGGTATTTAATTTCACTGCCAGTTGTCCCCATGGTGTCCTTTACAGCTTTTCTTTTTCTATTGTAGTTCAGGATGCAGTCGCAGGTCACAATTGTGTTCAGTATCACGTCTTCAACCTTTAATCTGGAATACTTCCTCAGCCTTTTTATGTCTTTCTTGACCTTAGTATTTTTAAAGAGTAAATGCCAGTTATCTTGTAGAATATTCCTCACTTTGTCTGATATTTCCTTGTGATTAGATTCGGGTTATGTGCTGGGGGCAGGCCTACTATCAATACATCATTAAGCGAAGTCCTGTCCTGAGTTCTCAGTGTGTATCATCAGCAGGCACAGATGTTGGCTCATGCCATGACTGTGACACGAACTGTCATGAAGATGGTGTCCACTGTTCATCTTTTACAATTTTCACACAACCCTTGGGGCCAGGTGTTATCACAGTCATCTCATAGATTGGCAGGCCAAGGCTCAGAGGCTTTATAACAAGCTCTGGCCCAAGGTCATGCAGCAGGCAGTGTGGCCGAGCTGCACTCTGACTCCTCGCCTGAGCTCTCGGCCACTGCTGTGTCCTGTTGGATCTTGCTGAGGGATGACACACGGGCCGGGTCCCTGGTAGGTGCTGATTGGAAGTGAGCTCCCCCACCCGTTTGGGCTGACCCTCTATGGGGAGCGCATCTATTGGACGGACTGGCAGACCAAGAGTATCCAGAGTGCTGACCGGCTGACGGGGCTGGACCGGGAGACCCTGCAGGAGAATTTGGAGAACCTCATGGACATCCATGTCTTCCACCGCCGGCGGCCCCCAGGTGAGCAGCCCTTGACCCACACGGGCTTCTTCTCAGCCTCCCTCAGCCGTAGCACTCATTGTTGACCCCTCCCCTCCTCCTTACCCAGTGTCCACGCCATGTGCTGTGGAGAATGGCGGCTGCAGCCACTTGTGTCTTCGGTCCCCAAATCCAAGCGGCTTCAGTTGTACCTGCCCCACAGGCATCAACCTGATGCCTGATGGCAAGACCTGTTCACCAGGTGAGTCTAAGCATCGGAGGCCTGGAGAGAGCCTCTCAGGGAGGGGCAGTCGCTCTCTTCCTTCCCTATAGATGGACGTCAGTGCGGTGTGAGAAACTATGAGTCCTGGTGCTTCTCAGGCTTAGGGGAGAGACAGAGCTTTTACGAAATAGGAGAGGTCCAGGA
Source organism: Micronycteris hirsuta (assembly GCA_004026765.1). Classification (NCBI taxonomy): domain Eukaryota; kingdom Metazoa; phylum Chordata; class Mammalia; order Chiroptera; family Phyllostomidae; genus Micronycteris; species Micronycteris hirsuta. Next base: position 234,179 of record PVJI01000250.1, on the reverse strand, counting down.
CAGAGGACCAGAGGAGCAGGGAGACAGGATCGGAGGCAGGCTCCAACGTGTCCTTAGGGTGTCTTCATGCATGTTTGTAAAAGGTGCTCCTTTCTCAGACACTTTCCTTATATCCTGATTTGGTCACAATAAGTCACTTTAGTTCCAGCTGCCCCAAATTGCTCATCATAAATATTAAAATATATGATAGCTATGATGTAATGGTACTTCCCTTGGATGGGGCACTTTTGTGAGCGTATAACCAGCACAAGCTATGTGACAACCTTGACCGACATGTCTGAACCTGGCTGCCCAAATTTTGGAAGTCATTGTTTTTCTCTAGAGGATGCTGCATGGTAGGCTGCATCGAAACCTGAACTTCCCAGAGAATTTAGTTAGAAAGGAGCTGTGAATTGCGCCTCCATGCTGAAGGAAAAGCTCTCTTTGACTTGCTGTCTATAAAAAATAATCTCTTTTAATCCCATGACATGTCTCTCTCAGACACCCTGGTATCACCCCCATTGTACAGATGATAAAATTGATGCACAGTTTAAGTAGGTTGCCCAGGATCGCTCATCTAGAATCTAACAGAGCCAGAGCGTGAACTTCAGTTCGTCATACTCCCAATCCTCCTCATGGCTGTGCTGGGGTGACTGTCCTCTTTCCTTCTCTCCCCACCTGGGCAGGCATGAATAGTTTCCTCATCTTCGCCAGGAGGATAGACATACGCATGGTGTCCTTGGACATCCCTTATTTTGCCGACGTGGTGGTGCCAATCAACCTTACCATGAAGAACACCATTGCCATTGGAGTGGATCCCCAAGAAGGTCTGTGTGGTCGTCCCCGCCCCCCCGGCCTTCTGTCCCTGCCCCATAGCAACTGTTGTCCTTTCTTTCCTACCCTCTCTGTCTCCTGGTGAGAGCCTGGGGGCTCACCATTCCGCCTGGCCTGGTGTTAGCTCCTGTCTCCGCAGCGCTTCCTCTTTGGTTGTAAGGGCACGGTTTCTGGTCCACTTCTCCCTCTCTGCCAAGAGCTATCCTAATATGACATTTCTACATTTACTGATTTGCTCTGCTACGGTGTACAGGGCTTGCTGACCGGCTCTGTGGTCTCAGGGCCTGAGTCAGCTGTGTCTGTCCCTTTGTGGGGGTGGGGGGTCCAGGCTGAGCCGAGCCTTCCCTTTCCAGGAAAAGTGTATTGGTCAGACAGCACGCTGCACAGGATCAGCCGTGCCAGTCTGGATGGTTCACAGCACGAGGACATCATCACCACAGGTGGGCCTTGCTCCCAGCCCTGGGACCACCTGTCTGGCTGTGGAGCTGGGGAGATATCCCATCTGTTTTAAGGCAGGAGCCAGTGTGCTCTCTTGACTTCCCACAGGGCTGCAAACCACAGATGGGCTCGCAGTGGATGCCATTGGCCGGAAAGTGTACTGGACAGACACCGGAACCAACCGGATTGAAGTGGGCAACCTGGACGGGTCCATGCGGAAGGTGTTGGTGTGGCAGAATCTTGACAGCCCCCGGGCCATTGTACTGTACCACGAGATGGGGTGAGAGCTGGCTCTGTGATGCGGGGCAGCAGGGTGGGCCAGCCCAGCGGGGGCTGGGGACGGGCTGAATGTGGGCAGTGGAGAGCAAGCCTGCTTCACCGGAACACTGACAGCGACTTCCCTGGGGCGGTTCCCTTCTCTCGCCACTTCTCTCAGGTTGACAGCATAGTGTAGAGGTTAGAAGCATGAACCTGGGACTCAGAAATCCAGGATTCAGATTTCTTCACCATTTATTAGCTGCGCCTGTCACTTTAAGGCCGGTGTTTGACCCCTCTGATTTTCAGCTTCCTTACCTATGAATAGAGATGATAGTGAAAGTGCATAGCCTATGACTCTTGTGAGGATAAAGTGAGCTAATACGTGGAAAGTACTTTTTCTTTCATCGTGGTAAAAGAAAAAGTAACATAAGTTTACCACCTTAACCATTTTTCAAGGTAAAGTGCAGTTATATGAAGTATATTCATATTATTGCGCTGTAGATATCTGGAACTTTTTTCATCTTGCAAATCTAAAACCCTGTACCCATGAAGCAACAGCTCCCCTTTTTGCATGTAAGATATTTTCCACAGGGTTGGCATACTGTAGGTACTTGCAGGGTGCGGGAGCTGTGGGAATGACCCGCTGGTATTCCTCTTTGCTCAGGTTCATGTACTGGACAGACTGGGGGGAGAACGCCAAGTTAGAGCGGTCCGGGATGGATGGCTCGGAACGGACTGTGCTCATCAGCAGCAACCTGGGGTGGCCCAATGGACTGACTGTGGACAAGGCCAGCTCCCAACTGCTCTGGGCTGATGCCCACACCGAGGTGAGAGTCCTGCTCCTGCTGCTTCCCAGGAGCCCAGGAAGACGGGAGAGGCCTGTTCGGCACCTCCGCTGAGAGCTCCTCGTTTACCAATAGCCAGTCCCGCCCTCTCCTTCCTCCACAGCGAATTGAGGTTGCTGATCTGAATGGTGCCAATCGTCACACGCTGGTGTCGCCTGTGCAGCACCCATATGGCCTCACCCTGCTCGACTCCTACATCTACTGGACAGACTGGCAGACTCGTAGCATCCACCGTGCTGACAAGGGGACTGGCAGCAGTGTCATCCTGGTGAGGTCCAACCTGCCAGGCCTCATGGACATCCAGGCTGTGGACCGGACACAGCCACTGGGTGAGAAGACCCCTAGGGCTGTGAGCCAGGGCCTCTGGCTTTCTGGGGGTATCACAGCATCAGAGAGCACAGAGACTTCTTTATAATCACAGAGACAGGGACCTACCTAAGCCCCCTTCCAGGATCACGCTGTGTTCCCTCTGGGTATGGCTGGTATGACAACTGCATCAAGCTGTCACTTTCAAAGGACCCCTGGAAGCACTCCTGTGCCTTCTGCCTCACCCCTGCCAGGCACCAACCGCTGTTGTTTAGAACAGCGGAAAATCAGGCACAAGAGACTAGAGCCTTTGTAAGATTCAGGCACTGTTCCAGGCGGGGTGTCCAAACTCGCGCTTCTCTCTTGCTCATCACCAGGTTTTAACAAGTGTGGCTCCAGAAATGGCGGCTGCTCCCACCTCTGCTTGCCTCGGCCCTCTGGCTTCTCCTGTGCCTGCCCCACTGGCATCCAGCTGAAGGGAGATGGAAAGACCTGCGACCCCTCTCCTGAGACCTACCTGCTCTTCTCCAGCCGCGGCTCCATCCGGCGTATCTCACTGGACACCAGCGACCACACGGACGTGCACGTCCCAGTTCCCGAACTCAACAATGTCATCTCCCTGGACTACGACAGTGTGGATGGGAAGGTCTATTACACAGACGTGTTCCTAGATGTTATCAGGTATGAGTATCCCTGAAACGTCCAGAGGACACAGACCTGCTTCCAGGCCCTGATGGGGAGGGTCTGTGCTGACCTCTGAAGGGGCTCAGCAGTGTGACAGCTGCGTTTGACCCTGACTCATTCACTCTGTAGTGTTGTCACTCACAACAGTTCCAGGCTTTTAGGGGGTTTTCTGTTGTTGTGTGTTTAAAGATTAATAAAAGCCCAATATGTAAAACAAACAAAAAAACCAGATCATGGCAGGCTGGGGGCCTGGAACCTTCTATCCTTATCACCGGGCCCTGGGATTGCTCCGAGGATCTTCTGAGACTCACTGAAGAATCGGCCGCGTAGCTGAAACCTGTATCTGCACCGTGATACCGGAGCCCTGGACAAATGCCAAGGCTGTCGCTGTTCACAATGATTTTTTTTTTTAATTAACTTTTTTACCCCAACACGCCTGAGAAATGTGATGCCCTGCCACCAGTCAGGGGGGCTTACCATGGCAGAGAGCCACACGGGGGGGAACAAGGGCATTCTCCCCTTTGTTCCCCCTGGAGAATCACATGCTGGGGCAGGTGGGCCTATGTTTAGAGAAGTCCCCATGTGTTTGTGACATGCCCCCCATCCTGAGGTTGAATTTCCTGGCGTAGAGCTTCTGTAAAAATGCACGTGTAGCTTTCCCCAAATTGGCCTTTTTTATAATGGCCCCTTAGCAATCCTTGCCTCTTCCCTAAGGTACCTGGGGAATTGTTAATCCTTCTGGTAAGATATGGACCTGAATGCCCCTTATTTACAGCAGAAAACATTCAGTCCTCCTAAGAATTTATTTAGTAATTCTGCAAATATTTTGTGTACCGACTGCACTAGGTACACTTGGTCTCTGCCCCTGTGGAGCTTACGGTATAGTGGGGGTGCAGCTCTGGAAACATGGATTAAAGGGGTTTCGGTCTGTTGCTGGGCAGTCTGGTCAGTCATCCAACCTGGGCTCTTCCCCAAGGCGAGCAGATCTGAATGGCAGCAACATGGAGACAGTGATCGGGCAGGGGCTGAAGACCACCGATGGGCTGGCCGTGGACTGGGTGGCCAGAAACCTGTATTGGACAGATACTGGCCGAAATACCATTGAAGCCTCAAGGCTGGATGGTTCCTGCCGCAAAGTGCTGGTCAACAACAGCCTGGATGAGCCTCGGGCCATTGCCGTTTTCCCCAGGAAGGGGTAAGTGAACGGCCAGCAGGAAAGAGACCCAGGGAAGAAGGGCCTGGGGCAGAGGCCCTTGGAGGATGCCTCTGTTAATGGTATCGGTGTGTCCCTTGTATTCTCTCAAGCTTTGGGTGCCATCTTCCCTTGTCTCAGTGATGATGTCACTGTTGTGTCTCAGGTACCTCTTCTGGACAGACTGGGGCCACATTGCCAAGATCGAGCGGGCGAACCTGGACGGCTCTGAGAGGAAGGTCCTCATCAACACAGACCTGGGCTGGCCCAATGGCCTTACCCTGGACTACGACACCCGCAGGTGGGAATCCTGTCCCAAACCGCCTCCTAAAGTAGGGTGGACAGAGGAGAGGATGCTTGAGGTTGAAGTAGTGAGAACAAAAGGATAGAAAGCTGTTGGCAGGTGTGGAAGAGGAAAGCAGTGAGAAGGCTGAGCAAATACATTCTTAGAGCAGGGGTTGCTGAATCCAGACCTCAGCTCTCGGTTGCGTTTTATTTGTCTGGTTGACGTGGTTTTGAGTGTGTTCGGCAGAGCATGTACTCTGGCTGGACCACAGGTCCTGCCACCCCCATCCATGTAAGGGCTGATCCTGCACATTTCTTGCTCTCCTGGGCCCTTCAGACACTGGAGTTTGCAACTGTCTGGGTAAAAAATGCTGAAGGGCAGAGGAGGGTGATGGGAGCTGTGAAGCAGTCAGCTCCCCTTTCTGCCCCCAGAAGAAGGGAAAGGAAAGCACCCAGGGTGTGGGAATGCGGATGAGGAACGCCCTCTTCCTTCACCCTCAGGGACGCTCTTGTAGACCAGGTCTCTTCTGCAAGAGCGTTTGTAGGAGTTTGGGCTTAGATTCTTGGGTTGGAATCAAAGGGTGATCGAGTTGCTGAAGATGAGACTGGGGGTGGCTCCTCCAAGGTCATTGGAGGGTCTACCCCCGCCGCCCTCAGAACAGCCTTCGTCTCCCCACTTACGAGTCACCATCTCCCCTTGTTCAGCTTTGGGACTCCCAGTGACCCCTCATCAAGGGTGCTTCTTGACTGCTCACAGCTCTTGCCAGCTCAGCTCAGGAAAGGACACACAGCTCCTGAAGGGGCAGGGCGGGGCTCCCTGGCAAGCAGTGTGAGCAGCCGCCCTCATCTCCTTTCCTGCACAGGATCTACTGGGTAGATGCACATCTGGACCGGATTGAGAGTGCTGACCTCAACGGGAAGCTTCGGCAGATCTTGGTCAGCCATGTGTCCCACCCCTTTGCCCTCACTCAGGTACTAGCTCAGGAAAGGTAACTAAACTTCCTTAATGGGGGTGTTTCCTCAGGGTTCTAAGTCGGCAGCCTCAGCCCTAGATGCTACCAAACAGGTGTGCTGTAGAAGCTAATTTTAGGGGTGTTTTCCTGTGCACCGAATCCTGGCCGCCATATGCCCTGCTGGTGCTACCCCACCACTCCCGTGTTCCAGCGTTCGCAGGAGTGGCTCTTCAGTGGTGCTACACAGAATCGGCTGCAGGGCTTGTTAAAAAACATGTTCCTGGGTTTAAAGAATGGGCTTCATCAGGGTTGGGCCAAGGAACATGCATTTTAACAAGTTCCCCGGTTGATCCTAGTGCTGGGGTCCCGACGCCAGAGCTCGGACAGCCCACTTAGTGGCAGTAGGATAGAGTGGCTAAGAGCCAGGGTTTGAGGCAGCTAGCCCGTCAGTAAAAGTTCATTGAGTACCTCCAACATGCTAGCTCTGTGGGTTCAAGTTCTGTCTGTGTCATGAAGGAACTGTGCCCTTTGAACAAGGTACTGAACTTCTCTGAGCTTCACTTACCTATAAATAGTTTAATAAATGAGTTTAATAATAGTATCCTCCTCAAATATACACAGAGCATTAGCACACTCTCTGGCACTCAATGCTTACTATTTCTAATCATTTTGATTATTACTAACTGTTAGTTTTGAGAGTTCTAACCCTGTAAAATAATTCAAGGAAGGACAAAAGGGGATCTACAAAGCTGGGACCGAAACAGGGATTCTCAATCATCTAAAAATCCCTGTCCCTAAATAAATAAAAATCTTAAAAAAAAAAAATAAGTTTGAAAAAAAAGCCCTGGCTGGTGTAGCTCAGTGGATTGAGCGCGGGCTGGGAACCAGACGGTCCCGGTTCAATTCCCGGTCAGGGCACGTTCCTGGGTTGTAGGCCACGTCCCCGGTGGGGGCCATGTGAGAGGCAACCATACATTGCTGTTTCTCCCTCCCTTCTCCTCTCTCTAAAAATAAATAAATAAAAATCTTAAAAAAAAAAGTTTTAAAAATCCCTGTCCCTTTTTGACAAACATCCACTTGCCTGTATTCTGCATTATATCCTACCAGCCAATAGGATTTTGTCTGACTTACTTAATGATAGACTTTTTCTTTCCCATACTCCAAATGTAAAACTACAGGATTGTGGGTTTTTTTTTTGTTTTGTTTTGTTTTTTTTATTGATTGATTTTTTTTAGACAGAGAAGGAGGGAAAGAGAGAGAAACAATGATTTGTTGCTCTACTTATTTATGCATTAATTAGTTGATTCTTGTATGTGCCCTGTCCGGGGATCGAACCTGCAATCTTGACGTATTGGGACAATGCTCTAACCAACTGAGCTACCCCGCCAAGGCTACAGGATAATTTTGAATATGGTTTTCCATATGGGGTTTTCTGATGTATAACCTGGGAGCAGGAGGGGAACCAACTTCATTGCCCCTCCCCACCCCTGCTTGAGACTCTCAAGATCACTGCATTAGAAGGCAGCTGCCCACAGAAATAACCAGAGGACTTGCCAGGGCTCTGAGTGAAGGGCCCAGAAGATCAGGGACCTTAGAAGGACCCTCCAGCTTGCTCCTATATGCTAGGTACGGGAGTCCACTTAGTCGTTGAGCAACTGACCGAGTGCTAAGTGTTAGGTGTTGGGAACTGAGAGATGAACTTGAAGAACCTGACCTAGCAGGACAGACAGATATGTGAACAAATGACCATAGAATGTCAACACTCACTTGTAGAAGTGAGGACACGGCACAGAACAGCATGGAGGACAGAACGGTAATTTCTCTATAGATGGGGGGAGATTTCCTGGCCAGTGTCACATCCTGGTGGATGAGAGAAGAGGGCATTTCAGCAGAGGGGATGCTGAGGCACGGAAGCGGGACTGGGGTCTGACTGTTGAATAATATTTCCTGTTTTGGGGTTTCCCTATTGAGTAGCAGGACAGGTGGATCTACTGGACAGACTGGCAGACCAAGTCAATCCAGCGTGTTGACAAGTACTCAGGCCGGAACAAGGAGACAGTATTGGCGAATGTGGAAGGGCTCATGGATATCATTGTGGTTTCCCCTCAGCGGCAGACAGGTGGGCTGCTGGGTCCTGAGCCTGCCTCCCTACCGTGGGTGGGGGTGGTCACCCAGGGACTGTTCATGGCCAAGACAATTAGAGCCACAGCGAGTCTTTTGGTTCACATTCTAAGCTCCTAGGCTTTTTTAGCCCCTTGTGGTTATATGCCTCCTGCTCTCTGTCCCCGGGAATGAGGTAGCCCTGGATTTTACTCAGAGACTTCTGTCGCAGGCTAGATACTCTCCTGCTTTGCTCCCAGGGACCAATGCCTGTGGCGTGAACAACGGGGGCTGCACCCACCTCTGCTTTGCCAGAGCCTCGGACTTTGTGTGTGCCTGTCCTGACGAGCCCGATGGCCGGCCCTGCTCCCTTGGTGAGTTGGACTGAACGGCCTCCTGGAACAGCAGGGCCCTTGGAAGGAGAGGGGAACAGCAGCCTCAGCTTTACCCTTCTGGGTGGGGTCCCCCTCAGAGGGCCTTCGAGAGGAGTGACTGGCAGTAGTCGCTTTGTCTGCATTTACTAGAATGGAATTGGCCTGTGCCCTCTCTCTGCCTGGCCTTTGTGAGCCAGCCAGCCCATCCAGAGCGATTAATATTGGAATTCAAATTCTTTGTAGCTACAGTGTTGACACAGGCCTCTAATGAGGGTATCTAAGATCGGGGCAGCTAAAAGATTCTGTGGTCAAGTTCTCCAGATGCTACTCTTGTACCCTGCGTAGAGATTTGGGGCTTCAGTGGTCTACTCCAGTTCTCTTTCTCTCCAGTACCTGGCCTCGTGCCCGCAGCTCCCAGAGTTACCAGCACGGATGAAAGGAACCCAGTGCTAACCAACACTCTACCTACCACCTCGCACTCCTCTACCGCTCGGACCCGCACGTCTCTGGAGGAGGTGGAAGGAAGGTAAGTGGGTTCACAGAGGGTTGAGGACCCTTTGATTCAAATCATCATCTCCTGCCTGGAGAAAACCAGAGTCCCACCTTGATTCTGGCACATGGGAGGTAGATCACATCGTTAGCCATTGGTCCTGCTATTCAGGGCAGGAGATGACACTTAGACTCATAGATTGTCGCAGGTGATTTGAGGGCAAGGAGCTTTAGAACAGCTCTATAGAGAAATCACTCAGTTTCCTTTCTTTCTGTGACATCTGCTCTCACACCACAGGTTTAGTATATGGTCTGATCCTACAATTTACTTAGAAACCGCGAAGTCACAGCGGTGTCCGCACTGCGGGTTTATGACTGGGAAATGCCCGGGGATGTTATGGCCTCCGTTCACGCTGCCTTTAACACCCGTGCACGCACACACCGCTGTTCACTGAGCAAGCGTAACCTTGTGCGGGTCTCAAGTAAAACGTGAAATAACGTACTCCATTATGTTGAAGGTTATCGACTTAAGAGGGATCCTGATGTGAGAGATTAAACTAAAAAATTGACCAACAGCGACTGTGAGGTCCTGTGGACTATAAGGCCCATCCCTGTTTCAGCAACGTCAGAAAAGAGAAAAAGTGCACATCATGAAATTGATGAAATATGATGTTCTGTTCAACTTAGAGAATTTTTTATCTATTTTTCTTTTTTTCAATTTAGAGAAATTCTTTTTTTTCAAAGGGTGAATTTTTTATGTGCAGTTAGACATACAGATAGAAATAAAGGAGACATAAATGCCCATATATAATTGCTTTTAATATTTTTGATTTGATATATGTATATACTGCAAAATGATTGTAAGAAGTTTAATTAGCATCCATCACCACACAGCTACAAATTTTTTTCTTATGATGAGAACTTTTTTTGATCTACCCTCTCCACAACTTTCAAAAATACAGTATTATTAACTGTAGTCACTATGCTCTGTATTACATCCCCAGGACTTATTTATCTTATAAGTGGAAGTTTGTTCTTTTCACTACCTTCCTTTTGTCTCCCCCCTGCCTCCCACCTCTGGTGATCACCAGTCTGTACTTTGTGTCTACGAGTTCGATTTTCTGTTTTTGGATTCCACATTTAAGTGATATTATATGGTACTTGTCTTTCTCTGTCTGACTTCACTTAGCCCAACGCCCTCAAGTTCCATCTGTATTGTCTGAAATGGCAGGATTTCCTCCTTTTTTATGACCAAATAATATTCCACTGTGTGTGTGTAATCACACTTTCTCTATCCATTCATTTGTTCATGGCCACTGAGGGTGTTTCCGTGTCTTGGCTATTGGAATAGGGCTGCATTCAACACGGGAGTTATCGACACAGCGATTTCATTTCCCGCTCTTCCAGTTTGATATCTATCTTTCCAACATTTTTCTATTAGAACAGTGTTTTTCATTGTAATATATTGATCTATTTTTAATATTGCTTGTAGCTTAAAAGGTAATTAATACTTGATTTCAATTCTGAAAACAGAAACATAATAATCCCAAATAAGAACTCTAGACTCATAGCCCTAAAATTGTAAGATTTGCACATGATCAACTTTGTTCTAGAAGTCCCATTTTCTCTTTTTGGAAGTGTTTATGTAGAAAAGCAAACATGCAGATATAAAGATGTGTCTTTCTCACTAACTTTTAAGTATTGTACTATGAATCATTGTTAATCTCTGATTTTCTTTGGGTTTACTTGGAAAAATTTTGAACCCTACTCAGATATTTTCTTTTTTTTTTAAGATTTTATTTATTTATTTTTAGAGAGAGGGAAAGGAAGGACAAAGAGAAGGAGAGAAACATCAATGTGTGGTTGCCTTTCACACTCTCACACCCCCACCCCCACCGGGGACCTGGCCCACAACCCAGGCATGTGTCCGACTGGGAATCGAACCGGCAACCCTTTGGTTCACAGCCTCCACTTAATCCATTGAGCTACACCAGCCAGGGCCCTACTCAGATTTTTTTTTTTTTTTGTAAGATTTTATTTATTTATTTGAAGGGAGGGAGAAAGAACAATGTAGGAGAAAGAACAATGTATGGTTGCCTCTCACATGGCCCTCACTGGGGACCTGGCAACCCAAGCATGTGCCCTGACTGGGAATCAAACCGGGACCTTTTGGTTCCCAGCCCGAGGTCAATCCACTGAGCTACACCAGCCGGGCAGATATTTTTTTACTGTCAGTTCTAGTTGAAGATTCAATGCATCTTGGTTGCAGATGTTGTAGCAAATTTCTTTTCTCCAGGCTTTCAGGAAATGCCTGTAGTTGCCTGCTTATAATGTGCCACAACGAAGTTACCTTTTTTAGCATTTCACATTAGTTATCTGAGCCCTCCCTTTAGAGGTCTTGCATATTCCCTTGTGAAAGAGTAAAGGGGGAAAAACAGTTTGGTGGGGGGTTTTAATGTTTCTTTAGACCTTGTGATCATCTTTAATCAGTTTTGCTTGGCTGGTAGCTTCTTTCAGCTCATCCTGGTAGTTTAATAAAGCCGACTGTTGATGTTCTTAGGATTCTTTCAACAGACTTCCAGCTCATTCTCAAACCTGCTTCTCCTTTTAAAAGGATATGTATTTTTCAACACATTTAAACATGGTATAGCATCTTGAAGACAGTGACTCTCGTGGATTTCCTGGTGCTACCCTCTCCCCACTTCTGATATCCCGCACCTGGAACAGTCTCTCATATCTGAAAGCCCCACTCACAGGACTTTGCCCCTTCCCTGGGGACAGGCAAGATCTTTATCAAACACCGGTAGTCTTCACATTCGGTCTTCTGTGCCCACAGATGCTCGGAAAAGGATGCCCAGCTGGGCCTCTGTGCACATTCCAATGAGGCCGTACCTGCTGCTCCGGGTAAGCTGTGAGTGCCCAACAGCTCTGAAGAATTATTTGTCCGCTGACATCTTCCAGAATCTATCGGGACTCTTTGGCGTTTATGAACCCTTTTCTTAGACTAAATCCATAGAAAGAATAATCATAATAGCCACTGCTTATGAAGTATTTGCCATATACCAGGCATTTGTTAAGCCATATATGTGCATGTATGTACATATATGTATTTGTATACACACACACTTAACCTCCATCAGCAACTTATTATTTACAGTTATCTGGTGAGAAAACATAGGCTTAGAAGTTAAGCATCTTGCTCTACATTATACAGCCAGTAAGTGGTGGAATTAGGATTAGAGATGCTGACTGAGTGACAGGTTTCTTCTCAGCCATCTACCCCTGTGACCTCTCCTCTGAGGAGGAGGCCATAGCCACCCTGGGATGGCATGGGATCCAACACTTATAAAAGGGGCCCTTCATTTTCCCACCCCTCATACCTGCTAGAACTTGGTGGTGGTCCCTGCCTAGTGTCTCTCTGTTCTTCCTAGGGGAAGGACTTTATGTCAGTTATGTCATCGGTGGACTCCTCAGTATTCTGCTGATTCTGGTGGTGATTGCAGCGTTGATGCTCTACAGGTAACCTCAGCCTCTCTGCAGGGGCCACATGTTTATTGGTCCTCATCAATGCACTGGGATTTCCTGAAGCTCCACAGCTTGCTAATTCGACCTCTAACCCGCCTCATTTCAAGGTTAGGTTCCTGGTCAGAGCAGCAGAAGGGAAAGGCAGAAATCTGAATTCTTCCTCTTCTTCTGCAGCCACAGCTCAAGCTCTCATTTCACAGCCACAGCAACCCTTGGGATTTTTCTTTATCAACTAGTATGCTGAGCGCACAGTAGGGGTTACCCAAGGTCACACAGGAAGAGCCAAAGCGGGGACTGACTCGAGCATCTGCTTTTCCCTGACCCCACACTACTTCAAACCATCGAAGTTGGAAATGATCATCTCTTCACACAAACACAGTCCTTTACTACATTATTGGTTGATATATCATTGCTCAGTAGGGATCTTCCTGGGAAGATGGAGTGTGTCACTTTCAATTTGTAATCTTTTTATGACCATAGATATATCTCCCAAATGTCTTAAACACAATTTGCAGCAAAAATGTCAGGATTTTGCTGCTGCGTCGGCAGCTTCTGCTGACAACCCCAACAGTAACAACAGTTGCCATTTAATGGATATGTATCAATGGCACAACAACATTGTAATACAGGTATTATTACCCCTCACTTTACAGATGTGGATCTGAGGTTCTGAAAGTGTAAGTTATGTCCAGCTAGTAAGACCCCAGCTAGTAAGTAGCAGAGTTGTATTGAAACATAGATCCGTCTTGACTCTAAAGCTTTATGTGTTAGTTACCTACTGCTGAGTAACAAATTACACCGATTTAGCAACTTAAAATGACGACCATGTATTATCTCGCAATTTCTATGGGTGAGAAATATGGATGCAGCTTAGCTGGGTACCTCTGCTTTAAGGTCTCTTACAGGGCTGCCCTCCGGGTGTTAGGCAGGGCTGTGGTCTTATCCAGGGCTTGACTGGGGAAGGATCCCCTTCCGAGAGCACTCAGGGTATTGCTGGTAGATTTCACAGGCTGATAGAAGGAGGGCCTCAGGTCCTTGCTGGCTGTTGAGTGGAGACTCCCTCATCAGTTCCTTGACTTCTGGGCCCTTTTAGAGGACAGCTGACACCGTGGCAGCTTGCTTACCCCAGAACAATGACGGTAAGAGAAAGTAAGAAAGCGAAGGCAGGGTAAGATGCAAGCCATGCATTTCTTTGTAACCTAATCTATTGAATAGTAGCCATCATTTTTGCATTATCTGTTCATCAGAAGAGAGTCACCAAATTCAGCCCACACTCAAGGGGTAGGGATTCTGAAGGTGTGAGTACCAGGAGGTGGAGATCACTGGGCCATTTTAGAGGCTTCCTACCACACTCAGGTTACAACTTCCCTGGAAGTTGTACAACCTCATAAAGGTCTGAACTAATTCCTCATTGTCTTTCCTCCTAAAGACACAGAAAATCCAAGTTAACTGAGCCTGGAATGGGGAACCTCACCTACAGCAACCCCTCCTACCGAACCTCCACTCAGGAAGTGAAAATTGAAACGATCCCGAAACCAGCCATGTACAATCAACTGTGCTACAAGAAAGAGGTAAAAATTAAAATTTATATAGAAGGGGTGCTTTTGCAGAGAGGAGAGAATTATTCTGCAACTGCCTGAATAAACCAGTAAGGGATATTGGGTAGTCCCGTCTACCACTTTGGAAGTTATAGTGAACAGGAGAATTGAATGGGGTTGGGGTTTCTAGGACCTAGAATCATAAATCGGTTTGGTTTCTAGGTCTAGATTTCCTGAAGGACCCTCGTGAGAGCAAGGTTAGGAAACAGATCCCAGAAGATGTAGATCTGAAAGCATGGGAGTGTGCGCAGCAGATACTTTGCCAGGTTCTTTCCCTCCTGGAGTTGGTTGTCATTCCCCTGTGGTAAAGCTGTGCCTCCCCCCACCACCAGAAACAGCCCCCAAACTCCCAGACCATCCCCACAAAAACCCAAGAGTTCCTGGACTCTTCCTTTTCTAACCTCCGATCCAAGCTGTTGGCACCTGTGGCTGAGAGCGGCTGGTGCTTTGCTCTTCCCCCCTTGGACCTTAAGGGATTTCTCTAGAATTCCGAAGGTTTACATGCTTTTGTTCTTTTATCTCCTTCCTTGTTCCAGTGAAAAATTACTTGCTGGCTGTTTAGGCATGAAAAATTGTCCTACTTCCACTAGGGAACTATAGCCTGGGGTTTCAGATTTATCTAGTCTTATGTGAGCCTTGTGTTTTCTAAACGCCTGTAACCCTTCCTCAAAAGTTCTCCCTGATGAGACTTTAATCAGTCTACTCTCTTGGCCTGTGCAGCACAGTCAAAACCTGCCCTCACACCTATAGGGCTCCCATGCATAATGAATACACTTTACATAATAATTAGGTACTTTCTGGAGCCATGAATTCCCCTATTTAAAAAGCTTCCACTACAAGCCAAACAGAACCTGTAGGATGGCTCGCAGTTTGAAAGAAAGATTCAAAGATTCTTGGGTTCTTGGAGCATCTGAAACTCCAGAGAACAACCCCAATAAGGGCCAGAGGTTAGAAAATAGAATCACGTGACCTCTTTCTTCTGTTGTATGCTTTTTCCTCAGCAGCTGTTTCATCCCTCTGACAGTCTCTCACCCTTTCTCTTCTGATTTCCTCTTGATTTCAGGTACCCGTGTGTTTGCAGAGGGGGTGGTGTCCCCCAGATTGCTTGTGCCATGTCCCCAGCTTCTCCCTAACTTTCCCACCATGTCTCTGTGATGAAGACTCTGAGTGACCTGCATCGTGTCCTACGCTAACTTCAGCTCGGAGGGTGTGCTGGGTGACCGGGCACGCGCGTGTGCGTGCATGTGTGCTGGTGTGCTCTCTGTCTCTGTCTGCTTGATCCAGGGAGTTGTCTCTCTCAGAGGGCAGGGACGACTTCACGTTGTGTAATCACCCGAGCACCCTGTTCCGTGTAGAAGCTCAGTAAATATCTGTAGAGTTGAATCGTTACTAAAGCAGAGTGGCAGTGGCAGGGCTCTTGGCAAGGACACTGTCCCAGGGATAGAACTCAAGCCATGGCCCATTTTCTCCTGGCACTGCTGGCATGTTGGTGGGTATCCCCCAGAAACCAGGAGTAAGGCTCCCCTTTGAGGAACCCATAAAGGGAGAAGCCTGAGTAGAACTTAATTAAGGCTGTCCTTGGAACCATCCCAGGTTGCTGGGGAATGGCCCCAAGGCTCATGAGAGCGTAGCCGGAATAACCTCCCACAAAAGGTTTTAGGTTATAGGACTCCAATGGATTGACACTTAGAGCCCAAATAAGAGGATTTTTTTCATTTTTTGTTTTTTTAAGATTTTATTTATTTTTAAAGAGAGGGGAAGGGAGGGAGGAAGAGAGGGAGAGAAACATTGATGTGCAAGAGAAACATCAATTGGCTGCCGCTTGCATGCCCCCAACCGGGGATCTGGCCCGCAACCCAGGCATGTGCCCTGACTGGGAATCGAACCAGTGACCTTTCACAGGCCAGCGCTCAATCCACTGACCCACAGCAGCCCAGGCTAAAATAAGAGGATGTTTTAGATTTTTTCTGTCTTACCTCCCAAAACTTTTCTCCTCAACAAAATTAGAAAGAAGAGAATTAAGAATCAAATAGCACAACAGTAGCTTCAAATTCTGAATAAATGCACACTTAATTGCTTTTGTCAGTTGCTTCTGATCAGGTATATGAGCATTATGTTCCATTAATCACAATGACAAAGTAATAATAGCTAACATGATTTAGTGCATCTTCTGTGTCAAGCACCTACTAACTGCATTCCCCGTACCGTCTGATTTGACCCTCACAGCAACTAGCTATTCTCCCCACACCGCAGATGTGGAGACAGAGTTTTAGAGATGTTAAGTAATTTGCCCGGGGTGGCATAGCCAGGGAGTGAGCGATGCAGGGCTGGAAGCTGTGGTTCTTCCTCCTCTGTGTGTGCCAAGGGTAACAATCTTCATAGCTGCTCCTCTTTTTAGGCTAAGCCTCGTGTTTGCTCTGACCAAGTTTTCTGTTTGTGTGTGGGACCTTTGTGCTCTTCACGCCCCCTCTTACCCCATCCACTTCCTTTTTCAGTTCACCATATGGGATCCTTTATAGAGAGCCAACCAACTGACGTTGTCTCCCCACTCTCCACCCTAGGGTGGACCTGACCATAACTACACCAAGGAGAAGATCAAGATTGTCGAGGGAATCTGCCTCCTGTCTGGGGACGATGCTGAGTGGGATGACCTCAAGCAGCTGCGCAGCTCACGGGGGGGCCTTCTTCGGGATCACGTTTGCATGAAGACAGACACAGTGTCCATCCAGGCCAGCTCTGGCTCCCTGGATGACACAGAGACAGAGCAGCTGTTGCAGGAAGAGCAGTCTGAGTGTGGCAGTGTCCACACCGCAGCCACTCCCGAGAGGCGGGGCTCTCTGCCAGACACGGGCTGGAAACATGAACGCAAGCTCTCCTCCGAGAGCCAGGTCTAAGTGCCCCATGTTGCCCTCCCTCCCTGCCTGCTCCTTCTCTTTATGGACGTCCAGTCTTTGTGCTCGCTTACACAACAGGTCCCCTTCCTCTGTGCTTGCCCCACTGCTCCTCATCCTACCCCGTAACTGCTCCTGAGCCCGGGAGCTGTTTCTGTCTGAGTCCGTAACTACCTTTGCACAAGAAATGATGGCACATCCTGGAATTGACCACGAACCTCACCTCTTGCACTCCATCTGAGCCCCCCAAAACTAGGCTCAGTAATGATTGCTCGTCAGTGCAGAGCTCCACCTCCCCTCCCCTGGTGCCCTCAGTGCCTGCCCCACAAGAGCTGATGATCCAAGACTGTACTCTCCCCCATCAGAGCTGGCCTGACCGCTCCTTTAAGAGAACTGGCCCACCAGGGGCTGAGCAGGGGATCATGGGTAAAGAGAGAGATGAAGGAGAGAGGCTGAGAGGAAGAAGAGTCAGCCCAGCTGGTATGGGCTTCTGGGAAACCTCTAGCCTCAAGTGCATTGCTAATATGAAAAAGCTTTTAGGGGTGGTTGGGTCTGGGTGTCCTGTCCGTTGCTGGCAATGGATATTATTCTCACTCTTAAGAGTTGCTTGTGTTGCAGTTGGTGAGATCTGGGTGTGGCGCAAGCTATTCTTCCTCCTCCTAGGATGTCTGGAGCCTCTTCCACCTTCAGATGGCAGGGGGACCCAGTGTGGCCACTGGCTAAGATGGATTCCCTCCTCGTGCCACCTCTGGCCGGTATCTTCCTAAGTCTCTGACTGTAAGCGACCAGATTGTGAACCAGCTGCTGGAGTGAACATGGGGCCCTGAGGGCTGAGTCTGCAGCATCTGAGAAGCACTGCCTAGACCAAACATAGCACATCAGCCGAACTTTAATGTTCTAGGACGCTCTCCCTCATTCTCTGGGGTTTTTGAGCACAAAGATCCTGAAACAAACTTTCCGAGAAGGGCCAGAAGTGTTCATAAGTGGTCAGGAAGAGCGACTGGGTTAGAGACTTGGGGCCCCTGGGGCCTAAAGGGAAGTCTCCATGAGGTTGAACTTCCTGTGCTCTCTCTCAGGTGCTCAGGGATCTAAGTGGACGGAGAGCCTGTGGCTATGGGTGGTGATGTTCCCATTCCAACTCTCTTCCCAGCTGAGTGATTTAGTTCCTGTGCTGAGATGCCACCTCTTGGTTCCTGCATATTCACACAAAGGGCACGTGTCTCCCACTAGAATCAGGGGAGTTGAGAATTTTTTCTGTCCTAAAACATCTACCTAGTTTGTTTTTCTTCTCTCTCTCTGTCTCTCTCTGCCTAGTTTGCTTTTTCTGACCTAGTCTTGTGGGGCCTGTGGTGAGCAGGGCTAAATAAAAATGCAAAGTGGGGGGCAAGGACTAAAAAGTTAGAACCACTGATGAGGCCCTCTCAACCCAGGGCAGATCCATACCTCTTCCACACAGGAATCAGAGATGATAAGAGAGGACAACAGGAGTGAAGGGGTATATTTCACGTTTGACGGGGAAGGAAAAGAAGGAGCACTTTGGGTCCTCAGATTCATAGCTGGGGACTGGGGAAAGTAGAAAAGCAGCATTTTCTTTGAAAAGGGGAAGGATCTTATTGCACTTGGGCTGTTAAGAATGTAGAAAGGACATTTTTGAAGAACTATCTATTTGAGCACTGATTTACTATGTAAAAAGCAAAATCTCTCTGTCCTAAACTAATGGAAGTGATTGTCCCACGCTCATGTGTAATGGTTTTAACGTTACTCACTGGAGAGATTGGACTTTCTGGATTTTATTTAACCACTATGTTCAGTATTTTAGGACTTTATGGTAATTTAATATAAATTTAGCTTTTCTTAATCACCTTGCCTGGCTTGGAGTCATGACTAATAACTGCACCTGCTCTGTCTGGCAGACCCATGCCACGGGAAACCTGCTTGCAGACATCACCTCTTAGTCCTTTGGGGAGGTGGGGATGGTGACGAGCAGCAAAGGGTGTGAGTTTCCTGGCTGGAGGTTCAGCTCATCTTGAGAAGGCAGGTCAAGACCAGAGTTGACTGGCTTCTGAAATCCTCATTTCCTCTAGAGGAGGGACAGCAGATAGGTTTCTTCTCAAGGACCGACTCTGCCTGGTTGGTAGTGGCTGCCTGAGGTCCTGTCCAGACTCAGTGGGAAAGCGACATGATCTTTAGTGATACATCACTCCAACACCAGAAGAAAGTGCCATGGCATGTATACTGTGTATCTTCTATTTCTGTTCTAGGTCTATGAGGACTTCATTGTCGCAGAACTTGACTTTGCCTTGCAGTGATGGTCACTGTCAAGACTATCTGATGTAAGGAAAGTACTGGAATGGGGACAAGGAGAGCTAATTCCAGTCCCAGGCCTACCACCAGCTCTTTTTGATCTTAGTCAATATTCATAGTTAACTCTGAGAATGGATCAAATGAACACTAAGATTTCTTTTTATTTTTATTTGTTTTTAAGTATTTTTTACAATTTTATTTTGGAGAGAGGGAAAGGGAGGGAGAGAGAGAGGGAGAGAAATATCAGTTGGTTGCTTTCTGCCCTCTGTAAGCACCCTGATAGGGGCAGAGCACAGAGCCCACAACCCTGGCCTGTGCCCTGACTGGGAATCGAACTGGCAACCTTTCAGTTTGCAGGGTGATACCCATCTAACTGAGCCATGCCAGACAGGGCATATTCCTTTTATTTTCAAAAGCTGACTTATCATAGCTCATCTACTACATCTCGAGGCTAGAACAAGGAGTTGGGGATCTCTTCTCAGGTTCTCTCAGTGAAGACTGGGACTCATGCAAGTCTCAATGCCAGACGTAAAAGTTTATGTCAAGATTTAATAGTTGATTTTCTAAACCACAAACCATTTATAGAATAATGCTCTCATTCATTCATCTCCTACTATGGGTGAAGCACTACCCATGCCTGACCATAGAGCTTCGAGTCTGGCATCAGCGCCCTTGCCTCAAAAAAAAAAAAAAAAAAAGAAGAAAGAAAAAGAGAGCAAGACATACTGAAGCCTCTTATATTTAAATGACAATAGATTTGAGTATAAATTATAGCATATAATTCTTCCAACTTGGTGAGGGATGGGGTGCTAGGACAAAAACAAGTGGACGAGCTCAAGGACAGCCATCCCCCCATTCCACCACTCTTTTTGAAAACACACAGAAAAGAAAGATGTTTCAAGCAATAAAATCCAGTCTAAAGCACACATTTATATACCTGTAGGAAGTGCCCCTTTCCAAAGCCTCAGGGTTACAGGCCAAGCCATGAACAGCGACCACTACAGTTGGAAACGCATGAAGAACCTTTCAAATGGGAGGGGAAAATGAATGCATTGAACATACACCATTTTCTTGGAAAACCGGAGATGTTTCTGGGAGAACAAAGTTTGGTGAATGCATTTTGCTACCTTGTGACAAGTCAGCCCATTTAATTTAGTAACAGCATCAAGGACAGCACCCCATTTTCAGGCAATAAAAATGTGCTGGCTCTTAGTTTCCTTTCCTGATCAGAAAAACAGCAAAGGTTGAAACATGATTGCTGTCATTTCTAGCCCGAAATTTGTATTACCTATATTCCTTCCAGGATGTAGGGGATGTAACAAGTGTCGAGAACTCTGGTTCTCTGGATATAAAACCTGAAACTAATAAATAGGGGAGATGATGAATCAAATTCTAACAAACTGGATATATTTTTGCAAACTAATTGCATTCACAACATAGTCCCTGCCCTTCTTTCTATATTACATGAACACACTGGAAGCTAAGATGAAAAGATCTCTGTGGCCCATAGGGAGGTCTCCATGGCGTGAACTGAAGCTTTCACCAAACCTAGGCCTGCAGAAAACAATGTGCTGCAGAGGAACTTAGGAAAAGCATGTACAAGAGCTGAGGGTATATAAGGTTCTAAGGTGACATTCAAGGGCATGGAGTAAGCTTTAGTTATTTCTACTTACGGACACTGATTTTAAAAATGTGGTTCAGCCCTTTATATGGCTAAAGGAACAGTCTATAAGTTTGTCTTCACATGTGAAGATGACTCAACTGATCCACTTCATACTGATGTATGTTTGGGGATGTTTCAGGCAGCCTGTGTTTTGAAACATTCCCTCACTCACCATTTATTTTCTCTCCAGATCCTTCTCTCATTAACCAGCTGGCAGAGGCTAAGCAGAGTTTTATTTCCAGCCAAGGCTCCAACTCAACTTTGGACTCCCTGACATGATGTTAAAACAGATCCAGGCAGCGTAATTAAGGGTCTGAATTTAAACCCAAGGCTGAAGTTAGCCCCAAGCTACACAATCTGCTTATTTCATTTTACAAGACACAAAGAGCAAAGAACTCACTTATCTTGCCCTTCTCAGTGGTTTCTTTCCTCCAGCCCCTGCTAATGAGGTCCCTATCTTCCCTTCTGCCTCCTTCCTCTTTGTGGGGCTGATGCTACTGTGGTCTAAACTCTTGGCGAGCCTGCATTTTGGGGGCTGTGAGAAAATGGACTGCGAGAAGAAAAAAAGGTTATTTATTCATTCAAACTGCACCTATTAAATGCAATCAAGTGCAAGCTGGGAAAGGCCTTGCAGTCTTGGAAACCAATCAAGGCACTGAAACTCGTAGCCACTTGAGATCTGTGTTAATGTCACTACTGCTGTCTCCAGAGAATAATGCAGGGAATACCTGGACTGAAGGTTGGAAGGAAGTTCATCACTAAAGCTGGTCCTCTTAGGCTGGAACTATGGATCCATGTCCCATGGTAGGGAGCAGAATGTAGCTTGTAATTATTAAATGAGCACTGTCCCAGCCCTAGCAGGCTTTTCAGAAATACCCAGCACAATTATTCAGCAGCCACGATGTCTGGCATTTGTTTCCTGCTTCTGGTTGCAATGATACAGTGTTCACTTTGATGTC
Source organism: Micronycteris hirsuta (assembly GCA_004026765.1). Classification (NCBI taxonomy): domain Eukaryota; kingdom Metazoa; phylum Chordata; class Mammalia; order Chiroptera; family Phyllostomidae; genus Micronycteris; species Micronycteris hirsuta. Next base: position 212,502 of record PVJI01000250.1, on the reverse strand, counting down.
TTACACCCACAAGGGTTTCACTGTTCTGTTCGTACTTATGTAGAACTATTGAGAGGCCCCGGGAATAAAGAAGGCACACATCACACCAGTAAATCCGTAGATAAATGCTATTTGGTGATAATCTTGGACTGCAAAAGATGACTGGCCAAACATTTACTGAACACCTATTATGGACAAGGAACTGTGTTAGGTTTCTATAAGGCCCTGCAGGATCTGCCACTCCTTACGCATTTTCTATCAGACCGCATCTCCTATTACTCTCCTACTGCCAACTACATACTCTGCTCCAGCTAGCTATACTGGCCTCCCTGTTTCTCATATCTGCCAGGTATGTTCCCAACTGAGGGAGCATTGCATAGCTGTTCCCTGGTTGGCACTTTCTTCCTCTAGATACACTCAGGGCTAATTCCTTTCCCTTCAAGTCTTTGCTCAAATGCAATCTTCTCAATGAAACCCACTATGACCACCCTTAATAAAGTTACAGTCTTTCCATCTGTACTCCCCAATCCCTTTTAGCCTTTTTTTCTTTTCCCATTGCACATATTGTCTAATAACATACTACATATTTATGTCTTGATTGTCTATGTGTCCTCACTATATTGTGAGCTACAGAAGAAGAGAGATTTTTTTTGTTTCTATTTTGCTCACCAATTATCCCAAGTGCCTAGAACAGTCCCTGCACATACTAGGTGCTCAATAAATATTTGTTGAATGAATGAGCGAAGAAATTATTGGAATCAGACATCTATTGCCCACCTCGTACGGCTTTACCTAAACCATGTAAAACAAAGAGGGATTTTGACATCTTGTTCTAAAACTCTCCGGGACCCAGATTTCACATGTGCTTTATTGAGCAGATTTCAGGTTACCATCATCCTCTCCTTAAATGTAATCTTCCTTTATTTCCAATAATATTTAAATAAAGTAAACATGCCAATGACCAATGACTGAAGAAGACTATCTCTACATATTCATAAGCCATTTCTTGAAGGTTACTGCAACTTTTTTGCTCTGGTTCCTCTTTCCTCCTCCTGCCTGTGAATCTGTCATAGCCCATTTTCATTTTCTCCACTTTCCCACTCTGTGGTCTCATCCACTACCCCAATTTCATTTTTTCACTCTACAGAGATGATTTTCTAATCTATATCACTCGAGTCCTGGTTTCTTCTCTCAGCTTTCATTCTGTATTTCCTGGGCCTACTTAGATGATTCCATTTGAATGTCTCACTGGTACATAATAGTAAACAGACCTAAAACTAAACTCCTTGCCTTCCCTTTGAGACTGACCTCTCCTGATTTTCTACTTTCATTTGGGCAATCACCTCCTTCCAGTCCCAAGGTTCGAATCCTGGCATACTCTTTGACTCATCTCCCTAAATGGGTCCAACCTTACCCTTGCACCTAGTCTAGTTGGTTGCCAAGTCCTTTACTCTTTCCAGACTGTTCTCATTTTCAGGGATATTACCTCATATCAGAATCCCGATTCTAACCCATTTTTGACAACCAAGAAAATTAGTTTTCATAAAGTGCAATTCTGATTCTGTCACTCTCTTGCTCAGAAACTTTTTAATCCCTCCCACCTCCTACTTAAAGTACAAATTCCTTACCCTTGCATTCAAGACCCTACAGGAGTTGTTCCTCACTTGCTCTGTCAGTCTGTGTCCCACTACTTCCCAACATGAACTCTGCTCTAAAGTCAAATTCACGTGTTCAATTCCTACATACGATGCACTTTTTTGTCTCTGTGCCCTTGCTCCTACTTTCTTGCTTCTAGACATTCTCTTAGCTCCTTCTATTAAAATAATAGTAATAATAATATCAATGGGGAAAATTTCATTTCCCTCCCTATCAAGTCCCCCTATTATATAGTTTCTTGAAATTCCAGGAATGTTCAAACAATTTGCAGGCATGCACACAAATACACATACTTTTAGAACCATATATAAGAAAATCATTCTCTATATATGCTTTTACGCAACTTACCTTTTTTCAACTAAGCACAATTTGTACATTTTCTATACCACATATATAGATTAACCACATTCTTTTTTTTAATTCTCACCTGAGATACGTGTATTGATTTTTAGAGGAAGAAAGGGAAAGAAACATCGATGTGAGAGAGAAACATAGATCGGTTGCCTACCATACTCACCCCAATCAGGGATTGAACCCACAACCTGGGGAATGTGCCCTGATTGGGAATTGAACTGACTCATCTACCCACATTCTTTTTAACAGTTGCATATACCATAATTCATATAACAAGTTCCCTGGAATGGACATGCAATTTCCAGTGGGTTTTCCCCCTATTTTAAGCAGTGCTGCAGTGAATATCTTTGAATACTTTTGTTTTTTGCATTCTTGCATAGATCTGTAGGACAAATTCCTAACAGTAGCAATACTGGTCCAGAGATTAAGTACATTTTACATTTAATACTGGTAACCCATCCCTCTAAAAGTTTGCACCAAGTGTACTGCCCGGCCGGAGAAACTTTCCCCTTATTCCTTTAGTTGATCTGGCTGGTCAAATAATTTAAATGACATACAGCAGATTAACAGGAGAAAATCAAATTTAATACATGCCCACAGGGAATTCACATAAGCATGAAAATTCCAAAGACAGGCAAAAATAAGGTATATATGTCATTTTGGACTAAGGAGGGGAGGTAGACAATTCACAGGTAGATAAGAGCAAATATCTGGTTAAAAACAAGATTCTCGCAGGGCCACCCAGATACAATGGGACAAAAGGGAATCTAGCAGAACAGATTTTTGCTTGGATTCTCCCAGTCTGCCACACTTCATTCATATGTGCAAGGGTGAATACATTTATGCTAAGCGTCTCTTCCTGAAGCTTTTTCTTTTTTTTTTACATCTCTGCCAAATTTATAGATTAAAAAAATAATTGTCTTATTACTTTTACCCACCCCTTTTCAATTTTTTAACATGCTGAGTAATTACATATCCTTTAAACCCCAGATTTGAAAAGTCCATCCCCTTCACAGATCCTTCATCATCAAATTTCACCTATCGCTTAAGTAGCTACAGCTTTTCTTTTTTATCATCGCATACTGCTGTGAATTTTAGTGACTAATCTATATGTTTTATTCCTCTGACCAGTGCAGTTTGCAAATCCCTTGGAAAGAGTTGATCTTATTCCTGGATACATTGAATATAGCGCTAAACAAAAATTTGAGATCACATTAACAAGTCTCTCATTTTTGTAAATAACAGGAGTATCGCGTTTGTAGAATGCATTACTGTTCAAAGGCCTTCCCTAACCATTCGATTAGTTATATTAAATCTTCACATTAAGCTTGTAAGGAAAACATTGTTATCCCGTTTTACAGATGAGGAAGCTAAGCTCCAGATGATTTGACAAAAGTGGTTTACTCAGAGCAGGTCCAAGATCAGACGCCAGCATCTTGCTTCTTCCACTATATTCCAGCTGCTTTTCGTTTCCCTCACGCACTTAGCTGAACAAAACAATATTTAGTGAATGAAATGACATTTTAAAAAATCGCCAGATGTTGACAGCAGCCTAACTGTAGTAATCAAATAAAGCAAACATGCTGACAGCTGGGGATACAGCTCTCCACACACCTTGTTTTGCGCTTCCTTGCCGGATGGTCGGCAGCTTCCGCTCCATTGATGCTCCGTTTCCCCACCCGAGCAGACAGAGCCAATTCCCAACGAAACAGACCCGCGCGCGGCCCCTTTAAGGCTCCTGACGGCGCGTGCCCACAGTCTCTTCAAATGGACCAATAGCAGAGCGATGGGCGGTCTACCGAGAACCAATAAACAACGAGGACACTGCGGGGTGTGCGGCGGCCCAAGCGGTTTCAAACGGCTTGGTGAAGGCCCCTCGGTTCTGATCCGGCGGAGGTGAGTGTCCGGTGGGCCCGACCCACCTGCTGAGGCCCGGGGATCCGGGCGTCGCGTGCGCGGAGCGTCCCTGAATCCCGGGCGTCGGGCCTCCACGGACGCGTGCCTCCCTCTCCGCACGAACCCGGCGGGTCTGACGCGGCGAAGCGGGGCGGAGGCCCTGGACCCACGGCTGGGAGGGTGGGGGGCGTGGGCGCTGTGGTGCGGGCGAGGCAGGGGCTGGGATCCAGGTGACTAGAGCGTGGCGCGGCGGGGTGCGGGCGGCAGCGTCCGAGGGATGCGGGAAGCGTAGGGCCGCGCCTGGCTGCTGAGGTTGTTCCGGGACTGGGGCGGGGGCCCGGCGAAACGGCCCTGTTACAGTGCCCATCGCGTGATTGTTAAATGAATGAATGAGTGAATAAGAGTCTATGAGGGCCGTAATGGTTGTTAAGGCCCTGGTCGCCTCTGAGCCTGACTAGGACAGCGGTATCGGGCCTTCCTGTGCACCTGTGTCCCTGCCGGCTTGCTGCGATTTTAACAATTCCGACCATACCGCTCCGCCCTTACGCCTGCTTTCTCTCTCGAAAGGTGTCAGTAGAGTTCAGGTATCTTTCCAGCGCTGAGCGTTTGGGAGACCAAAACAATAGTCAGCAGTTTAGGTTAAGTAGGGCTTGGTACTTCAAGGTGGGGGCTCGGTAAACTAGATTTCTTACTTTTTAGCTCTTACCAGTCTGTGACTGTTGAGATAGTTATCCTGCAATCGTGGTAATTGTCAGGCAGGATTTAAATGTATTCCGTTTTGCATCTGGGATAGAAAATGATGAAAGTGATGTCGCCACAGTGGCCACTGTGTGTTAGAAAACATTCACATTGATGAATCTCCACAGATGAGTTTTTCCATTCAACATTAATAGAGGGTAAAGTAGTTTTTGCAGATCTTGCCCCAAATTTATGCCTGGCTCTAATTTAATTCTCATGGGAACCGAGGCATCAAGTCTTGGCCCAGAAAGCCTGCCTGTCTTATTTTATACATAATTATAGTAATTGAAAATTCATTTTTAGAGAGGTGAACTCCTCCCATCTTCATTTCATCACCCTGAAAAGTCCTTCTTTGACCTAAAGAGCCAATAAATCAAGCTACTAATCTTTTGAAAAATTTAAGTCTAAAAGATTTGGACTCTTCTTAAGTGACTTGACAAACTGTAATGTTGTTTTTCTAAAACTTGATGTAGAAAAGGTGAAATTGATTTATTTTGCCAATATAAATTAAACCTAGTTGGTAAACTCATAAGAAAAAAATTTACACAAGTTTTTAAAGTCTGTTCATTCAGGCAATGGCAAGGAAAGGTAGTCCATAAAAATATACCTTATACTTTATTACTTTTAAGGTTTTGGTCATCAACTTTGAGTTATTAACAGTGGTATAGCCTTCTACAGCTCACAGCTCAATTTTAGTAGCTGAGCTTTATAATTACAATAAATTTGAGTACCTTAATACTGAATACAGTTCTAGTTTTGGGGGAGACAATTAAAAATAACAAACATTTTTAACAATGACTTTGGATATTGTTAAAGATCTTGAGGAATGAAAACTTTGTTTTTAAGATTTTATTTATTTTTAGAAAGAGGGGAAGGGAAGGAGAAAAACATCAATGTGTGGTTGCCTCTCGCGCGCCCCCTTCTGGGGACCTGGCCCGCAACCCAGGTATGTTCCCCCACTGGGAATGGGAATTGAACCAGCCATCCTTTGGTTTGCAGGCGGGCACTCAATCTACTGACCCACAACAGCTAGGGCAAAAACTTTTCTTTGTATTGGGGTAAAGCCTGACTTTCTTAGCCTTCTATGACTTAATGGAGTCTCATTCATTCATTCAACAAATATTGAGATGGATGCCAGAGGGTAATAATATGCTGAACATTGTTCTAGATTCTGGAAATACACTAGTGAACCAGAAAATGACAAGGCCCCTGACCTAAGGGAGTTTGACAATTTTGTCTCTCCAACAATTTGCTTCTACAATTTCTCTGGCCCAGCTCTCATTCCTGAACAAACCAAATGCTCAAATACTTTACTAGGAGGGGCTAACATTTATTGAATAAGTGCTCACTGGATGCCACATTTCATCGTTTTTAATCCTAACAACTTTTTACACATGAGGAAAACTGTCTTAGAAAGGTTTTGCAACATGGTCAAGGTCACACAACTGATAGAACCTGATTTTGAACCTGAGTTAATCTGTCTCCAGGGCCTTTGTTTTTAATCTATGGTTGTACTGTATGAAGTAATGAGATCTGTTAGGGAGAATTCAGGAGCATTTCTGGGTAGAATCTCCCTTGTTTAGTTAATACTTCTACCAGAGACGTGATGAAATATGGATGACAGACATGGTAGTTTTTAGAGGGAGGATGGAGCAGTTTAAAATACAGTATTACCATATGAGGGATGTATAGCTGTGGCAGTTGGAGAGCACACCATGGGGAAGCACGGAATTAAGATCTTGATCTGATTCTCATTGGTGGATTCCTGGTGATCAGTGTCACAGAGTTTCGATCTTCTTAAACGATTCTCATATTCTTACCTCTGGAGTTCAGGAAATGTTACTTAGTTCATTCCTGTCAGAGCAGTTGCCCTGTTTACTTGACAGATCTCAAGCACGTTAAGCTTATTCTTTTTTGGCTTTTGAATTTGCTCTTCTCTTCCTGGAACTTCTCACCCTGCTGTACCCCTGCTTCAAGCTTGTCTTTGTATACAGGCTCCACTCAGATCACAACTCAAATGTCATCTCCTTAAAGAGGCATTTTCTCAGCTACCAATTAGAGTAGCCCTCTTGGTCACTTTCACCTTACTTTTCCTTTTTGTTTACTTTGTAGCATTTATTGCTACCTGATAGGTCATTTATTGTTTGCCTGTATATTGTCTGCTTTCATCACAGAAATGAAAGCAGAGCACAGATTTTTTTTCTGTCTGTACAATTACCTCAATGCTGCAGACAGTGCTTGAAACAAAAAAGGTGGTCAAAAAATGTTTGTTGAGCCCTGGCTGGTGTAGCTCAGTGGATTGAGCGCAGGCTGGGAACCAAGCGGTCCCAGTTCGATTCCCAGTTAGGGCACATGCCTGGGTTGCGGGCCAGGTCCCCGTGAGGGCCATGTGAGAGGCAACCATACATTGCTGTTTCTCTCCCTCTCTGTCTCCCTCCCTTCCCCTCTCTCTAAAAATAAATAAAAATAAAAAATCTTAAAAAAAAAAAAAGTTTGTTGAACAAAATTGGCTGACACCGTCATAGTCTTCTCTATGTAATCAAATGATAAAGGCAGTATATGACTAAAGCCGGCTGAGTTGCTGTGTCTTTGGATGTGAGCAATGTCTGAACAGATGAATTTGGAAAGTCTTCAACTAATAAAAGTGGAAAACCTGATAGATTTAATGTTCTTGTCTACTGAAAGGGAAGGTAGACCTGGCTCCCCATCCTTCCTCCCTCCCTCCCTCCCCACTTTTACATTTTTCAATTTTTAAAAACTTTCACATCTATAGAAGTTTTTAGGGGTATTGGTTAAGTATATTGTAGGATGCCTTTCTGTTGAAATTTATCTGATATTTGTTATGATTAGACTGGGGTATAGGAGGTTTTGGGGAGGAAGATGATAGAGATAAAATGTTATTTTCATCAAGTACCAAGGGTACATACTATCGACATGATTTGTGACTGTTGATATTGACTTTGCTCACCTGTTTAAGTATTGATAGTGTCTGTCAGTTTTCTCCACTGTAAAGTTACTCTTTGTTCCCTCTCCATGCTGTCCTCTTGGGGAGGAAGGAACTGTGTGCAGCCAACATTTAGGGAGTGAGGAGTTAGGCTCCCTGTCCATGGGGGTATTTGAAATTCTTCTGCATGAGAAATTTGTCTCTATCATTTTAATATTTATTGATTGATTTTGAGAGAGAGAGAGGGAGGGAGAAACAGAAACATTGACTTCTTGTCCCACTTACTTATGCACTAATTGGTTGACTCCTGTATGTGCCCTGACTTGGGATCAAACCTGCAGTCTTGGTGTATTGGGACGATGCTGTAACCAACCGAGCTATCTGGCCAGGGTTCTTTTATCATTTTTTAATTTAGTCAAGTGTTTATATAAGTGTGGATTAAAGGATATATCTTTTATATTCTGAGTTACATTCCAACTACTACTTTATTTTGTTGCTCAAATTGTTCCAGCTTTCTCCATTGGGAGCTCTTTTAATTGGCTTCTGTGCCCTTCTAACATACCCACATCAACGTTTGTGTGTGTCTTTGGAGGCTATTTATTTAATTATTTTTTAGCATTTCCTGACTGGCACTGCAAGATTCTCTGGGCTCATCTTGTATATTCCTTGATACAGTGCTAAAATCCGCATTTCTCCAAGGAGCTTTGGTTCCTTTTATTGGAAAATGGTGTAAGAAACCAAGATCTTGGCAGTAAGAGTTCTAATTGCTATTGGAGTGTTTTTTCTTTTAGGACCTCTCAGCTAACAGAGCAGAGAAATATATGTGTATATGTTAACTGGTGTAAATAGACCTGTCTAAAAATATTTCTTTTTTTTTTTTTTAAGATTTTATTTATTTTCAGAGGAGAAGGGAGAGAGAAAGAGCAATGTATGGTTGCCTCTCACGTGGCCCTCACCGGGGACCTGGCCCGCAACCCAGGCATATGCCCCGACTGGGAATCGAACTGGGACCCTCTGGTTCCCAGCCCACGCTCAATCCACTGAGCTACACCAGCCGGGCTAAAAATATTTCTTAATGTAGCCATCCATAACTATATTAAGTTAAACATTAGTTCTTACTGATATCTGCAACTCCAATCTATTTACCACATAGATCATTATAGCCTTCTCCCCTTGCTGATCTGTGAATTTCCACTTCAACAGTGAAAAACTGGCTTTCACCGTCCACCATTCGTTTACATAATTGTTCACTTCCAGTATACACATACAACAGTATCAGAACTGTTAACCCATTCTCCCATGGGAAAGAACTTTATCAACAGAGTACAGTGCTTTGTGCAGTTCCTTTTGCCTTTAGCTTTACAGACTCCATGCATTTCCAAAGTTACCTAGGTCAGCATCTTTTACCCCACCCCCTGCAGGGAGGTTGTTTCATTTGTAATAGTTACATTCTTTTGTCACTGGTTGCAGTCTTTCCTGGAGTTCCCCCAACCTTCTAATTTTAAAATTAGCATACATTAATGTTCATTCTTTATGTTGTAAAGTACTGTAGATGTTGAAAAGTGCATAATGTTTATCCACCATTACAGTATCATGAGAATAGTTTCACTACCCTTAAAAATTCCCTATGCCTCACCTATTTGTCCTTTCCTTTCTCCCCTATCCCAGGGCAACCACTGTTGATGTTTCCATAGTTTTGCCCTTTCCAGGGTGTCATATAATTGGGATTATACAACATATACCCTTTTAAACTGGTGGCTTTCACTTAGCAATATCTATTTAAGGTTTCTCCATGCCTTTTTGTGGCTTGATAGCTCATTTCTTTTTATTGCTGATTAATATTCCATTATATGGATATACCACAGATTGTTTATCCATTCACCTGTTGAAGGATACCTTGGGCATTCTGATTTTTGACTATCATGAACAAAGCTGCTCTCTATATTGTGTACAGGTTATTGTGTGCATATACATTTTCAGTTCATTTGGGTAAATACCTAGGTGTGTGATTGCCGGATAATGTGGTAAGACAGTGTTTAGCTTTGTAAGAAATTGTCAGACTGTCTTCCAAAGTGGCTGTATCATTTTACATCTTCACTAGCAGTGACTGAGAGTTCCTTTTGTTCTATGTCCTTGTCAGCATTTAATTTTATCTGTTTTTTTTTGACTTGGACTATTCCTAGTAGGTGTGTAGTGCTCCCTCTTTTTAAAAACTGTTTTTTTCATGACCTTGACTTTTTTGAAGAGAAATAATGTCTTTTTAAAGAGAGAACTTTTAAAAATACACTTAAAAAATGATTTTAGGGAGAGATATCAGTTTGTTGTTTCACTTATTTATGCATTCATTGGTTGCTTCTTGCATGTGCCCTGACTGGGGATTGAAGACACAACCTTGGTGAGTCAGGACGATGCTCTAACCAACTGAGCTACCTGGCCAGGGCCAAAAGTACACTTTTATTTTGTAATAATTTTATAGTTACAGAAAAGTTGGAAAGATGATACGTAGGATTTCTGTATACCTCTCACCCAGCTTCCCCTGTTGTCAACATTTCACGTGGTACATTTGTCAAAAGTAAGACACCAACATTGATGCATTGCTTTTAACTCAACTCCATGTTTTGTTTGGATTTCTAGTTTTTCTATTCATACTGCCTTTCTGTTTCAGGATACAGTCCAGGGTAACCCATTGTATTTCGATATCATCTCTCTGAGTCTTCTCTGATCTTTGACAGTTTTCTGGTCTTTCCTTGTCTTCATGACCTTGACAATTTTGAGGAGTAGTAGTTATTTACTTTGTGGAATGTCCCTCCTTTTGGGTTCGTCTGATGTTTTTCTCACTATTTGACAAGGGTTATATGTTTTTGGAAAGAACACTACAGAATGCCGTCTTTTCATATTGGAATATGTGATATCCACATATCACTGATGATGTTAACCATGATTACTTGATTCAGGTAGTATTTGCCAGGTTAAGTAGTAATGTTACTGTTTTTCCTTTTCTTTTTTTGAAAAATATATTTTATCAATTATGCTATTATAGTTGTCCCAGTTTTTCCCCTTTGCCCCCCTCCACCTGGTACCCCCATTCTTTCCAGTAATACCCTCCCCTTACTTTATGTCCATGGATCATGCATATAAGTTCTTTGGCTACTCCATTACCTATACTATTATTAACATCCACCTGTCTTATTTTGTATATACCAATTTGTGCTTCTTAATTCCTGCACCTTCCCCTCCCGTTTTTGCCCTTCTCCCTCCCTGCTGATATCCGTTCAAATGATCTCCATAGCTATGATTCTGTTTCTGTTTTGCTTGTATGTTTAGTTTGTTATTTGGATTCAGTTACTGATAGTTGTGAATTTATTGCCATTTTAATGTTCATTGTTTTGATCTTTTTCTTATATAATTCCCTTTAGCATTTCATGTAATAATGGCTTGGTGATGACAAACTTTTTTAGTTTTACCTTGTATGGGAAGCACTTTATCTGCCCTTTAATTCTAAATGATAGCTTTGCTGGATAGAGTGGTCTAGGTTGTAAGTCCTTGCTTTTCATTATTTTGAATACTTCTTGATAGTCCTTTCTAGGCTGCAAAGTTTCTTTTGAGAAATTAGCTGACAGTCTTATGGGAACTCCTTTGTAGGTAATTGTCTGCTTTTCTCTTGCTGTTTTTAAGATTTTCTCTTCATCTCTAAACCTTTGGCATTTTAATTATGATGTGTCTTGGTGTAGTACTCTTCGGGTCCATCTTGTTTGGGACACTCTGTGCTTCCTAGACTTGTATGTCTATTTCCTTCACCAAATTAGGGAAGTTTTCTGTCTTTTTTAAAAAATAAGTTATCAATTTCTTGCTCTTCTTCTTTTCCTCTGACACCCCTATGAATCAGATATTGGTATGCTTAAAGATGTCCCAGAGGTTTCCAAGCCTATCTTTGTTTTTTTTTTAATTCTTTTTTTCTTCTTGCCGTTCTGATTGAATGCTTTTTCCTTCCTTGTGTTACAAATCTTTGATTTGATTCTCAGCATCATCTTCTCCACTGAGGTTCCCTGTAGATTTTTCTTTATTTCACTGAATGCAACCTTCATTTCTGCCTGGGTCTTTTTTATGCCCTTGAAGTACCCAGTGAGTTCCTAGAGCATCCTGATAACTAGTTTTTTGAACTCTGCATCTGATAGTTGCTTACCTCCATTTCATTTAGTTCTTTTTCTGGAGTTTTGTTCTGTTATTTCATTTGGGCCATATTTCTTTGTCTCCTCATTTTGACAGCCTCCTTCTATTTGTTTCTGTGGATTAGGTAGAGCTGCTTTGACTCCCTGTCTTAGTAGAGCGGCCTATTGTAGAAAGATGCACCAGTTAAGGTGTATGGAGTGGAGCCTTAGGTAATCACTAGGCTGGGGCAACCCATGTCACCAGTCTGTTGCTCTCTGGGCAGGGGGAGGTCTCGGGGGACAGTGCCGCTGCCTGGCTTCTGGAGTTTTTCCAAAAGGAAGCTGTCTCCTGGCACTTGCATTTCACTTACTCCCCATATACCACTGGTGCCCTTCCAGCTGTTGCCCTGGTGCTGAATCCCAGAGGTAGTGGGTCTACATGAATCCTAAGACTGTTGCAGGCCCTTTAAGAGGAGTCTCTTGAGAATCCCTCAGTTTCTTCCGCTGACCCAACCCCCACTGGTTTTCACAGCCAGAAGTTATGGGGACTTATCTTCCTATTACTGGAACCCTGGGTTGGGTGGTCTGGACTGGGGCTGGCATCCGTTGCTCCTGAGGTATCCCTCTCTTTTTTTATCTACCACATGTGGATGTGGGACCACCTGTTCCTGTCTCCGTGCTTCCCTGTGCTATTCCGAGTTTCCACTCCTCTCCGCCTCTCTGTACTTCTGCCCCTCCTACAGTCTGGATGAATGGGGTTCTTTAGATCCTTGGTTGTCAAACTTCCACACAGCTCAATTTTCTGACAATTCTGGGTGATAATTGTTTTGTAGTCTACTTGTACTTTTTGCTATAGTTGTGCTGAGGCATGTTTACCTACGCCTCCATCTTGACTAGAAGTCTATTTTTCCTTTTCTATACTTATTCTTTGGAAGTGAGTCATTAAGTCTAGCCCACCCTCAAAATAAGTGGAGGGCCTAAGTTCTACTTCCTGGAGGGAAGAGTATCTACATATGTTATTTGGAATTTTATAAGGAAGATTTAGTTCTTCTTCCCCCATTTATTTCTTTATTCAACCATTTATATCAGTATGTGTCTGTTTTGTACTTTGAGTTATAATCAGATTCTATTACTTGGTTTTTTGCTCAAATTTTTCCTACTTTGATCATTGAGAGCTTTTTTGGGTTGGTTCCTGTGCCCCTTTCACATGCCCCATTCTTTTTTTCTTTTTAAACATTTCCTAACTTATTGGTACTATAAGATGCTCCAAGCTCATCTTATATTTTCCCTGCTCTAACCCTAGAATCAGCCATTTCTCCAAGGAGCCCTGGTTCCTTTTATTGGACAGTGGCACATAGAAACCGAAATATGAGAGCTCATTGTGTTCATTACTGGGGGTGTCATTGTTCCTAGGCACTCTCAGTGGACAGAGCTAGGTAGTATATGTGTATATACTCACTTATGTATAAGTGCACTTATGTGCACATATGTATAATTGTTTCTATATCATTCCATGTGTGTTTATATTAAGTTAAACATGAATTCATACAGTTTTCTCCAACTTTCAGAGGAAACTTATGTCCCAAAGAAAAGTCCTTTTTGTATGTATTTTTTGCAGAGATCTAACTTTTTAAACCTGATAATACTTTTTCACAGAAAATATTGTTTTCCATGACTTGATAATAGCAGTTGCTTGTTCCTGGGATATGATCTTTGTTTAGAGATGCAGTCGAAACATAATTCTGACTCAGTTGGAATGTCAGACTTTTTTTTTTTTTTTTTAGATTTTATTTATTTTTTAGAGAGAGGGGAAGGGAGGGAGACAGAAAGGGAGAGAAACAGCAATGTGTGATTGCCTCTCACATGGTCCTCACTGGGGACCCGGCCCGCAACCCAGGCATGTGCCCTGACTGGGAATTGAACCGGGATCCTCTGGTTCCCAGCCCGCGCTCAATCCACTGAGCTACACCAGCCAGGGCGGAGCATAGATATGATGTCAGATAAGCTATGGTGACCTGTCTTTTCAAATATGATTGTTATTTTATTGAGATAAGAAACCTACATTTTTGATAACTTGATTATATTTCTTAGAATTTTGTTAGCAAAGTGACTTTTAGGTCGTTTCTATAAAGCTAAGAAAAAGTTGAATAGTCTCAAGTGTTTCTTTGAAATAAAATCCATTTATTTAATGTGAATGCCTTTTTTTCTCTTTTCAATCATAAGACTTACAGTAGCATTTTCTTTATCTGAAAGTCAACTACAGGAAATAAATTTAAAAAGTCTTTTCAGCAAGTATCACACATTTTATTGACTTCCCTCAAGTAGATCCTATTCCCTCTTTATGCACAATTTTATGCACAATACTGCTTGATTCTTTAAATCAAGAGCTAAAATTAGAAAGGGCACTACTACTAGCTAACTAGAAGTATTAATTTGACCACAAAGGTCGAGGTAGGAAAGCTATAAAATATAAAACATTAAAATTCAAAAAGCCAAATTGAAACTATTTAGTTTTGGTTCAAGAGTCCCTCATACCTCTGTGGCACTAGATCTTGAGGATATTGCTGCATTCATTGCTCAAATGAATTATCCTGGAAAGTTTAAATGATTATCACTATACTTTGTTTAAGACTAAGAGGTTGTGTTTTCTTAGATTAAGATGAAAAAAGTTACATAAAAATAATTGGTGTTTCAGGGATAAATCTCTGATACTGGCAGACTTTACTATCTAGAACATCTCATTCCCTCATTAGTTTTGCTATTTTTTTCTTTTCGTTTCTTTTCTTTTTAAGATTTTATTTTTATTTTTAGAGAGATGGGAAGGGAGGGAGACAGAGAGGGACAGAAATAGCAATGTATGGTTGCCTCTCACATGGCCCTCACTGGGGACCTGGCCTGCAACCCAGGCATGTGCCCTGACTGGGAATCGAACCGGGACCCTTTGGTTCCCAGCCCGCGCTCAATCCACTGAGCTACGCCAGCCAGGGCTATTTTTTTCTTTTTTGTATATTTTTGTAGCATTTATTTTTTTAATTTTATGCTCTTATCTACCTGCATTATAAAGTTTCGCACTCGTAGATATTAGAATTTTTTTCAGTACTGTAATTACACACTTTTCATCCTTTTTTTTTGGTAATATACTTTTTTTAAAATTTTTTTAAAAATATTTTATTTGTTTATTTTTAGAGAGAGGAGAAGGGAGGGAGAAAGAGAGGGAGAAAGCAATGTATGGTTGCCTCTCACATGGCCCTCACTGGGGACCTGGCCTGCAACCCAGGCATGTGCCCTGACTGGGAATCGAACCGGGACCCTTTGGTTCCCAGCCCGTGCTCAATCCACTGAGCTACACCAGCCAGGCCTGATACATTTTTTTAAAAGAAAAAAAAGTCTCATGAACATGTCCCATTCTAGAACTACCACTTTGAATACTTCATTTGGGAGTAAAGACCAAAGTCTTTCTATTCCTAGTTTCTTGATTTAGTTTTTAAAGATTTTATTTATTTTTAGAGAGAGGGGAATGGATGGAGAAAGAGAGGGAGAGAAACATCAATTGGTTGCCGCTTGTACACAGGACCTAGCTCACAACCCAGGCATGCGCCTGGACTGGGAGTGGAATGGGTGACCTTTTGGTTTTCGGGATGCCGCTCAACCCACTGAGCCACACCAATCACAGCTTGATTTATTTTATTTTATTTTTTTAATCATGGAGGGTGTTAAATCTTGTCAAATGCTTTTTATTACATCAATTGATATGATCATGTGGGTTTAATCCTTCATTTTTGGGAGGAAGGACAATGTTATGGTGTGCTATCTTGATTAATTTTGGTATTTTGAATTATCCTTGCATTCCAGGAATAAATACTACTTGGTTGTGCTATATAATCCTTTTAATACAGGGTTGGGCAAAATAGGTTTTACGTTGTTCGGATGAAAAACAATACAATAATAAATAATAAAAACAAGATTAAACTCTATGTTTTCACCTACTTACAACTGCAAACCTACTTTTGCCCCACCCTCTATACTGTACTGTTGGGTTTGGTTTGCTAGCATTTTGTTGAGGATTTTTGCATCAATATTTATTAGCGATATTGGCCTATAGTTTTCTTTTTATTGTATCAGTTGAGTACTGGCTATAGGGAGGCCTGCTTGGAATGTGATACTGACTACTTGGTGCCACCAATTGTGCTAAATGTGACTAAATGACTTAGAAACTCTTCTCAGAAACTCTAATACAGTTCATATTTCTGACTTCTCGAATCAGTCTTTTTACCACATTACTTTCTTTGCCAGGCATAAGAGGATGATAATTAAAATTTTGCTTTTTGAACCATTGTAATTGAACAACAATGAAAAAAAAGAATTTCTGAAAAAAATTTTTGCTTTTTGAGTGGCTTGTGTGAATCCCTACTTTTTGATCTGGGGACAAAATACATTCTACCAGAGTTAGAATATATTTTGGTTGAAAAGGGAAACAATGGTAGAACCCAAATGTGTGCAATTACGGTTGTAAATTATTACTGCCTCTGTGATTCCCACTGTCCATTAGCGAAAGGGACTCCCCATTGTCCCTTTCCCTCCAGCCTCTCTACCCACCTCCCCAGCCCCTTGCAACCACTACTCTTTCCGTTTCTGTGGGTTTGCCTAAACTGGGCATTTCCTATGGAAGTATACAACATATGGCCTTTTGTGGCTGAATTCTTTTACTCATCATAATATTATCAAGGCTAATCCACATTGAAGCTTGTATCAGTACTTCATTCCTTTATATGGATGAATGATATTCCATCATATGGATATACCACATGTTGTTTATCCATTCATCAGTTGATGGATTTTTGGGGTTGTTTCCACTTTGGAGCTATTATGAATAATGCTGCTATTACCATTTATTTACAAGTTTTTGTGTGGACATATGCTTTCAGTTCTCTTGGGAATAGGTTGTTAATACCAAATATTTTCCAATTTACATGCTTACCAACAATGTACACAAATTTCAGACCTCTTTTTTAAAAGCTTTTTTTTTTGTAATATTGGACATAGTATTTACAAAAAATTTCTTAATATTTTTGGTAAAGTTCTTTTTGCTTCCTAATCAAGAGAATTATACTATTGAAAAGGATGGTTTTTTTAAATATATTTTATTGATTATGCTATTACAGTTGTCCCATTTTTCCCCCTTTTTTCCCCCTCCACCCTCTTACCCCCCCTTTCCCCACCCTTTAGTTTTTGTCCATAGGTCATACACGTAAGTTCTTTTGCTTCTGCATTTCCTATACTATTCTTAACCTCCCCCTGTCTGTTTTCTACCCACCATTTATGCTACTTATTCTGTGCCCCTTTCCCCCCTCTCCCCCTACCACTCCCCCGTTGATATTCCTCATACCTTATATAAATCCCTTTAACATTTCATACAATAAAGGCTGGGTGATGATGAACTCCTTGAACTTGACCTTATCTGAGAAGCACTTTATCTGCCCTTCCATTCTAAGTGAGAGTTTAGCTGGATAGAGTATTCTTGGATGTAGGTCCTTGCCTTTCATGACTTGGAATACTTCTCTCCAGCCCCTTCTTGCCTGCAAGGTCTCTTTTGAGAAATCAGCTTACAGTCTTATGGGAATTCTTTTGTAGGTAACTGTCTCCTTTTCTCTTGCTGCTTCTAGGATTCTCTCCTTACTTTTAATCTTGGGTAATGTAATTATGATGTGCCTTGGTGTGTTCCTCTTTGGGTCCAACTTCTTTGGGACTCTCTGAGCTTCCTGGACTTCCCGAAAGTCTATTTCCTTCACCAACTTGGGGAAGTTCTCCATCATTATTTGTTCAAATAAGTTTTCAATCCCTTGGTCTTCCTCTTCTCCTTCTGGCAGCCCTATGATCCTTATGTTGGGCCATTTACAGATGTCCTGGAGGTTTCTGAGCCCCGCCTCCATTTTTTGAATTCTTGTTTCTTCATTCTTTTCTGGTTGGATGTTTTTTTCTTTCTGCTGGTCCACTCCGTTGATTTGAGTCCCAGTTTCCTTCTCATCCCTATTGGTTCCCTGCAGATCTCTCCTCATTTTCTTTATATTATCCTTCATTTGTTCAAGTAATTGCGATAATATTTCGTCGAATTCTGTGAGCATCCTGATTACCAGTGTTTTCAACTGTGCATCTGATAGGTTGGCTATCTCTTGGTCAGTTAGTTCTGGAGCTTTGATCTCTTCTTTCATTTGGGCCATTTTTGAAAAAGATGTTTTATATGACTTGCTGTATAAAGACATTGTTGAGGAATTTTAGTTAGGCTGCAGTTTTAGTTACACATCTGACTGACAGATGTGTAATGTATGTTTTGGGTTGTTGTATTTACTACGGTACATTTTGTTTATCCTTGTAGCTTGTTGATGCAGACAAAATGACCAGATTTGACTGTTCTTGGATGAGATTTGAGAGAGTAATTTTCATTGATGTTTCCCTTTGAAAGTGTTATAAAATAGCATCTAAGATTCTTACCAAATGATCATTGACTGGTTTGTAAATAGAAGAGTACAGTACAGCCCTGACTGGTGTGGCTCAGTGGATTGAGCACTGGCCTGTGAACCCATAGGTCACTGGTTCGATTCCCAGTCAGGGCACATGCCTGGGTTGTGGGCCAGGTCCCTGGTTGGGGGTGTGCAGGAGGCAACCAACTGATTCTTCTCTCACATATCAATGTTTCTCCCCCTCCCTCCCCCTCTCTATGAAAATAAATAAACAAAATCTTTAAAAAAAAAAAAAAAAAAAAGAAGAGTACAGTACAAACCATTAATAATAAATTGCAGAAAGAATTGGCTTTAATTCATAGGTACAAAACTAGAGGTCCATACTGGAAATTAGTACAAAGTAATAATCCAGTTACACTTGAACTCATACATTACTGGTGGAGGAGGAGTGCAAAATGGTTCATACAGCCATTGTGGAAAACAGTTTGCCAGTTACGTATAAAATTAAACATACACTTATTATACTACTCTGCATTCCCACTCTTGGGTATTTGCCCAAGAGAAATGCTAACTTGGCTTATACAAAAATCTGTAGCAGTTTTTTCTTTAATTGTTAAAAACTGGGAACAGTTCACATGCTCTTCAACTGGGAAGTGAATGAACAAAATTCATTGGATCATACAATGGAATACTGCTTAGCAATAAAAAGGAACAAAGTGATATGTGCAACAACATGAGTTATCTCAGTTGGATTATACTAAGTGGAAGAAAAAAGCCAGGCTCAAAAGACTGCATACTGAATGATTCTTTTTATTTTTTCATTTTTATTTATTTATTTTTTTTTAGAGAGAATTTTTTTTTTAAGATTTTATTTATTTATTTTAGAGAGAAGGGAAGGGAGGGAGACAGAGAGGGAGAGAAACAGCAATGTATGGTTGCCTCTCACATGGCCCTCACTGGGGACCCGGGCCGCAACCCAGTCATGCGCCCTGACGGGGAATCGAACTGGGACTCTCTGGTTCTCAGCCCGTGTTCAATCCACTGAGCCACACCAGCCAGGGCTGAATGATTCTTTTTATATGACATTGTGGAAAAGGTGAAACTGTAGAGATAGAATATAAAACAGTGCAGTGATTGCCTGGGGGAGAGAGGTTGACTGCAAAGGGGCACAGGGGATATCTTGGGTACTGCAGATGTTCTTGACTTGTGGCGTTGGGTACATGACCCTGTGTTGGTCAAAAGTCATAGAACTGTGTACTAAACAGTGAATTTTTACTGTAAGTTATACCTCAGTAACCTTACTTAAAAGCTCTTAGCTCAAGGAGTGTCTTCTCTCCCTCCCTGATCTTCAGTAAGGCTGCTTTTAGCAACCAGAACATGGGGAGTTAGAAACAGTCAGTGGGAGGAGCTATACACTTGCTTTTTAGTGTTGTTTTTTTTTTTTTAAGAATTTGTTTATTTTTAGAGAGAGGGGAAGGGAAGGAGAAAGAGAGGGAGAGAAACATCAATGTGTGGTTGCCTCTCACCTGCCCCCTACGGGGGACCCAGCCTGCGGCCCCAGGCATGTGCCCTGACTGAGAATTGAACTCGAGACTCTTTGGTTCACAGGCCAGCACTCAATCCACAGAGCAACAGCAGCCTGAGCTGCGTTTTAATTTTAAAAGGAATGTGATAGGAAAGCTACACAATAAATACAGGGTGGACCAAAAGTAGGTTTACAGTTGTGTGTATGGAAAAGATACAATAATTAATAAATAATAATATGTACAGGAATAGTGTTTCCCATACTCACAACTGTAAACCTATTTTTGCCCCACCCTGTATTTGTTAAACATTGTATATATTATTTACCAAATACTCATATATACCACTGTATTTTAGACACTGTTGTGGGTACTTTACAAATATTATAAACTTAAGCCATTTAATTCTAATAACACAATGCAATAGGTAGTATTACTCTTCCCAGTTTACATATAGAAAACAGAAGTACAGAGAGGTAGGAGTTTGTCCAAAGCCACACAGCTAATCAATGGCCCAATCAGGATTTGAACTAAGCACTCTAGTTTCAGAGTCCATGTTCTTAACCATGAACTTGGCTTGAACTTGGCTTGTTTCCTTTGTTGAATATGCTCTAATAAAAAAAAATTCCAGTATTGCTTAAAACGCCTTTTTCCCTTGCTAGTTATGTATGCACTAAATATTTTCCTGTGGTTAATTTGTTGCAGAAAAAAAATTACAGTGGAGAAAGACTTTTTTAAAACATAAGAAATGACACCTTCCTAATACATGAATTGTTATCATTTTCCCATGTTCTTTTCTATGTTTTACTCATGCACATAGGTAATATTTACTAAATCATTTCCTAAAGTTTCTATTTTGCCATTTTAAGGAGAATATTACTACCTTAATTTGTTGAATTATGGTGCTTTTACATGTCCAGTTTAGTCACTTCATCCTATTGTAAAGAAAAGAAGCAATAACCAAAATAAGATAAGCAAGCTATGTTTGGACTGTGATATCTGATCTAAAATTATTTGGAAATACTGTAGTTATATAAAATGTATATGAATTTGGGGCAAAAGATAGAAACCCTTACAATAATAATCTTGAGTTCTCATATCAGAAACTGAGTTGTACAATCAACAGATTTTTTTCTCTAAATTTTTAATTCACTAATAAGCACTGCAGTGGATATTACTCATTTGTGTGTATGCATTATACTGTGCTTATTGAGATGATTAGGATTCCTGTGTCAAAGAAAAAGTAGGTCATACCTTTTATGACAAATATTCAGTATTCATTTTTTACATTGGAAGAAAAAGATGGTTAAGATACTGGGTTGGCCAAAAAGTTTGTGGTTTTTTTTCCATAAGATGGCTCCAGGCTTAGTTGTCTTTAACTTCATTTGAAATAATTTTGTTAGATTGTATTGTGACAGCTGGCATATCAGCATGCATTAAAAAAAAAACTTCTCAAAATTGGTGAATTTGTGTATAGCCATTTTAATATGAAGATGGAAGAAAATACGCAATGTTTTCAGCATATTATGCTTTATTATTTCAAGAAAGATAAAAATGCAACTAAAATGCAAAAAAAAAAAAATTTGCTGTGCATGGAGAAGGCACTGTGACTAATTGAATATGTCAAAAGTGTTTTGCGAAGTTTTGTGCTGGAGATTTCTCACTGGACAATGCGCCGCAGTTGGGTAGACCAGTTGGAGTTGATAGCAATCACATCGAGACATTAATTGAAAACAATCAACGTTATACCATGCAGAGATAGCTGACATACTCAAAATATCCAAATCAATAAAAGTCATTGGTGAAAATGAAAAATGTGTCTTTTATTTTATGGAAAAAACCATATGGACTTTTGGCCAACCCAATACATTCCAGTCCTTGCCCTTGAAGTGTTCACAATTAATGGAAGGCTGCTCTACAAACCATTATTACCCTCAGAATAGTGTGATGCACTTGACGAGGGTATAATGAAAAAAAATTTTTTTTAATTTTTGTTGTATTTTTTTTACCATTACCATTTATTCTCCTAATCCCCCTTCCTCTTTGGAAAGAAAATCGTAATTACCTAACTCAAATATATCATTTACATAGACTTGAATTCTCTAAGACCTTCCAAATAAAGGTAACCTTGGTCTGCTTCCTAGTAGAGTAGTTTTTATGCCTGTCCTTTGGAATCTAAATTTCCACTTAAACCCCTATTTGGGATGATAGATATTAGGACATTTATTAATGGTCTTTAGCTTCACTAAATGGAGTCCCATACTGGTCTGGTGATGATTGAAGGCTTTAATAAGTTGTGTTTATTAAGTTTAAGTGGAGTAATACAGGCTTAAAAAACACTCAGCCCTTGCCCGTGTGGCCCAGTTGTTTGGAGCTCCTCCTCCTATAGATCCGAAAGGTCTAGGCTGGGTTTTATTCCCACCAGGGCACATACCCTGGTTGTGGGCTCAGTCCCAGTTGGGGTATATATGAGAACGCAACCAATCAGTGTTTCTCACATCCATCTTTCTTTCTCTCTCTCTTCCTCCCCCACCTACTCTTCCCTCTCTTCCTTTCCCTTTCTCTCTCTCTCTAAATGCAATGAAAAATGTCCTCTGGTGAGGATTAAAAGCTCACACACACAACACACACCTTGGCCAGGTGGCTCAGTTGGTTAGAGCGTTGTCCAGATAAGCCAAAGTTGCAGATTGGATCCCTGGTCAGGGCACATACAAGAATCAGCCAATGACTGCATAAATGGGTGGAGTAGCAAATCGATGTTTCTCTTTCTCCTCTCCCTTCCTCTCTCTAAAAATCAATAAATATACATGCAAATCTTTCTTGACATATGAAGGAGACACAAAATGCAGTCAAACCTTATAAACTGAGATTGAGGAAAAATTCCTCCTATGAAAAAAAAAATTAAAACTCATTGATAAGCTATGGAGAGCTCAGAGACCACTACTTAACTCTGAGATATTATTAATCCAGTGTCTCCTAGAATTTTCTCAAGAACTCTTCATATTAAATTAGATGAATGAAAACTTGTATTTGCATGCAAGATTCTTATTCTAGTATACATAGGTTTGTAGTGAATCCTGGCCAATTGTGAAAGATTACAGTTTACTCACAAGAAGAGTGTTATTTTTCTATTTCATCTCCTGTTACCATTTTGTTTCATTGTCTGAGATTCCTCGTATTGAGAGAAGAGGGGGGAAAAAAAGAGAGAGAGAGAGAGAAGAGAAAGGAGTCAGTGAAAGGGTGAGTGAAGCCAGAAATCTTTTCTGGGCTTCTGAGTTGCCATTTGAAGAACACTGACTCTCAAGTTAAAGAAGTAAGGAGCTTACATAACGGGGTCTATATATTTACCCTGATGCTTTGGCTGTTTTCTGCATCAATTTTTTCACCACTGGAGGAGGGATTAGGATTGTGATACTAGGAACTGATCATCTCCTTTGTTTCTGGAACATTACCTGTGTTGCCACCAAAAAATAAGGCCCGCCCAACCGTGGTGGAATCTTCCTGGTTGGTCCTTAATTTGCCCTAGAAACTCTGTGCTGGAAGAGGCCCCCTAGTTCTGCAGACCTCTAGGCGAAGGGCAGCGGCCCCTTTAAGCTATTAGCGTTTGCGGGAAGTGGGCCCAGGAGGGGCGGTCTCTCAGCACGCTCTGGGCCCCGCCCCTGGAGGAGGTGGTTCCCAGCGGGCCAGAAGCGCACTGCTGCCGCCCGCCTGCCCTGTATTCCTGCTGACTCTGCTCGGACTTTAGGGCCTCTCCCTGCCTGGGGAGCGTAAGTGTCAAACTGCGGGCGGTGGGGTTCAGCATCCCGTGCCCAGGCCAGAAGCCCTGGTGGACAGTTCATGGGACTTTCCTGGCCTATGAGCGGCTAAGGCCGGTGAAAGAGCATAAACAATGCCGATTGCTGTGAGCTAAAGCCTGGGGCATCTGCTCTACTTCTGGGTGGTGGCAGCGGCCCTAGAGTGCTTGTTTGGATGTGCAGTGATAGAGCAGTACCCACGACCAGGCTTTGCCTCCGCTGGTTCCTACTTAGAGTCAGGAGAGGATTGCTTTTACCCGAGTGTAACCTTGTTGAGCTGGATGGTTGCAGCTGAATCCAGTGCCCTTGAGCCTTGGGTCCTTAGCCTGGGATTTGGAGACCTGAGTAGTTTCGGGATGAGTAAGCGTTAGGTTTTCACCTACCTTGGTACAGTTGAGCAGTAACTCTTAAAGTTGACCTAATTCACAGCCAGGTTTAGTTTTCAGCCTCCCTAGAGGCCTGTGTTGTTGTCAGGTCCACCTTTTTGGAGACATTGACAGTGATCATCTGTTAGGGAGAGTCCAGTTAACTTTCTTTCCTGCCGATGTGTAAAGAGACAGCTCTTTATATCTCTTCCCCTTCTCTGAAAGAATTTATGGGAGACCACCTTCCCAGGACTAGAACAGCAAGTATACTCAAGTTTGTTGAGATAACTTGCTAGAGAAGCAGTTCAGATTTCTGGCTCCCTGATAATGCAGAATACTCCAGCAAGAGGATAATTCTTGTCCTTGTTAATGGGAATTACCTAGAGGCAGTGAGGTTTTCTAAATTAAAAGGAGAGGGCTGGGGGGAGGGGGGCATAAGGGGACTAAATGGTAATTGAAAAAAAATACAATGAAGAGTAAATAAAAAAATAACAAAAAAATGGAAAGTGAAGGAGAAAAAAAAAAAAAAGGAAAGCCTTGTCATTTTGTTACCGGTTACCTAGAAATTTTGTCTGGCTTGGCCAAGTAATAAAACTCTTAAATTTTGTATGCCAGTTACATAATTGTTATGCTTCTTTAATCCATTTATTTGTTCCTAGACATGACTTGAACGTTTGTGTATTCTGTTTTATCCTTGTTTTATAATTATTTTTTTTTGCAGTGAGACTATCATCACATCTTATCGGTCATTCAAAGGAGATGTTTTTTGAATAGGCAAATATTTTCCTCAAACTTCCCTTAGACTCATTCTGTGCTTCTGCAGTAGCATTTCCTTACATGTGAGCAGAAGTGAGAGTCTAGGAATGGTAATCAGATCCAGATCTTTTGTATTGTGATAGTGAAGAGCTTTTGTAGGTCAAGGGCTTGGAAATGAGCCATAAAATAGTTCCACTGCCATAGCTTCTTCCCAAGTATAAACAATCTGTTTAATAGCTGTATAATTATTCTTATAGGCTGTCAAGGTACAGGAAAGGATACCCATGGGTACTGAGAAAGACTAGTGGACTGGGAGACAGGAGGCATAGGTTCTAGGGCCAGCTCTAACATTACTCACGACTTAATATCTTTGTGCCTTACTTCTAGTTGGTTGACAAATGAGAAAATTCATAGGTTGCTTGAGTCTGTTATGATAGTATATAATGCACATTTAAGAGGTAATTCGTTATTTAATTGAATACAAAACTGAATAATCAGAGTTGAAATTTATTCTAAGTTCTGCCTTTATGTGTGACTTTAGAAACATTTCTTAACTTCTGGTCTAAAAATAAACAACTACTTCTAAACTTTTTCCAGCAGTAGTGTGAACCGTATGGGATTTTAGCATTTTGAAAGACATTTTAGATAATCAGTGGTATAAGATTATAATATTTCTATAGAACAGATGTATTTTAACTGCCCTCCTTACCTTTTCCTCTGTTTTAGGCTAGGGTGAAACCTAAGAGATCTGAATAATTTGAAGTTTCTGAATATTTGTAATATGGACTAGATTGAACTATAGCAAGCATTATATGTAGTAGTTCAAATAAATTTTATTAATGCTTCTCTTTGTTGGCAGTTTTATTCATTCTTAAAGCATCAAACCTTGCTATATAATGAAAACTTGATTTTCTGTGTCTGTGTTTATAAAATCCAGACCCCTCTGTTCATCCCTGGTGCCATATTTCTTACCACTTGAAGATCATATTTCTCAAGTCTGAAACCAAACTTCTTATATTCCTTACCTCTCCTTCACGTCCCCCAAACAAACAACCTAGAACTTCTTTCTTTTTTCTTTTTTTTTTTTTAAGATTTTATTTATTTTTAGACAGAGGGAAAGAGGGAAAGAAAGAGCAGTGTATGGTTGCCTCTCACATGGCCCTCACTGGGGACCCGACCTGCAACCCAGGCATGTGCCCTGACTGGGAATCGAAGCGGTGACCCTTTGGTTCCCAGTCCATGCTCAGTCCACTGAGCCACACCAGCCAGGGCCTAGAACTTCTTTTTGACATATTTTTCTGTCATTGGTACCACTGTTCCCCCATCACCTAGACTGGGGCCTCCTACTAGACTTCTTCCTACTCACACATCCTTAGTTGCTAAGGCTTATTGGTTCTACTTCTTTAATGTAACTCCCTTCAGTCTCTCCTGTTCACCTCCATTTCTATTGCCAACCCCCCTTTCTGGCTTCTGTTTATCTTCACCCTGGAATACTGCAGTAATTTCCTATCAAGACTCTACTTTCTTTCTCTTCCAAGTCTTTCTACATAGACTTTTCTAAGGTAGGTAGGATCACATCATTGCCCTGCTTCAGTTCATTGCATCCTCTCTGCTGTTTAGCTTAATATTCAGGATTCTGCACGATCTGACCCTGATCTACCTTTCTGGTCTTATATTCCAGTAAATGGAGCCATTTAGTGTTACCCAAACATGCTTAGGACTTTTCTACATCCAAGACTGCCTTTCTTATTTTCTCAGTCTAGAATATCTCCTCTTCCACTCCTGTTTTGTTTTGTTTTGTTTTGTTTTTGGAAAAGCCTACCTATCATTCATCACTGAGTTCAGATGCTATCCTTTCTTGAGCATGTAACGGAAATTCAGTGAACGAGTGTTTTAGGTAAAATTGGAATGGAGTAATTCCTTATTATTAGGTCCTACTATGAGAAGGGACTCTAACCTTTACAGCCAACCTATGCACCTGTAAAGTGATTGGTAGCTTTAACAAATAAGTCTTATTTCCTAAGAACTTTTATTAGTAAACTTTGTTAGTTTGGGTTTTTGTTTTTTTTAAATTGAATTCAATGTTTTTTGAGATTGGCTTTTTAAAAAATATTTTATTTATTTATTTTTAGAGAGAGGAAGGCAGGGAGAAAGAGAAACATTAATGTGTGATTGCCTCTCACATGCCCTCTACGGGGGACCTGGTCCGCAACCCAGGCATGTGACTGATGACCCTTTGGTTTGCTCTCAATCCACTGAGCCACACCAGCCAGGGCTCACAATCAATTTTAGAATGTTCTTACTACCTCAAAAATAAACCCCACGCCCCCAGTCTTCTAATATCCCCAAACACCTCAGCCCTAGGCAACCACTGATCTACTTCCTGTCTCTATAAATTTGCCTATTCCAGACATTGCATATAAGTGGAATATACAATATGTGGTCCTTTGTAACTGGTTTCTTTCACTTAGCATGTTTTCAAGGTTTATCTACGTTGTACCGTGTATCAGTACTTCATTGTTTTTTTTTTATTGTGACAAAATAAACAAAAAATATACCATCTTAACCATTTTTAAGTGTGAAGGTCAGTGGTATTAAATACATTGATAATGTTGTACGACCATCATCACCATCCATTGCCACAGTCTTTTCATCTTATAAAACTTCATACCCATTGAACAATAACCCACTGTTCCTCTGCTCCACCCATCTACTAGCAATGACCGTTCTTTCTTTCTATGATTTTGATGACTCTAAGTACCTCAGATAAGTAGAATATTACAATATTTGTCTCTTTGTGACTGGCTTATTTCTTGTAGCATAATGACCTCAAGGTTCATCCAGGTTATAACACGTCAGAATTTCTTTCCTTTATGGGGGAGGGGGTGATTAAAGATGTTTTATTGACTATCTAATTTGAATCTGCTTACAACAAAAACTGTCTAATATGTAAAGTAATGAATGAAAAGGTTTCTGCTAAGTCATTATTGAATACAAATTCACACTGTGATTTTTTCTTTTTAAACAGGTTTATTCCATTTTGAGATTTTATTTATTTATTTTTTTAGAGAGGGGAAGGGAGGGAGGGAGAGAGAGAGAGAAACATCAGTGTGTGGTTGCCTCTCACATGGCCCTCACTGGGGACCTGGCCTGCAACACAGGCATATGCCCTGACTGAGAATCAAACCTGCGACCCTTTGGTTCCCAGCCCGCGCTCAATCCACTGAGCTACGCCAGCCAGAGCAACACTGTGATTTAAGAAGAAAGCAGGAGAACATGCAACTGCTCTAACACACAGGGTTAAAGAAAGGTAAAAGTACATTGCTTTGGTAATTCTAAATATACAAATAGAATATGTACCAGATCTTCCCTGTGGTGCAGCACTGCTTAATTTCCAAATATAAAGTCACTCCAAACCTTAAGGAAACATTAAAAATGTTCCAGGCTACTTTACTGAACATTAATGAATATTGTGTCCTTGAGATGTTAGAGCTAAAAATACTATTGTTTTTAAGGTTAAAGACTATGGTAAAATAAAAGTATCATGATTTTGTTTTGCTTAATCCCATAGATTAAAGGATTAATTATGGGATCAATTATGTTAAAAGGAGATTGATCTCACAGAAATCAGTTCTGGAATGAAAGCCATCCTCTTGGAAAAATGTCAAAATTTATAACATTTTCCAACCAATTCATATTAATCTGATCACCTATTTCTAAACAGTTTAATCAAGGGAGTCCCTATTTAACACTCCTCTTATTCTACACTGGCAGTTGGAGTGGAGCCCCTATGATGCTATTGTGGAAACGTTCTCTAAGATCTGACCCTAAAAATGACATCCATGTTTAGTGTTAAATTACTGACCTCTAAAGAATAAGAAATCAAAGGCATTGAGAGGCACAGAACTGATATTTTGGTCGGGGAGAAGGATGAAGATGAAGTTGAAACTCTTAGTCTCTTCTACAGTCAAGCCCTAACTTTACCATAATCAAGTCTCAACCAACTCCTGATTATCTCTTACCCTTTAGGAATCACATACTATGCTGTGATTAGATACTGAAGAAAATAAAAACATTCGAAAATGAGTGAGGAAATAGAAACATGGAATTTCACACAAGGCCCTGGATCAAAAAAAATTTACAAGAGATCTTTTGAAAATAATCACTATTGTTGATCGTATTAATACACACAGATCATCACTTTGTTTAAACAGTCATGTTAATTTACCAGTGAAATAGTAAACAAACCAACATTTTAAACAATTTTATAAATTACTCATCTTTTTATTGTTGTTGTTAACTGTCACTCTCAACAATATACAAAAATAATGCTACTGGACTGTCCACCTGTCCCGTCTCCATCTCCTGCAAAGTCCTGGGACCTGGAAAGAGACTGATCATCAGTCTCCACTATAGATGTCCCCTGCAAAGGGCAGGTGCATATGGCTGCCAGTGACACTGGGCAATTGAGATAAGTCTGGTAGGCTCTGGATCCAGGACCTGAGTTCTTTGCATAGCAGGGAAACTCTGGCTAACTTGTGCTTATATTCTTCCAATTTATGCTCTTTCTCTGCAAGGGCTTTCTTTTTGACAATGAAGAAAATCTAACATTCGAGTGAGCTGCTTCTATCATCTATTTCAGTTGTGAATCTGCCATTGTAATCTGCAGCAACATACAAGCATCCTCTACCATTTTAGAAAGCCTTTCTCCAGATTCTTCATCCGTGATCTAGTAGGAATGCTTCTTGGACTTAAACAAGTGAAGAAGCTATCCTCTGTTGAACTGCTGCATCACCTGAAGCAGCATTTACTAGATCTTGTAATGTTCTGATGGGATCTAGGGTCTGTGGGGGTTCACTTGGAGATCCCAGAGAGGAACAGTTTTTGTTTTCATCTACCTTTATCTGTTTGTAACTTCGCTTCCTAGACTTTTTATCACCATACAGAGCTTGCTTAAATTGTTCTAATACATCATTTCCATAAACAGACCTTTCCTCCCAGTTCAATAACTTTTCCAAGGTGTTTCTTAGGACTTTCATCAGTTTCACTCCAAGCGTGCTTAAAAGCCTCCATCTTAACTGGTGCAAAATCCTTTGTAAACTCTGGCCCCTTCTGAGTGACATCGTTGTCTAGATAGAGACATGTAAGCTTCCTGTTTGGTGTGACTTTAGGCAGCTCCTGCTCCTCCCGCAGGGTTATGATAGGGCCTGAATACTCCAGGTGGTGGTGGATGAGTCACAGGGACAAGGTTGCTCAAATCTGACAGCTTCTTTTCTGGCACTGTCTCGGAGAACACATCCTCCCTCGGACACTGCATTCACACTGTCTCATGCAGTGGGGCGAGGGGAGGAGAGTTTCGCTGCACTCACTGCGACCTTGCCCCACCTTTCACCACACTACATCCAAGCCCCCATGCAAAACCTAGAATTTCTTTCCTTTTTTAGGCTCAGTAGTATTCCAGTGTATGTGTATACCACTTTTTGCTTATCCATTCATCTGTCAATGGATACTTGGGTTGCTTCTATATTTCAGCTACTATGAATAATGATGCTGTGAACGTGGGTATACAAATATCTCTTTGAGAACCCGTTTTCAATTCTCTCGGGCATAAACCTAGAAGTGGAATAGCTGGATTATATGGTAATTCTATTTTTAATTTTCTGAGGAACTGCCATACTGTTTTTCACAGCAGCTGCACCATCTTACATCCCCACCAATAGTGTACAAGGGTTTCCAATTTCTCCATATCCTTATCAACATTTGTTTTGTTTTGTTTTTTCTTATAGTAGCATCTTAATGGGTGTGGGGTGGTATCTAATTATAGCTTTGATTTGAATTTCCTTAATGAGTAGTAATGTTGAACATCTTTTCATGTGCTTATCGGTCATTGGAGAAATGTCTATTCAAGTCCTTTGCCCAGGGTTTGTTGTTGTTGTTGAGTTTTAGAAGTTCTTTATGGCACTTCATTTCTTTTTATTACTAAATAATATTCTTGTATGGATTTACCACATTTTGTTTATTCATCAGCAGATGGACATTTGACTTGTTTCCATTCTTCAGCTATTATGAGTGATGGTTTGACTTCAGTTTGCTGTGTATATTGAAAACAGCGGCCCTGGCTGTGTAGCGCAGTTGGGTAGAGCATTGTCCCGGTTAGAGCACGCAGCAAGAAACCACCCATGGGCGCATCAATAAGTGGACAGCAAATCGACATCTCTCCTCCTCTCTCTCAAATCAAAAACAAAAAAAAAACAGTACTGCATTTCTCTGAAGAAACCATTCAAGCTTTTAACTTGGTGACAGTTTATGAAATTGTTAACTTTTATTCTACACATATTTCCTTTTATACTAACTCTGAGGTTACTGTTTACTACTTTCTCAATATGTTCTGAATGTTCCCCAGACCTTTACTTTCCTTTGTGATAATGGTTAAAATTTGTAGTAGAGGCAAAGCTTAGCTTTTAAATAGTGGTTACTTTAATGACCCGCCCCACCCTAAATGTTCTTGAATTATGTAGTCAGACATTAGAACTAATAGGGATTATGGAGATTACAGTCAACTACCCTTTATTTTTTTTGCTAATTTCAAAGAAAGATTTTCCTTTTCAACTGGTAGAGTCAGCTCTCAGTGGAATGGGAGGGGGAGTTGAACTGCATGAGTAGCCCCAAGTTACAGTTAAACCTGTAATCATTCCTCTCTTAACCAAGGACAGGTTAATAGTGTGTTAAGGCCCAATTGGGTGGTTAGGCTTGATTATTAGGCAGCTGCTGATTGGGGATGACTTCCTTTTACCAACTAACTGCATTTTAAATTTCTCTAAATTACCTGAGCCCTTTTGGAGGCAAATAAACTTGTCTTTTATATATATTCTCATTTGCTCTTCATATTTTCACTGAGTTAGATAATCACCAAAATTAATCTTATTATTTATAAAGTATGAATAGTTTTCACTGTAGATCATTTAGAAACCAGATACAGATGAATTTTAGGAATTTCACCAAACTCGGAATCAAGAAATCTTTTGCAGACCAGTCTCCCTCCCCCTACATAAGTGACTGTTGTACACTTCTCTAGCATTCATCTGAAACTCAGCTTATCCAAAATTCATCTATATCCTTCTCTTCCACCCCTTCTACATTCACTCAGTAAGGACATTCTTTGGCATTCCTTAGTCCATCCATTTTTCTCCATCAGCATTCCTGCTACCACCCTTAGGTCCAAGCTACCATCATCTTTCATTTAGATTACAGCCCTCTGATTTCCCTCCGTTGTTACTGCCTCCCAAGCCATTCTTCACATTGCTTTTACATTCATATTACAGAGTCTTCAAACAATGCAAGTTTTTTTTTTTTTAAAAGATTTTATTTATTTATTTTCAGAGAGAGGAGAAGGGAGGGAGAAAGAGCAATGCATGGCTGCCTCCCACATGGCCCCCACCGGGGACCTGGCCCGCAACCCAGGCATGTGCCCCGACTGGGAATCGAACCGGGACCCTCCGGTTCCCAGCCCACGCTCAATCCACTGAGCTACACCAGCCGGGCCCAAACAATGCAAGTTTGATAGTATATGCATTTTTTTCTACTGGCCATCCTTCACTGTCTCCTTTTACCTTTGGGATAAAGTCCAAATTCCTTAACATTGCTTGTAAGACCTTCTAGGGTCTGATCTTAACTACTTTGCAGCCTGACTGTATACCCCTTACTTTCCTTATTGCATTTTATGCCTTACCCTCACTGAACTTGTTTCAGTTCCTTTGATCACCATAATAAAAGAAGCTAGAATAGGTTCTGTGGCTGTTTCTAAGCTCTTATCTGTATTTCTGTACTTATCTCTGAATGATAGGTTTGTGAACCACTCTTTGAGTAGCTCTGAATTGTAGTACACCACGTGGATGAATTTTACAAATGAAGTTTTAAATGACAAAAGCAAGTTATGGAGGATTACAAACAATATGATAACAGTTTTCTAAAGCTCACAAGCTCAGTTAATTTTGGTATTTAGGAATATGTGACTGTGACTACAGCATTGAACTAAACAAACTTCAGGGAAGTACTGTGGGGAGAAGGATGGAGTGGGAAAGAAATGCACAGGTACAATAATAATACTGGCAGTTTCTAATTTTCAGGTTGGGTTGTAGGTCAACTTTATTGCAATGCTTCATAACTCATTGCATATGTTTTCTTAGATATGTAAAAAATTCTAAAATTAATTTTATAATTAAAATAATTATGGGGAAAAATGAGTGAAGTGCTTTTTTCCTTAGCATATCAATTCTGGAAGAAGACAAGCACAGAGGCCGAGCAAGAGCCCTCAGTGTCACGTGCTGGCACACACACTGCACCCGTTATTCAGTGGCTGGGGCGGTTTGGGTATGAAGCAGGCCTTTCCTTTCGATAGAAAGATCATAAATACCAACTTTTAAAAACTCAGACTATATTATAGTAGAAGCCATTTCAAAAAGTATAACACAGTGGCATCTAAATTTTCTGAGGCACTTATGCTGAATAACCTGTTTCTTCATGTTTCCAAAAGTAAAGAACAGGAGAAAAAGTATCATAGTGAACTCATAGAATACCGACAGTTGAATATTATCACTGACATTATATTGGTTGGAAAATGGTTTAAAAGATTTTGTTGAGTGTTACTCTTTGAAAAACAGATGGGGAAAGGTTGCTTTTGCAGCTCAAACTTGGGCCAAGAAAGTAATGTTAGAGGTTTTCAACCCAGGCTGCACGTTAGATCACCTTCAGACTTAAAAAAAATAGTTTATTGAAATGAAATTCACACAACATAAAACTTAGCCATTTTAAAATGAACAATTCAAATAGCATTTTGTACATTCACAATATTATGCAACCACTACCTCCATCTAGTTCGGAAACATTTCCATCACTCTGCAGTAAAATTCCTTAGCCATTGAGCAGTTTCTACCCAATTCCCCCTCTCCTCAGCCTCTGGCAACCACCAATCTGCATTCTGTCTGTATGAATCAATCTGTTATAATTCCGGATATTTTCATATAATGGAATCATATAGTATGGGACCTTTTGTGTTTGTCTTCTTTCACTTGGCATCCTGGTTGTGACGATCATCCAGTTGTAGCACACATTAGAACTTCCCTCCCTTTTATGAACAAGTAACAGCCCACTGTAGGTACATACCACAATTTGTTTATTCCGTCCATTGATGGGCATTTGGGCTATTTTTTGGCTGTTGTAAATAGTGCTGTTATGAACATGCATGTATATGTACTTATTGGAGTAACTGTTTCCATTTCTTTTTGGATATAAAGCTAGGAGTAGAATTGCAGAGCCGTATTGTTCTATGTTTAACTTTTTAAGGAACTACTGAATTGTTTTACATGGTGACTGGACTATTTTTCATTTACTTAGGGGACTTTAAAAATACAGAAATATAATAATTAATATTGTATTTGACAAACATCAGTGTACAGTTGTTTGAAAAATTACAAAAAAAGGCTCGGCTGGTGTAGCTTAGTGGATTGAGTGCGGGCTGGGAACCAGAGGGTCCCGGTTCGATTCCTAGTCAGGGCATATGCCTGGGTTGCAGGCCAGGTCCCCAGTGAGGGCCATGTGAGAGGCAACCATACATTGCTCTTTCTCTCTCCCTTCTCCTCTCTCTGAAAATAAATAAATAAAATCTTTAAAAAAAAAAAATTACCGAAAAAGGACTGGCCCTTCACTATAGAGTTGGAGAAGCACTACATAGTTGATTCATTTTTCTTGCTGTACAATATTACATTGCTTGAATATACCACTATTTATTCATTCTTTTTGATATACTTGCGAAGTGTTTCCAACTTTTCACTTTCATGAACAACAGTGCTATGAATATCCTTGTATAGGTCTTCATCAATATCTAGGGTATATATCTAGGAATGGAGTTGCTGGATAGTAGGGTATGTGCATCTTCAACCTATATAATGCCATACTATTTTCCAAACTATTGTACTATTTTATCTACTCCATTGCTATATTAGAGTTTCTGTGTTCTATTAAGGTTTGACTCCTACTCTAAAATGTACTGCTGTTATTTTACAGGGTCTTGGGGACTTTAGAGTGTTCTTAAAGAAAGTTCCACTTACTCTGATCAACTTTTACAGTTCAGTCTTTGAGTATTTAACTTTTCCTGGAACACTTCCTACATTTTCATGGGAGGGAACAGGTTGTAAAGGAAGAGGCATAGACTTTGAATCTTAGTGTGATCACATTGCCTGCCAGGTTTGTTGTTTTGGGCAAGTTAATCTTTGTGAGCCTAGTATATAAAGTGGAGAGATTATCTTTCTTTCATGTGGTTGTTAGTACAAAATGAATCAACGTGCTTAACAAGTACTTTGCACAATGCCTGACTCAAAATAGGCATTATCAAGGTATACATTCATTAAACAATATTTGTAGAAGATATATTTATGTCAGACCAGGACTGGGGATGGACAGGAGAAATAAGCAGAATCCCTCTATGTTATTTATAATATTGAAAAATTGGAAACAATTTAAATTTCAACAGTAGGATTGATGATAAAAATGGAGTGCTATACAGCCTTTAAACATCATCAGGTTCTCAAATATAGGAGAATGTGACCATAAAAGAAAAAGATTTCCCTCTTTTTTTTTTCATGTAATTTATATGCTGTCTATGCATTGAAAAAAACTTGGAAGAACTCAAGTGGACACACACTTTAGTGTTCATCAAGGTGGTAAAATTTCGTTTTAATACTTTCTTTCCTTATATATTTTCTGTACTTTCCAGATTTTCTGCAATTAGCATACGTACTTTCATAATCAGAAAGAAATGTTATCTAAACAATAGCACAAAGTTATTAAAGGAATGTTGACTATAAACCTCACTAACTAGAAAGTTGTTTAAATATAAAGTTTATAAAGGAATAGTTTGGAGGGAATTGGGATAACTGTAATAGCATAATCAATAAAATATAATTTAAAAAAGTAAAGGAATAGTTCATTCAGAGATTTATTTTTTTACTCGTTTACATAAACATATTGACTGAAAGTCATATTTACCAGAATTAGAGAGCTGGGTAGCATTGAGATTTTTCCATATTGAATATTTTCTATAAGGAATTTTAGGTTAACAGCTGAAAGTATGACATTCTTTGAAATTCTTCTCTTGCCTTTTTTTAAAAATTGATTTTAGAGAAAAAGAGAGAGAAACATTGATTTTTTTGTTGTTCCACTTACTTATGCATTCATTGGTTACTCCTTGTATGTACCCTGAGTAGGGATCCAACCCACAACCTTGACATATTGGGATGATGCGCTCTAATCAACTGAGCTACCTGGCCAGGGTCATCTTCTCTTGCCCTTTTAAAAGGCCAAGTAGCTCAGCTCTTCAGTTTTATTCTAGCTTTGTTATATAATCTAAGAAGTTCCCATATGGAAAACTATATAAGCATCATTTTAAAAAAATAAATATCTGTCTAGAGTTTTTGATTGACTTATTTTTTTTGCTTTTACTTTTAAAATGCTCTGTTAATAGGTATATAAACAAAGAATGGGCTTTTTTAATATTATTGGTGCATAGTGATAAAGATCTCAGGAAAGTAATTTTGTCTTCAGAGACTGCCTGATCCTAGAGTTAATAGATATCAATTTTTATTTGATCAGCAATTACTCTTACCTCTAAGGAGAAACTGGAAGCACAATGGGAGATGATAGTGAGTGGCTGAAGCTGCCAGTTGATCAGAAATGTGAACACAAGGTGAGACTTTTCTGAAACTCAAATTTCCGTGTCATTGGCTTGTTTTGTCAGCAGTTATACTGGGTAGCATATAGTTTAAAGCTACCCAGTGATTACACAGTGCAACTGAAAAGCAGCGTACTTTGGAGATTGGGTAGTTTCAGCAGGGTGATCCATGTTTGAGTTGTCAGGTCTTTAATGCCATATTCTGAAGAAGTAATAGCAAATACTTGAATACTTTGTATCTAACTGAGATACATTTATAATGGCCTGTTATGAATTTTAGATGACCTTAGCAGAATATCATAAATATTAAACACAAGAAAAAGTTTATTAGATAATCTTTTTTAAAAACTGTCTGAATTTCTTAAAGTCCTTTTTTGTTTCAACTCATTGGGTCCTTTGTTCAGATATCCTGGTATAGGGTAGTTATTTCTCTCTCCCTCCCCGATTAACAATAAATAATAATAGTATTATTGTTTTGTTTTTCAAAATACTACTTTTCTTTTAGCTGTGGAAAGCAAGGTTAAATGGGTATGAAGAAGCCCTGAAGATCTTCCAGAAAATAAGAGATGAAAAGAGCCCAGAATGGTCCAAATTTTTAGGTTTGATAAAAAAATTTGTGACTGATTCCAATGCAGTGGTTCAGTTGAAAGGATTAGAAGCTGCACTTGTTTATGTCGAAAATGCTCATGTAGCAGGAAAGTAAGTAATTTCTTTTCAACTCTTCTGCTAAAAATCCCTGACCGGTGCTACCTGGATTAATCTCTATGTATTCATGTGTCACTGTTCTTAGTTATTAGCACTCTTAGAATATATTAATTTTCTTTCATAGTTCCTTGGTACTTGTTTTTTTTTTCAGTCTTTATCTGTTCTCAGAAGTCTGAATGGTACGTGAGATCTCTAAAAAGGAACAAGTTAGAAGTCAGATCTTGAGTTTTTACCTTAAGGTTTGATGAACAAGTGATGTTTTTTCCTTTTCATCCTTTCACACAGAAATTACTCTAGACTAAAAAGGAAAATCTTCAGTAGCTTTTAGAAGAAACTGAGAGGTTGTCAGCAAGGAAATTTTCGGAATTTCACTGAAAACATTTGGGCTTTACAAAAATCTTTGTCTAATATCCCAGCTAGGTGATCTTAGAATCACATCTGTCTCTGTGGTCATTAGGCATTTTTATATTTCAGCCTGTGACCCCTCCCCCATACCTCTTAAACCTGATCTTTCTAACTCTAGTCTTTCTGTCACTGAAAGGAACTCGCCCCATGCACACACCCAACAGTGGAGGTCCTTGATTTGAGAGTTTTGTTAACATCACCATGTCTCCCTTGCCATTAGTGAAATCCTTGTTTGTTTTTTTTAATTTCTTTTTTTTTCCTGATACCAGAAACTTTTTTGACAAATGCTGCATATGCCTCTAATTTCTGATAGCACAGGTTTTATTTAATTTCAAAGAGACTCAAAGCAGTAAAGTTATTGTAGTCTTGCCCAGAAGTTGGGAGCAGCCTTTTGTTGCTAAAGGTGCGCATATATCCATTCCTTCTGTGAAGAAATTCTCTTGAGTGTTTAAAATTACTTTTTAAAAAATTTCACAAAATCAAGAAATTTATAATCCTATTTTTGTATAATGTGTGTGTGTGTGTGTATACACACACATATGTATGCATATAGAAAGGTCTGGAAGGATGGATACCAAAAAGTTGAAAGTAGTTTTCCCTGGGTCGTGGAATTTCAAGGAATTTTGCTTTCTTGTTTGAATTTTCTACATTTACAAACAATCCGTGGTTCTGTGTTATTTGGTGTGACATGTCTTAAACTTTTGCATACATTTTTTAATATTCTCAAACATAAATTAACAAATCAGAAACTCATTTACATTATTCCTAAGCATTTTAAAAAGTACATGTCCCCCACACCCACCCTTGACCTTTTTCCAGCTCTTTCTATTAAAGTGTGTTCTTGTGTGTGTGGCTCTTGTTTATAATCTCTATTACAGAACCACAGGAGAAGTTGTATCGGGTGTTGTAAGTAAAGTTTTCAACCAACCGAAAGCCAGAGCCAAGGAGCTAGGCATCGAGATTTGTCTCATGTACATAGAGATCGAGAAAGGAGAGGCTGTACAAGAGGAGCTCCTGAAAGGCCTGGACAATAAGAACCCCAAGATTATCGTGGCCTGCACAGAGACACTGAGGAAAGCCTTAAGGTAAGAGTTTTTTCATGCAGCTCTAGTTCTATTAACTATAGTATATCAGTTGAGTTTGGGTTTCTGGTTTAAACAGAAATGGAAACTGCTAGACATGACTTGGCATGCTGCACCAGACAGGAAAGGGACCTGGAAAAGCCGAATTCACTCAGGTGTGGACTTTGTATTCAGTAATTTTAACCTTCAACCTCCTCAAGTGTGTTGCTTAGTTATTTTATCTAAATTTCTTTCTAATGAAGATAAACAGGGTATTTCTGACTTATTCTCAGATTATTAATTGGCCTTTTTGTGGAAAAACACTCCTCAGGGTATTTAAGAAGCTCCTTCTCTCTAGCTATCCTCAAGCATAAATTTATATACTTTGAAATTTGGCCAAAGACACAGTTTGATGGTTAAAGCAAACCTTAGTTTAGGTGCCTTTTTATAAAGTAGAAGCAAATGCTATATGCCTTTAAACAGAATTATAGCTACAGCAAATAGAAAATAACTTGTACTCTTATGTAGTAAGTTATTTTCAACTCTAGAATTTCTTGTTTTTTTGAAGTTTTTCATGAATGGGATCTCTTTCAGGAACAAGTAGTTATAATTTGCTATGAAAATCTGAATTAGACAGGCCACTGACTTGTTCTGATTTGGTGGTCCTTCTAATCTGATATCCTGTTTCCAAACCATTTACATGAGATACTGTAGAAAACGGCTCTCATGAAACTGTACGTGTGTGGCCTACGGGAGTGAAGATCATCTCCACTCAACTCTCTTGTGATTTTGTGTATGACCTACTTCTTGGAGAAAGAAAATGCTTCCTTTGGTGCTTGTCTTACATGAAAGTATCAAAACTTTAATTTCATTAAACTAACTTCATCTTATAAGTCTTAAACTTTTACATGTCTTTCAGTTGGTTCATAATGTTCTTTTATACAATTTGACTTTCGCTTAGATTCTTGAGTGGTAAATGTTTCCTTGTGTCTAGCCTATTACAGAATAGTAGTCATGTGTTTTTATGAATAGTAAATAGTATGCTTGTTCTTATCTTAAAAATTCAGTGAATTGACTTGATCATTAAAACTGTGCTTGTATCAGTAGATCTGTTCTGTCCTTAGTATTGGATCTCTAATAAAATATGTATTATACTGCAATCTGCCTTTTAATTAGAAGTTTCTAATCTAGAATGCTGTAAACTCTGGTTACTTCATTTTAAGCTGACTAGGAGAATAAGCGTAGAAAAAGAACAAGTTAGGTGTATCTTTTTACATCTTTCTTATAGATGTTACTTAGT
This sequence comes from Micronycteris hirsuta, assembly GCA_004026765.1. NCBI lineage: Eukaryota > Metazoa > Chordata > Mammalia > Chiroptera > Phyllostomidae > Micronycteris > Micronycteris hirsuta. Next base: position 172,695 of record PVJI01000250.1, on the reverse strand, counting down.
CCCATCCTCGGTGGTTCTTTATTTGTCCTAAAACATCTCAGAATCTATATGTGGAACTGGATAGTTCTTTCAGACCTTCCATAACCTTGAGGTCAACTGTTTAATCCTAGGTTCCAGTGCTTCCTTAAGCCGTCTATGTTAGTGATAATTTCAGGAGACCGAATATGTTCTATGGCCCCTAAAATGGGCTTTTAGAACCCTTTTGCTTTTTCTGTAGCAATGTGTTTAGTGCCAAGATTAGCTTTTGTTTTGTTAAGGTATTTTCCGTGTGAACCTGCTCCATATTTTTTTTAATCCTTCAGAAGCAGGCCAGAATAGTGGAACAAACAAGCAAACAAAAATCAAATGAAATAGTAATAATGTAAGGGAAAACTAAGAATTCCAAATGTTCGATTCTTTAGGCACCATGGTCTAAAGAGAATGGTTTATCATCACCATAAGGCAGTCTTGGAGATAATCTAGTTTAGTTTCATGTTAAGATTATCTGTATTTAAACTATTTACACAACCAGGTAGCTTGTTAAATATCACTTTCTAGGGAGAGTATTTTCACAGTCTCCTCCTTTGGCCTGTTGGAATATGTCAGTAGCTATTACTGAAGAATTTTGTTGTGTTTATGCATGTGAGATGAATCTGTTCACATAGAAAATAGATAAATAATATGTATGGCTTTTACAGAGAATTTCAGTGTTTGTTCATAATTAAATTTCTTTTGTTCCAGAATGTTATTCAGAATTGTCAGCAGTGAATCAGAATGCTAAATTTGACCGTTGAACTTAAAAATAGAATATGTGACAATTACGTGAGGTTGAATATGTTACTTTTTAAAAAGAAATCAGAATGCTACTATTTTCCCCATAGAAAACCGAAGCAAAAAGATTTAAGTTGCCTGGAGTTATAGTGCTATAGCTTTGAAGTCAGGAATGAAACATACTGCACTGCCAGGATTAGTAATCTGTTGAGTAGAATGAACCACCTTAATTGTAAGAACTATTAAAAAGTTTATTAAAATCAGATTTTACTCATCTATATATGTATAAACTGATTTGTTCTTATTTTTAACCATATATATGTGTGTGTGTGTGTGTGTGTGTGTGTGTGTGTGTGTATGTATATTTAAGATATTACACAAGTATTGGCCCTTTATAGACTTGAATTATTTCTAGTCTGGTTACCTAGAAAGTTAATTTTAAAATGGTAACATTATTTTGGACCCTAGACATCAAATAGTATTCTTGGAAGAACAACATCTAAACACAGATGTGGTTATGAGTTTTCTTTTTTCTTGCCTTAAAACTCAATTTATATAACTCTATTAATCTATAGGTATGGAACTATGTTTGAGTGAATGAAAGCTAAAACTTTACCCAAGCAAGCATGTTGACAAATCTTTTTCCAATTTTTTACTTCTAGTGAATTTGGTTCCAAAATCATTTTGCTTAAGCCAATTATCAAAGTGTTGCCAAAGCTTTTTGAGTCTCGAGACAAGGCAGTTCGAGATGAAGCCAAACTGATTGCTGTGGAGATTTACAGATGGATTCGGGATGCTCTGAGACCCCCGTTACAGAATATAAACTCCCTCCAGGTGAGGCACAGATTTCTCGGTTATCTTTGCATGAGGTTAATATGTGACGCTATTTCCTTCTTGTCACTGTTGTTGATATTCTGTCCTTACAAATAATTATTTTTGATTCTTTGAAATCAGTTGATTTTTCTGAGCATAGCCAATGGTCTCTGCTGTTACTTTGTCCTCTTAAGTTACATACCATACATTCAATGATTCCAGTATGTTAGTGTTGAATCTATAGAGTTTAAAGATCCCTTTATAGTGCTCTTGGTAGCAGGACTTAATATCCGTTTGGACAAAATGCATTTATCCTCCTTTTATTATAATTGGTTTTGGAGACTTTATCTGATACAAATATACTGAATTCATGAGCTAATGAGAGTGTCTGGAAAAAACGGATTTTCTTTTTTTCTGTGTGCTTAGTCATAATCTTCAGTATAGTAAATATAAATTAGTTTGACTTATGCTACAAAACATATAAAATTTAAATTTATCAGCCCTGGCTGGTGTAGCTCAGTGGATTGAGCGCGGGCTGTGAACCAAAGGGTCGTCAGTTCGATTCCCAGTCAGGGCACATGCCTGGGTTGCAGGCCAGGTCCCCAGTGGAGGCCACGTGAGAGGCAACCCCACATTGATGTTTCTCTCCCTCTCTTTCTCCCTCCCTTCCCTTCTGTCTAAAAATAAATAAATAAATAAATAAATAAATTTAAATTTATCTTGTTTGCACATTTGGAGCCACATAAATAGGAAATTAAGTTTTATATTAGTAAATATAAATGTTAAGTATATTCTCTAATACTAGAAATGTAGATAATGTTTTTAAAATATTTTATAATATTTGTAGTTGAAAGAACTAGAAGAAGAATGGGTCAAACTGCCAACAAGTGCTCCTAAACCAACTCGGTTTCTGCGTTCCCAGCAAGAACTAGAAGCGAAATTGGAACAGCAACAGTCTGCTGGTGGAGATGCTGAGGGAGGTAAGCCAGTTTTAAACACTAATGTCTCTAAAAATCCACAAGAGCGCCCTGGCTGTTGTGGCGTGGTGTACTGAGCGCAGGCCTGCGAGCCCAAGAGTCGCTGATTTGATGCCCAGTCAGGGCACATGCCTGGGTTGGGGGCGCGTGAAAGGCAACCACACATTGATGTTTCTCTCCCTCTCTTTGTCCCTCCCTTCCCCTCTCTCTAAAAATAAGTGAATGGAATCTTTTAAAAAAAAAGAATCTTTAAAAACTTATTTTAAAAAATTTACAAGAATGAGTGCTACCACAAGAACCTATGTCCACTAGTCACATTTTATAGGACTGCCATTTAATAAAATATGTTACATATAGCACTAATAAAGCTGATTCTTTCTGTGTCATCAGAGGCATCAGGACTGGTAACTGAGAAGTAAAACCATTCCATCCATTTTTGAGGTTTGTTTTGTTTTTCTTCTGGAAGGTGGTGACGATGGTGATGAGGTACCACAGATAGACGCTTATGAGCTTTTGGAAGCAGTAGAAATTCTTTCCAAACTTCCCAAAGACTTTTATGACAAAATTGTAAGTAATGGTAAACTTCTCTCATTTATTTCATTTTAAGTAATTCCTTGAGTATAATTAAGAGAATGTTCTGCTGAGCCATTTCCTGGTGTACCCTTTCACCCCGTATCTTCCCTAGTAGAGTAAATTAATTGCTGCTTCTTGGTTCCCATACTGCTTTGTGTATGTATTTATTATTGCAGTTTTTTTACATCTTGCCAAAAACTAGAACATTTTTCTTGACATCTTCCTTTTCCTCACTGTGTCTCTAGTTTTACCTTTAAATAACTCTCACATTCATCCCCTTTTCTTCATCCCATTGCCAAGTAGTTATTCTAGGGTTTCTTGACCTTGGCACTGTTGACATTTTTTTCCCAGATAAGTCTTTGTTTTGGAGGAGTATCTTATGCACTATAGAACATTCAGCAGCATCTCTGGCCTTTCCCCATAAGATATCAGTAATACTAATTTCCCAAGTCATGATAATAAAAAATGTCTCCAAACTTTGCTAAATGTATTCCAAGAGATAAAATGATCCCTAATTGAGAAACAGTCTTATCACAAGCACCATTATGTCTTGCCTTATATGCTGCAGTACTGCAGAAGTCTTCTTACAAGGCTCCCTGTCTTTGCGCTTGCCCCTTTCTCCTTCCCATCATATTTCACAATGTAATTAGAGGTGTCATTTTCTAAAACGCAAATCTTCTCATATCATTGCCTCCTTAAAACCCTCCGATGGTTTCCATGAGTGTTGAAATGATGTCTGAGATCATCCTGTGGCCCTCGAGGCCATCTCTGGTGTCTCTGAGGGCCCTGCTCACCTTCCAGACACATCCCTAATAGCTCACACTCTTCACACTCCAGTCACACTGACCTTCTCCCAGCATCATATGTGCTACGCTTTTATTTTGTTCCTAAACTCTGGGACTTAACATGACTGTTCTTTCTGCCTGTAATGTTCTTCTCCCCCCATTCAGCTCATAATACTTCTTTATCTTCTAGATCTCACCTTACGCATCATTTTTGTAGGGCAAAGCCTACTTGTCAGCCTAAACTAGGTTAAGACCTCTCGCTGTGTTACCAAAGCAGCATGTACTTCTCCTTTTATAGTGGTCGTGACCTTGTAGTTTATTAATGATTTTCCTAGCTTTGCTATCAGCTCCTTGAGTATCCTATAACTTCTGGTGAACAAATAAACATTTGATAAATTGAATTGAACAGTGATGTCCTCTAGGGTGACTAGTTCATCAACTTCCTTGTATCCCCAATTCTTTCAGATAGTGCATATTCAAATTAATGAGTGATTGCTTGATCTCTAGTGGGGCATATTCTACTTTATGGACACAAAACGAAAGGTTTCACATTTTACTCTTTCTGGAAAATTAATCTCCAGGCTTAGAACAGTTTTGGTTGTTGGTTATGTGATTTGTTCTTTTCCGGTTGTGCTCCATTCTCCTGTAGTTGTCCCATGTCAGATACACAAGAAATGCTTTCTGTAAATGTTTGCTGTTCAATGCGTGCTTACCAACGATTGCCTGGAAAATGCAAGGAAAAGACTATGGCATCTTACTCTGTTTAATTACTATCGAATTTAGTGTTATGAAATGGTATGACTTTTTATATACTAAAACAATTTTATTTATATGAACAAAACATTTTGATTGGCTGTACAATTTTGCATTTTTTTAACTAGTTTTAGAAAAAGTTTCTGAAAACAAAAAATATCTTTGAATTAGTAGCATGAAAGAAATAGACTCTTATTTTGCTCTCTTATTTTCTGTTCTACAAATGACTCATACTGTGTCCTGCAGGAGGCAAAAAAATGGCAAGAGAGAAAAGAAGCCCTGGAGGCTGTAGAAGTACTAGTGAAAAACCCCAAATTGGAAGCAGGCGATTATGCGGATTTAGTAAAAGCATTAAAGAAGGTAAATGTGCGGAGTTTCCACACTGGTACCCAGGCAACAGTTAAGGCCATTGAATTTCTCTTTATTGGTCATCCTTTTTATCACAGCACCATTGCCATTTAAGGAACACTATTGATGGTTTTTAAACCATAGGCATTCATTTTTGAAGGACTATTTAAAATGATTGTCCTAGATTATTTTGGAGGGAGTAGTTTTCAATCTGACTTTAAGTATGCTATTTAATAGCTTGTATAAACCTCAAGAAAAAGACGATCTTGCTGATCTAGACCCAACTACTCCAGTTTTATGATTCTGTCCGATGAACTATTTAAGTCGGTTCCATTTAGTGGGACAGCTATTAAATGTAAAAAGTTTTCATTAGCGAAGGGTGCCACACTGTATTGCATCAACATGTAAAGCAGAGGGTGTGGGGCATGCGGTTAATTACAAAGCAGGCAAGTACTAAATAAGAAAAATACTTTTAGGAAATATTCCTTCAGTATTGCTTAGGTATAATCAAGTTGCTGCCATGGAATATTTTTGAATGTAGTGGCATTTCATAAAATCTGAAAGTATAGACCAGACGGTGTGGATGCAGTTGTAAAGCTTAAGAACAAACTGAAGACCTTGTCTTGAGTACAGCAAGGTTGAAAACTTTGTTGTTTCCTCAACCTGAAATTACAGAGGATTAAAATGGTGGGGGGAGGAGGTTAATCTTTCATTATGGACACATGTAAGTACAGTAATTCTCTTTATTCCTGGTAGTTATGTCCTATAAAATTACCACAAACACTGAATTAGCGAACACTGAACCATTATTCCTAGGGGAAATACAGGGTTAGGGTCCTGAGACCCTTTCATCATAACATTTTCATCAGCCGATACATAAAACAATACATAACTGTGTTTTATTCTTCTTGAAGATATCTTATGTAATATAAATTATTGATTCATTAACATTGAACTCATAGCCAACCACCCTGTAGCTCGTGCCTGAACAAAGCTTATCTAACACACAGAATTTCTGTGTGAGACACATCACAGCCTTCTGGTGCTTAGGAATGCTGGACAGAACTTCAGCACTACGCTTAGGGGCCATTTTAAACAGTGAAAGGACATACAAAAAGCAAAAGCACCAAAATGCAAAAAATAAAATAAACAATGAACCATGGCACTTAGACCATGAGAAAGGTATGTATTTAGTGTATGGGAGCTGAAAGAAGAATGCGGTGTTGCTTTGTTCAGTCTCAGCTGGCAATGCGCACATCAGGCCGCTCAGACTTTCAGAGCTCTGTGCCTGTCTGCGAATGACCAGGAAAGGGCCGCGGGTAAGAGAGCAAGAGCTTCGCTGTCAGAACAGACCTAGGTGTGAACCATAGCATTACTATTCACTAGCTCCGTGACCTTGAGCAAGTTCATCTGTATTTAATTTTTGAAGTCTACGAAAGTGAGCTAATAATAGTACCTACTTTATAGGGTTTGGGTGAATATTAAATGAAATAAGGATTATAAAACACCCATAAAATTGTCATCTAATTCGTTTTTAGTAAATGTTAGCCTCTTAATCCTGCTCCTCAGCACTTAGGGAGTACATGCAGGTGACAATTAGAATTTCCTTGCATGTCGTACATTACAGATTGTTTAATTTGGAGAATTTGGAATGAAGCATTCTGCTTACAGAATGTCAGATCTTAGGGACTATATAAAATCCAAAGAAAAGTGGAACCATTACTTCTACATAGGAAGAGTAAAAAAACAAGAGTTTGGGGCACTTAAAAGTAAAGCAGCTTTTAACATCAGCTAACTTGGGCAATATACCACGGTAAAATCTTAGCAGGGGGAAAGCCAGGCATGGTCACTGTCCTGCTAAAGTGACGCAGGAACAGCTACTACCTGTGAGTGTTGGTAAGTGCTAGGCTCTGTGGGGTGTAGTACAGGAGGATGGTAGTACAAACAGTGGGGGAGGAAACTCTGCCAAGAGGCTCTAGATGCAAACTTAGTGATTGTTTGGTAATTAAAATGGAAAGTTTGAAGCCAGAAGCTCCCTCAGAGGAAAGGTTACAATGGTGCTTGCAATTTAGAATCTGCCTGGACTTCTTGATGGTGCCTACAGCGGTTTCTGCTGGTGCTCCTGGGGTATAAAAGTTAGGGCTGCTGCCCTGTGGGGTCTTCCAGAGAAACATCATCTTAGTTTTCCCTGCCCCAGAGCAAAGCCAGCAGGCCTTCAGCTTCTCTGCCATTGTCAGAGTCACCTCCTCCTCTGACAGCCCAGAGTACCGCTGATGGAAAGTTAGTGGCTGGAAGTTGTGGTTTTATATGTATTTTTATTGGTAAAACTTCAAGATAGGAGACTAAACATACTGAAAGGAAGCTCCCAAATTTGATATTGTTAAAGAAGAATCTCTTCTTTCATTGGGATTGTAATTGGCTGGCTATTAACATAATAGCTTTTAGAATTCTTTTAAGAGGAAGTTTTCAGTTTCCTTCTACAGGGCCGTTACTGTTTTGTTTTTCTTTTTTCCCTTTTCATAGGTAGTTGGAAAGGACACCAATGTCATGTTGGTGGCTTTGGCAGCAAAATGTCTTACTGGCCTGGCTGTTGGGCTAAGGAAGAAATTTGGGCAATATGCAGGACACGTAAGTAAGACTTCTTAAGGACAAATCAACAATATTATTAAAAATGTCATGTTAGTTTGCTCTAAACTTTAAAACAGCTCTTTGACATAGATATTTATGTATTGACTAAAGTACATTTCTCACTAAGTTTTATTAATATTGAGCATTTCAATGAAGATGTCATGTATAACTAAATTCATTAGCTTTAGGTAGAAAATCAGGCACTTGGCCTAAAGTACTTAGTTCAGTTGATATGCTTATTATTTACTTATTGATTAATATCTTGCTTTGTTCTTACAACATTATATGTAGTACAACAGGATGAACTTAAAACTTAGGATATCCAGGACAGAGCAAAAATGAGAGTAGAAAAGGCAATATAAAACAAGAAGTGAAATTAACATATAAAATGCATTGTATAGTGTTTTCCTATTTGAAAAATAATTTACTCATATACTTGAGACATTTTATATAGGTTACACTGTTCATGATATATCAGTTTGATTTATTCTAAGAAATCTCACTGGAGATGTTCATTGAATATACTATTTTCTTTGTATACATTTGGAAGCCATCAGGTTTGGTAATTAATTTTAATAAATTGAGGTGTTTAACTGGCATCTGTCAAATTACTTAGAATGATTCAGCATCTGAAAATTGTACTGAACTCTAAAGTTTAACTTGATCGCCACTTGATCATTTGATTCCCTAGATGAACATAAGAGTCTCCTAATGGTCCATAACCATGTGTTGGTTTTATATTGTGAAGCTAATAGCTAGCTTCACTTAGTTATGGTATTTGGAGCTTGCTAACTCATAACATTAAAAATAATTTCAGAGAACTTAACTGGAAAAAAGAAGATGGTACCAAATAAAAATAAATCATGACTAGCTCGTTACCAGGAAATAAAAATAAAGGTCCAAAAAAAGCCTTAGCCCTTACTGGTGTGGCTCAGTGGGATGGGCATCTTGCTACAGACCGAAGGGTCGCCAGTTTGATTCGCGGTCAGGGCACACACCTGGACTGCGGGCCAGGTCCCTGGTTGGGGGGGTGTGAGAGGCAACCACTAAATGTTTCTCTCCCACATCGCTATTTCTCTCCCTCTCTTTCTCCTTTCCCCTTACCAAAAATAAATAAATAAAAAGCTTTTTAAAAAAGCCTTAGACATATAAATCATAAATTGAAGTAAAATTATAATTAATACACTTTGAAAATCTTCTCTCTTTTCTTGAAGATTTTTATTTCTTTATTTTTAGAGAGAGGGGAAGGAAGGGAAAAAGAGGGAGAGAAACATTGACGTGCAAGAGATACATCAGTCAGTTGCCTCTCACACACCCCCAACTAGGCACCTGGCCCGCAGTCCAGGCATGTGCCCTGACTGGGAATTGAAGTGGTGACCTTTCAGTTTGCAGGCTGGCACTCAGTCCACTGAGCCACACCAGTCAGGGCTAATTAATATTGTATAGCAATCAATATATTATATAATATCTGTATATATGCTAGCAGTGTGCTAATTAGCTTTTGGTCAATTTTTTGTTACTTATTAGAATATTTTATACTTTTGTATTAGGAATAACTAAGCTAGCAAACAGTTTTTAAAATACATTTTAATATACTAAATTATAGTTGGATGATTGCCTGGCCCTCTAGTTTGAGTTCTGATTCTGCTTTTGTGATATTTTGTTGTAAAACTTAGAGAACATCTCCAGTACTTTGTAGTTTGGTGATTCCCTGCCCCCTCCTTAAAATTATATTGTATACAGTGTTTGATAACAAGCATGCTAGTGGTTTAGCTTTATTTTCTTTAGCTATTTATAAACTATCTTTTTGGCAATATATATAAAACAGAACTTTAGCTTTATAACCATTGAAATACCTTGATTTTTAACTTTATAACTACTAGTATTAAAAAGTCTTTTATATTTCTTCATGGAAGCCATACTCTTTATATTATGTTTCACTTCTGTGAAATCTTGAAAAAAAAAATATTTTGGATGCAATTAAGCTTTGCCTTTATCTTTTGTACCTTAAACACAACTTTAATTTGCCTGCTAGATCAGTGCCTGATTCTCATAGATGCATTAGGCATTCACTAAATATTTAGTGAATTAGTGATTGTTTACAAGATAAAAAATATATAAAAATTCCAACTTTACTGGTCTAAACTGAGCATTTGAATAAGAGGATATAATTTTCTGCAAAATTGCTGCAATTTCTGCTACTATTTTTTTTTTTCTTTAGTAAAGGGGTTAGTGACAGCCTAGTCTAGTGTGACATATCAGAATCTTGGATGGGGATAAAGAATTACATACTATACCTGTAAATCCACCTAGTTGAGAATTATTTTGTCTAATAAGAGGTGTTTCTGATCAAAATGGTTTCATGGTAACACGTAGGGTGTGGCTGCTGAAAAACAGTTGCAACGCACTGTGGTGGTACAGATTGGACCCTTAATTGTTCTAGCATAAGAGTCTTGTGCCCTTCAAAAAACAGAATGAATTTTTAGCCAACTTAGTTACTCACTTTTTAAGTTTTGGTGAGCCAAACATTATTTTAATAACAGCTTCTTTGAGAGATAACTTACATACTATAAAATTCACCCTCTTTTTAAAGTATATAATTCAGTGGTTTTAGTATATACACAAGATTGTGTAACCATTATTAACCATTACCACTATCTAATTCCAGAACATTTTTATCACCCCAAAAAGAAACCCTGTGCCCATTGTCAGTCACTCCCCGTTCTTCCCTGCCCCTAGACCCTGGCAGCCACTAATCTGCTCTCTGTCTCTATGGATTTGACACTTCATGTAAATGGAATCATACATATGTGATACTTTCTGACTGGCTTCTTAGACTTTGCATAATGCTTTCAAGGTTCATCCATGTTGTAGTATGTTATCAGTACATCATTCCTTTTTGTTGCCAGGTAATATTCTAGCTGTTCATTTTTATAGGTTGTGCCAACCATTTTGGAAAAATTCAAAGAGAAGAAGCCTCAAGTAGTGCAAGCCCTGCAGGAGGCAATCGATGCAATCTTCCTTACTGTAAGTCGACAACACAAGTTCGTGCTCTTGTCTGTGTGGTATTTTGTTAATGCGATATTTTGATTGTTCTTTATAGTTGAGAAAAGCTCATTGACCACATTTTCTTTCTAAAGACCACTCTACAGAACATCAGTGAGGATGTTTTAGCAGTAATGGATAATAAAAATCCAACCATCAAGCAGCAGACATCGCTTTTTATTGCAAGAAGCTTCCGCCATTGCACTGCTGCTACCCTGCCTAAGAGCTTGCTGAAGCCCTTTTGTGCAGCTCTACTTAAGGTACAGACTCTTTGAAATTGGGGGAATATTTTATATTGAGGAAAGATTTTTTTCCCTTCTAATTATGTACGGTGACTTTGACTTTCAGACTGTATATTACAGTCTTTTGAGAAGCTTTGGAAACTGAATCCAAATTCTTGTATTGTTGTGTTTCTCTCCTTGAAGCACAAGATCCCCTAATTGCTACACATTTTCTTACGTGGCCCATTTACTGGCATTCAGCTGGATCTGGCCAAGCACAGGCATACAGTTTGGAGTCTTTGAAGATTATTTGAATGTGAGGCACTTTAGATGGAGAGTAGGAGGAAGAGGAAGCACTTACATGCTGAATAGATATCAGAGGTTCCCTTAAGCCAAAAAGAATTTGTGAAAGAGTAACTGAAAACTGACAAAAGGAAAGCCTTACTTAGCTTCAATGAATCATAAAAGGCAAATTCTTTATCTGACAACCGTTAGTCTGACTTAAAATCAGTAATGCTTAGAGTACCTTGTATTGAGATCATTTTGTTTACTTCCGGACTCTAGCACATCAGTGATTCTGCTTCTGAAGTCAGAGATGCTGCATTTGAAGCACTGGGTACAGCTTTGAAGGTGGTTGGTGAGAAAGCAGTAAACCCATTCTTAGTTGATGTAGACAAACTTAAGCTTGATAAGGTAAGTTAGTAATAGATTATAATAAAATTGGACAACAGTGCATTATGGCTTTATTTTCTATTTTGTCTGTTCTGTTTTATTAAGACAAAAATGCTGATATCAGCTTGTGAAATTTATTTCATTGCCACTGGTGATTCAAGCCTAGAGTTTGAAAACACAGTGTTTGAAGATTTAAATTTCATCCAAGCTGCAGTTATCATATTAGTAGAGATATCTTTCAAATTATAACATAAAAAATAAAGCTTAGTGACATAACCTGTAAAGGTGAAAATAGTGTCTTAAGATAAATTTGTCTAATCTCTGGAAAATTACCTTTTTAAATATGAATGTCTTCTATCAAATTGTGGTTATTGTAATTCTAATTTGTACAGAAATAAAAAGGTAAAGTCTGAGTAATTTATCTTTCTGGAAAAGGAAACTTTTCTGTCTGAATTCTCATAGAGTTGTGGTTTAAATGATCTATTACATAATAAGGTAGTGATTGTGTTTCAGAGTTGGGCTTGATGACGTTCATCTCAATTTCATTCTCCAGATCAAAGAATGTTCCGAAAAGGTAGAACTGGTGCATGGTAAGAAAACTGGACTGGCAGCTGAAAAGAAGGAATTCAAGCCTGTTCCTGGAAGGACTGCTGCTTCAGGGGCCGCAGGAGATAAGGACACAAAGGACGTTTCAGTACCCAAACCAGGACCCTTAAAAAAGGCCCCTGCTACTAAGGTTAATAAATGACTTGGAAAATATGGTTTAAAAAGTTAGAATTTATATAAGGTAGGGTCTGAATCTCAGGTTAATGGTTGTTCTTCCAATATGATTTCATTTGAGAAATGAACTCACTACAACATTCAAAATACAGCAGAACATCTGTTCATGAAGGCAGAGTATTCCAACAATACATTTGGTTATCTGAGACTTTAATGGAGATAAAAATGGTAATGGAAGTACCTGAGTGCATTTTAAGGGATCAGAAAGTACCATTCAATAATGAAATAAAATGTGGCAAGGCCCTTAACATAAATAACATCACCTTCGTCATTTTGCTAATAATGCTGCTGAGTTACGTCACTGAGCCTCCTACCAGTCCAGGGCTTGTTACCTTTGTACAGTGTAGAAGAGGCAGAAGTGCCCGGGGGCAAATGCAGCGCTCCTTTAGGTGAACACTTGTCTCGGGGACTCTTCTAAGTTCTTAAAATGGGGCTTACAGTTTCCCCCACAAATGGTCTTCAGAAGGTCTATCTGCATTTGAAACAGCTAAATTCTGTGGGCACTAAAAATATGCCTGTTGTTGTTGGTTGGGTTACCCCTCATTTTTAAAAAAAGTTTTGATTGAAATATAGTTCACATACAACATTATATTAGTTTTTGTGTAACACAAGTGATTTGATAGTTGTGTATGTTGCAAAATGATCACCACCATAAGCCACCATACACAGTTACAGTGATCCCTCATTTCAGAAAAATTTCCAAGAAGTCTCTGGCCCACAAAAGTTTAAGAAACACTATTCTAAATCCTTGAGTGGTATAATCGTTTTTTCAATTGCTCGTAGGCTGGCGGACCACCTAAGAAGGGGAAACCAAGTGCACCAGGAGGTGCCGGGAGCACTGGAACCAAGAACAAGAAGGGATTGGAGATCAAAGAAATAGTGGAGCCTGAGCTCTCGGTCAGCATTTTATAATGTGTCTCAGACTCACACAACCGTGGGAAGTTGGTATCCAGGAGAACACTTAAGTTCTTCCTTTCCTGCATTCTACAACATAGAGTTATTTCATACTTTTTAGCTTCTTGAAACTGCCTTAGACAAACTTCCCCTTTATGGTACAAAAATAGAAACCTGTAGCATACCTTTAGGATGTTCTTGTATTTTTACCTTCTTGCTCTCTGTTTCCTTAAGCAATTTTTAACTCTAATGTGTTTGTATCTTACAGATTGAAGTATGTGAAGAAAAAGCTTCAGCTGTCCTTCCTGCTTCATGTATACAACTTCTAGACAGCAGTAACTGGAAGGAAAGACTGGCCTGTATGGAAGAGTTCCAAAAGGTAGGCACGTAAGGTTGAGTTGAGTGTGAAAGAAAATTACATTTTATAGAAGTGATGAAATTGAAAATGGAAAACCTGTCCTATTGCTGTGTTTTATAAGTGAACATGTTTCAGGGTGTTACCTAAAAATGAGGTGGGGTCCTGGCTGGTGTGGCTCGGTGGATTGAGTGCGGGCTGGGAGCCAAGCAGTCCTGGTTCGATTCCCAGTCGGGGTGCATGCCTGGGTTGCGGGCCGGGTCCCCGTGGGGGCCGTGTGAGAGGCAACCATACATTGCTGTTTCTCTCCCTCTCTTTCTCACTCCCTTCCCCTCTCTCTAAAAATAAATGGAAATAAATCTTAAAAAAAAAAAAAATGAGGTGGGGTTATTTTGTTTGTTAGCTGTGTGATGTTTATCTTTCAACATCTGCTTCCTATGGATTCTATAATTTCATAACTTAGTACCTACCCAAGAAAATTAGGTTTATTCTGAATTACAAGGTTTAGATGAATTTTAATGTTATGGTATTTGTTTTTTAATACTGGTAGGCAAACAGATCTTTCCCCTTAAATATTAAGCAGTTTCTGCCACACACTAGGCAAATGAAAACTATATTACCATTACTTTCCTTGGAGCAAATTGTGAATTCCTAAAATGTGAAAAAAACGTTTCAGTGATTTTACTATAACAACCATATACTAAACATCCAACTTAAGAAACAAACCATTGTAACAGGAACTATTTAAGGTCTCTCTTCATTTCCATTCCCACTTTGTTATATACTGTTCCTTGGAACTACTCATTACCCCTTAACTCTTACTCTCTGACTTTACTTCAAGGCTGTTGAACTAATGGACCGAACTGAAATGCCATGCCAGGCATTAGTGAGGATGCTGGCCAAGAAACCTGGATGGAAAGAAACTAATTTTCAGGTATTTTTTAACTGGAGATTTAATGTTTTTTATTGAAGTAATTTCCATTACATCTTTGTATGGAGTAATAGAGAGGTATAGTTTTGGTAATGCCTTTTGGCTTTTTATTTTTTAATCACTCAGAAATATGTCATCTAATTTTAAGTGAATAAATGTATATTGTTTGTCTAGTTTATATATATATGCATTTCCCCCTCATTTTTAGGCCTAGAAGTCCTCTAATCTTTACATATTCAAAGGTGGAATAAACAGTGAGATAGCTTTCTTATTTGTTTGGATAAAAAATAAATGCAGTCTTTAAATTGCCACTGAAAAATTACCACAGTCTATTTAATTAACTGATAACAGAGATGAAATTCAGCAATACTGTTATTTAGTCTAAAAAGTAGGTGTCAGGAAAGTGATACAGAAAGAAAAACAGGAAAACGAGTTTCCTTCTCCCAGATATACATAGACTTCATGTAAAAAAAAATTTTTAATGTTTCAAGTCTGTACTTGGCATCCTGCTAGTCTCTTTTTTGCTACTCTTCTGCCACCTCTTGTTCTCTCTGTGGGATCCTTAGCTCCCTCTCACTGTGCCCCGTTAGCACTGTTTTGCAGTACCCATCCGTTCACCCAGCTCCAGAAAATCTCTCTACGCCAAAGGTTCTTGAACTGCCCTCTTCCTCACACCACTTTTAAAACTCCTCTCTGTGCAGCTACTCAGATAAGTGAAGGAAGCACACCTGATTTCAGCTAATATCCTCCTGTGTGTTCGATCCATAACAAGGGGTAATTTTATATACTTTTTCCTTTATAACAACTTTATTGAGAGTATAAAACTCACCATTTTAAAGTATACAATGTAGCGCTTTTTAGATATTCACATATTTCTGCAACTCCTACCACTATATAATTTTAGAATATTTTCGTCACCCCAGAAAGAAACCCCATACCCATGAGTAGTCACTCTCTGTTCCTTCCCAAATCCCCAACCCCCTGCCAGTCCATGGCAACTATTAATCTACTGTCTGTCTCTATGGATTACTTCTCCTGGACATTTCCTGTAAATGGAATGATACCAAATGTAGCCTTTTTTGTGTCTAGATTTTACTTTGCGTAATATTTTTACTGTTAAAATTGTAGCATCTATCAACTCTACATTCTATTTTATTGCTAAGTAAGATTCCACTGTATGGATATACGACGTTTCATTTACCCATTTATCAGTTGATGTGCGTTTTCATTGTTTCCACTTTTTGGCTATCGTGAATACCGCTGCCGTGAGCGTTTGTTCATGTCTTTATGTGAATGCGTTTGAAATTCTCTGGGATATACACCTAGGCGTTGAATTGCTGGGTCATCTGGTAACTCCGTGTTTAACTTTTTTGAGAAATTGCCCAACTGTTTGCCAAAGTTGTTGCACCATTTTATATTCATACCAGCAGTGTAAGAGAGCTCCAGTTTCTCTACATCCTTACCAACATTTATTAATTAAATATTCAAACAGAACAAAGGGAAATATTTATGGGCAAAGGGGTCTCAAGTCCAATACATCTGCCGTCATTACATCAGTATCTTTAAATTGTTTTCTAAGCTTCTTTCTTCCACTTAAAAATCTACAGGTTCTTTACGTCTCAGATTCTGGTGTATGTGCACGGGACGGGCACCGCTCTTTTGTGAGCAGCTCTGTGAGGGACTCTTGGGTCCTACAGTTAGTGGGGTCGTGCGTTACATGTTGGGAGATTTGCATTCAATGCTGGATGCAAATCATTATGTAAGGAGAATATAGAAATTAAATTTTTCAATTCATGAAATTTCCATGTGGTACCATTGCTAATATTTTAAAGCATTGTGTGATTTCGTTTTTTCTCTTACCTGTTACTTAGTTACTTTAATTGATAACAATTAAAGGATAAAAATGATTTTGCTTCTTTGTTTGAAATTCTGATTTTAGTTTGGTCATGTTCTCAGCCGTCCTTGACTGTATTACATCTTCAGGCTGCTCTAAAAAATAAGTACAGCACTGACTGGTGTGGCTCAGTGGGTCAGGGGTCGTCCCACAAACCGAGAGGTCGCAGGTTCAATTCTCGGACAGGGCACATGTCTGGTTTTCAGGCTACGTCCCCTATTTGGGACATGAGAGAGGTACTCCTCACATGGTATTTCTTTCCTGCTCTCTCTCCCTCCCTTCCCCTCTTTCTAAAAATAAAATTTTTAAGAAAAATAAGTACATAAATAATCATCTTTGGCCTTTTAATAACTTAATCATAACTTTATCCTTGTTCAGGTGATGCAGATGAAGCTTCATATAGTTGCTTTAATTGCCCAGAAGGGAAATTTTTCCAAAACTTCAGCTCAGATTGTCTTAGATGGCCTTGTAGACAAGATTGGAGATGTGAAGTGTGGGAACAATGCAAAAGAAGCTATGACAGCAATAGCTGAAGCTTGTATGTTGCCATGGACAGCTGAACAGGTTGGTGACACAGCTGTCTTCCCCCAAGTTTTCCTAGTTTTTTTTCAAATTTTAATTTAAGGTTACTAATTAAGCTTAGTTCTTGTCTTCTCAAGTATAGCTGTTGTTGATACTGTGTTTTTATTTTACCATTAGTAGTACATTATTGCATGATAATTAAATTTTATCTTAGTCAAATATATTGTACTGAAGCCCTGGCTGGTGTGGCTCAGTGGACTGAGCACCAGCCTGCGAACCAAAGGGTCACTGGTTCGATTCCCAGTCAGGGCACGTGCCTGGGTTTGTGGTCCAGGTCCCCGGTGCAGGGCATGCAAGAGGCAACCACACATTGATGTTTTTCTTCCTCTCTTTCCCCCTCCCTTCCCCTCTGTCTAAAAATAAATAAATAAATATTTTTTTAAAAAGAATATTCTATTAAAGATGAGAGTAATTTTATCTTAAGATATAATCCAGAGTGATCACTAATGAAAAGTTGTAAACAATCCAAAATACTTTAATACTACTGTCACTGATGTCATTTTCTTATATAGGTTAAGTATTTTATTCCTAGTCATTCTTGCAGTTGCTTTAGCATCAGAAAAACCATGTTTCATCCACTTCTGCCGTAACGTCAGCTGTATTTCTATGAGAAATGTGAGAGAAAACACAGATCTGTGGTTTGGTTTGGTTTTTCTCCTGCTCCAGGTTATGTCAATGGCTTTCTCCCAGAAGAATCCCAAGAATCAATCAGAAACTCTGAATTGGCTATCAAATGCAATAAAAGAATTTGGTTTTTCTGGGTAAGTCAGAAAAAATCTAATACAAAATAACTGTTTTGCCAATCTCTAACTGGTGATTATATTTGTTTTAGCTATCTCTGCTTAATTCTGAGAAACCAGAGTTTATATACAACAAAACTACACTTGTTCCTCAAATGTCTATACAGATGCTCTTTGACTTATGATGGGGTTACATTCCAGTAAATCCATTGTAAGATGAAAATATTGTAAGTTGAAAGTGCATTTAATACACCTAACCCACTGAACGTCATAGCTTAGCATACACTGCCTTACACAGCCTTGCATTAGCCTGCAGTGGGGCAAAGTCATCTGAAGTGTTGACTGTCTCGTGTAATATAGTATGTGTATCTCCACACAATTGTAAAGTCAAAACATCCTAAGTTAAACCATCGTAAGTTGGGGACTGCCTGTATTGGCTCATACACCTGCACTTTGATATTCACTAACATTCTCTGAGTTATTTTTCTTTGAGTGTTAACTGTCCCACAGAAAAGCCACTTCCAAGGATTGCTAATCAAATACATTTGCAGATCACTACATATAATCATATGTGTTTAGAGACCTCTAGTGCACATTGGTGAAATAAAGACTCTCAGAAGTCATTCAATAGAGAAGCTTGTTTAACTTGATGTTTTCCCAAACTTACTTGCATATTGAACACATTCGTTTATTTCATTTAACAAAAATTTTATAGAGCTTACTTTATGCTGGGCATTTTCTAAATAATTTATTTGATTCAATCATCACAAAAGTCATGTGAGGCTGTTATCTCTTTATATATATTTATTATCTCTTTTATAAATAAGAAAACTAGGGCAGAGAAAACTTAAGTAATCTGTCCAGGTCACAGCTAGGAAATGACGAAACCAAGATTTAAATATAGGCAGTCTAGTTCCAAGAAAGAATATTGTAATTGCTGAATTATGTTGCCTTTTTCTGTGTCATGTTGCTTTTTACAACATGCCTCTTAATACTTTGCAAAACAGTTCTGAATTCTACCAAGCGAAGAAATACTGCTTTAGAAATTATCATTCAAGTGTCATAAAAGCAAAGAAATGTCATGTCAGTATCTCTGGTGCCCTCCCATAGTTGAGGGTATTGTTATAACTTCTTAATTGTATAGGTTTTGGTATAAAACTAATCTCTTGGTGTGACATAAAAGCCAGGTGAATATTTTTCTGTTTTTATTCTATTCATCCATGATCTTTTATTTATTCCCTTATTCAGTGACTACAGATGTTTACCTATGATATTCCAGTCATTTGTTCCAGGCCCTAGGAATACATCATGGACAAGTTAAAATTCCTGTTTTCATAGCACCTATATTTGAGTAAGGGGAGATGACAATAATAATAAAATATATGAGGTAGTCTAATAACAACAGAACTTGAAAAAGCAGGTTAAGGGGTTAGGTGATTTATGTCATTGGGATGGGGTTCTTTTCTATAAGGTAGATCAAGAGTCCTTCCTGAAACAATGACATTTGAGCAGAGACCTTTGAGTTGAGAGAGTTAGCTGAGACAACCTGGGAGAAGAACATTCTGTAGACCAAGGGACAGCAAATGCAAAAGCCCGGTGGTAGCAGCACATGTGCCGTACTTCAGAATAGGGAGGAGTCATTGTTCTTCAGCTTATAGCTGGAGTGGAATACGTGAGCTGGTGGAGAGTAGTGGTAGGAGGTAAAATTGGAGAAAAACGAGGAAGCCAGGTAATACAGCACCTCTGTTTTGTTTGTTTTGTTTTTATTTTTGTTTTTTATGCAGCAGAAATCTGGTTGGAAGCCCCTGCTTAGAGTGAGAGTGGCACTGGGCTGCAGAAGAGCTATGAACTAAAATTTCGGATAGGAGAGTAGTGGTTCAGAAGGCGGTCTATGAAGCCAGCCTACGGGGGGTCATATCTAATCTGCCGCTTTCCAGCTGTGTAGCCTTGGGCAAGGGACTGCTCCTCTTTTGACTTAATTTACTTTTCTGTAAAATGCGGGAATGGCACCTCATAGGGCTGTTGTGAAAAATATGTAAAATGCTGAGAAATGGACCTGGCATGAGCTGGAGTTTTGGAAAAAGATAAGGGCACTAAGAATGTTGATCTCGCCCGGCTGGTGTAGCTCAGTGGATTGAGCGCGGGCTGGGAGCCAGAGGGTCCCGGTTCGATTCCCAGTCGGGGCGCATGCCTGGGTTGCGGGCCGGGTCCCCGGTGGGGGCCATGTGGGAGGCGGCCATACATTGCTGTTTCTCCCTCCCTTCTCCTCTCTCTAAAAATAAATAAATAGCCCTGGCTGGTGTAGCTCAGTGGATTGAGCGCGGGCTGGGAACCAGGCAGTCCCGGTTCGATTCCCAGTCAGGGCACATGCCTAGGTTGCAGGCCAGGTCCCCAGTGGGGGCCATGTGAGAGGCAACCATACATTGCTGTTTCTCTCCCTGTCTGTCTCCCTCCCTTCCCATCTCTCTAAAATAAATAAAATCTTAAAAAAAAAATTAAAAAAAAAAATAAAAAAAATAAAAAAAAAAATAAAAATAAATAAATAAATTCTATAAAAAAAAAAAGAATGTTGATCTCTTTTGAAAGCAGAGGTGGAGGGAAGGAATAGAAACTGATACTGGAGGTTCAAAGTTTTGGGCAGAAGAGTAACGGGATTATTCTGACTATAGTCGGAACAGATAGGATCAAGGGCAGAAGCAGGGAGGCTACTTAGTAAACTATTGGAATAATCCTGTCAAGAAATTACACTGGCTTGGACATTCTTTGTGGAGGTGGAAGTGTTAGGACTCGGAATACATTTTAAAGGTAGAGCTGAAGCGTGACAGTGGGCATGAGAGAGAGGAGTCAGGATGACTCTGGAGTTGAGCATGGCCTGAGCAATGGGAAGAATGCTGTGGCTCTTCACTGAGGTAGGGAAGGTTGTGGGAAGAACAGGTTTTGGGGTTGGGTGTGGACAGTCAGGAGTTTGGTGACAGATGTAGGGTGACATCTAGACATGCAAATGGAAATGTCACAAAGGCAGTTGCCTATCAGAATCTGGAGTTCATAGGAGAGAAGTTTACATTGGATTTTAGAGTGATTAGCATATGGATAGTATTTTAAGCTCACTTCAAATGAGTGTAGAAAGTAAACAGGCAAGATTCTGGGACACATACAAAGGAAGCCACTTTTAGAATCTGGCTTTGTAAAACTCTGTTGAAAAAGTTTGGCTTTATAAACCTTTCGTTTGTTTTTAACTCTAAATGTTATTTCTTCTAGATTGAATGTGAAAGCTTTCATTAGCAATGTGAAGACAGCTCTTGCTGCAACAAACCCAGTGAGTACATAGCAGCATGTATAGGGACAGTACAGCCATCTTTGTGGTTCTGCTCTGACTTGGAAAATTCTCTTTGTTCTGCCAGGCTGTGAGGACTTCTGCTATCACCCTGCTTGGTGTAATGTATCTGTATGTTGGTCCCTCTTTGCGAATGTTCTTTGAAGATGAAAAGCCTGCCCTCCTGTCCCAGATAGATGCAGAATTTGAGAAGGTAAAGATTTCACAATGATATAATCTATTGGTGGTCTTGAGAAAGCTCCTATTAGTCAAGTTACTTTTAACCTTTGGAATGAACAGTATGTATTTGCTTTTATATGTATAAAGTATCCCTGGGAAGAGTTCCTAAGAAATTGATGACATTTTTTTTTTAAGGATTTTATTTATTTATTTCTAGAGAGAGGGGAAGGAAGGGAGAAAGAGAGGGAGAGAAATAGCAGTGTGTGGTTGCCTCTTGCACACCCCCTACTGGGGACCTGGCTGACAACCCAGGTATATGCCCTGACTGGAAGTCAAACCAGAGACGCTTTGGTTCACAGGCTGGTGCTCAATCCACTGAGCCACAGCATCCAGGGAAGAAATTGATGACCTTGACCGTCTAAGAGGAAGAGAACAGGGTAGCTATGGTATAGGATGGGAGACTCTCCCCTTTATATCTTTGTGCCTTTGGAATTTCAAATATTGGGTTGGCCAAAAAGTCCATTAACATTTCTTCTGTATGATGGCTCTAGGATGGCTTAGTTGTCTTTAGCTTCATTCAAAACAATTTTATTAAATTGTATTGTGACAGATGTCATATCACCATGCATTTAAAAAAACCTTACAAAATTGGTGAATTTTTGTGCAGTCCTTTTAATATGGAAGATGGAAGAAAATGCAACATTTTTGGTATATCATGCTTTATTATTTCAAGAAAGGTAAAAATGTAACTGAAACTTAAAGGAAAGATTTTTTCAGTGCATGGGGAAGTTGCTGTGACTGATCAAACATGTCCAAAGTGGTTTGTGAAGTTTCTTGGTACTATTGATATTTTGACCAAATAATTCTTTGCTGTGGGGCTGTCTTATGCATTGGAAGATGATTAGCAGCACCCCTGGCCTCTATTCACTAGAAGCCAATAGTGGGAGAAAGCCAGCATACTCAAAATATCTAAATCAATAAAGTTATTGATGAAAATGAAAAATGTGTCTTTTGTTTTACTGAAAAAACTAAGACTTTTTGGCCAACCCAGTATTTTGAATGTATGACCTATTCAAGAAGTACATTACAGCCCGGCTGGTATAGCTCAGTGGATTGAGCGTGGGCTGGGAACCAGAGGGTCCCGGTTCGATTCCCAGTCGGGGCACATGCCTGGGTTGCGGGCCGGGTCCCCAGTGAGGGCCATGTGAGAGGCAACCATACATTGCTCTGTCTCCCTCCCTTCTCCTCTCTCTGAAAATAAATAAATAAAATCTTTAAAAAAAAAAAAAAAAGTACATTACATATAACATGAAAAAAATTTTTTTTTAAATTTTTTTTAAAAGATTTTATTTTTATTTATTTTTAGAGAAAGGGAAAGGGAGGGAGACAGAGAGGGAGAGAAACAGCAATGTATGGTTGCCTCCCACATGGCCCTCACGGGGACCTGGCCCGCAACCTAGGCATGTGCCCTGACCGGGAATCGAACCGGGACCCTTTGGTTCCCAGCCCGCGCTCAGTCCACTGAGCTACACCAGCCAGGGCTTAACATGAAAAAAATTTTTAAGTAAAAAGTATTGTTCCTCCTTGAATAAACTTTCCAGTGGAAATTGCTGTGGTTTGACAGACTTGCTCTATATTGTCTTGGGCATACAAGTCAAAAGACAGTTTCATGAATGAGAAGTCAGACTTTAATAGGTTTCATAAAAATATCCTTTGCCATGTAGTCTCAAAATTGGAACCTAAATAGGAATTAAGACATGTGCTGTGTAAATATTAAGTATTATGAAGGATTATGAAATTTTGACACAGGCACCATTCTCTAGCTTGTTTGTTCTCACATCCTTCATCAAGTTCATTAGCCTCACTGATTTGCTTGTTTGGGTGTAGATGCAAGGACAGAGCCCACCTGCTCCAACCAGAGGGATTTCCAAACACAGCACAAGTGGTACAGAGGAAGGAGAAGATGGAGATGAACCAGATGATGGGGGCAATGATGTTGTGGATCTTTTGCCAAGGACAGAAATAAGGTAGGTTTGTTGAAAATGGTTTATTTGATTAATTATACTGAATTTTTAATCTGGTGCCTTCTCTTTCTCAGTAGTACTTTGATATCATTAATTTTCAGGAATCTGAAATAAGGTGTCTTCCGTTTTTTCAGTGACAAAATCACCTCAGAGTTGATATCTAAGATTGGTGACAAAAACTGGAAGATCAGGAAAGAAGGCCTAGATGAAGTGGCAGGTATTATCAATGAAGCAAAATTTATCCAACCAAACATAGGTGAACTTCCAACTGCCTTAAAGGGTCGACTCAATGATTCAAATAAAATCTTGGTACGTAGAGTTCATGCCTGTCCTTTTTCTTTCCCCTTCCCCTTTCAGGAGGTTCCTTTTCTTTCTTTCTTTTTTTTTTAAGATTTTCTTTATTTATTTTTAGAAAGTGGGGAAGAGAGGGAGGAAGAGGGAGAGAAACATTGATGCACGAGAGGAACAAAAATCAGTTGCCTCTCGCATGCCCCCAACCAGGGACCTGGCCCACAACCCAGGCCTGTACCCTGACTAGGATTTGAACTGGAGACCTTTTAGTTCGCGGGACAGTGCCAACCTACTGAGCCATACCAGTCAGGGCTAGGAGGTTCCCTTTCAATGAAATTCTCGCCAGCAGAAAAATGAGTGGTCATTTTATTTGCCTTGAACTAGAAATAGCTTTCTTTAATTTCTTAGATATACCACAAGATATACTGGTAGATGGCAAGTTTATTAGTCAAATTTCTATGCAGCTCAGATTTGATTTTTATAGGACCCTAATGTTCAATATCTTTATATAAAACTGCTTGTAATACATACAAACATGCTTAATTTCTAATTTATTTTTTTTTAAGATTTTATTTATTTTTATTTCAGAGAGAGGAGAAGGGAGGGAGAAAGAGCATTGTATGGTTGCCTCTCACATGGCCTTAATTGGGGACCTGGCCTGCAACTCAGGCATGTGCCCCGACTGGGAATCGAATCGGGACCCTCTGGTTCCCAGCCTGCACTCAATCCACTGAGCTACACCAGGCGGGCCTAATTTCTAATTTTTAAATTTGGATTTTTATGCCAGGATTTTCTTAAACTATGCTTTACCTTACTTTAAAATTATAAAGCAGTATAATCTATAGTCTAAAATTCTAATACTCTGATTTTATGAGCTAATGATAAAAGCAGAGGCCACTGCCTAAAAATTACTCACAAGGTAATTAGAGTAGCAGCATAAAAAGCTGATTTTCCTTGTCTCTTAAGTATGCCAGACTTCCTACTGCAATGACTATGTAGAGCAGACTTGCAAAACTTTATGCACAGCTTGTTCATGATTTGAACACAAAGTGTTGGCTCTTTCCACTCAGGTGCAACAGACGCTGACTATCCTCCAGCAATTGGCAGTAGCCATGGGCCCAAACATCAAGCAGCACGTGAAGAACTTAGGCATCCCCATCATCACAGTCCTTGGAGATAGCAAGGTAACCTGCCTCTTCACTACCCTCCAGTTTGGAATAAGCCAGCACACTCTGGCACTAAGAATAATTCTCTTTTCTTACATGTAAGGAAACATGTAAACAGTTTGTAAACTTTGAAGAGAATATCAGGAAGAAAATAGTAAACATTTTTACTTCCCAGGCAGTTATTAACGTGACCACCTACATCAGTTACTAGCTTATGACCCTTAGATAAGTTATTTATCTTTTCATGTTCATTATCTTTGTAATTTTATCATTACAGAATTAAATGAGTCTCTACATGAGGTACCTGTACCTGTTTTATATAGTATGCACTCAAAAAACAGTTCCTATTATGATTATGACATCATTGTTAAAAGTATTGCTGTAAAGAGTGAATAAAAATTCGAATTTTTGGATCATGTACCTTCTTCCCTGAACTACTAGAGGAGGATCCTCTGGTACTTGAGTAAGATAATTAGTCTCATTCAGTGTTGTAAGCCTCTTATGTTTAGCCCTAGATTGAGTATTTGAATGACTCTTTATTTTTGTTTAATACATTTAATGTAAGGAATTGAGCTATTTTAATATTTTTAATATCAATAAGTCCCCATTCTATGAATACAAGTTAATATAAAAACATAAATGTTACAGGTATTAGTAATTTCAGTGTGACCATTATGCATTCTCTAATGTGTAGATTTGCTACGTGGACATGAGAGAGCCCCCAGAGGTTCAGGAAACAAAACCTGAGAGTTTATTCCCCTTACATACTTTATGCCCAGGTCACTGTTTTGCCTAGTTAACTGACTACTGACAATTTGGAGTTTTATGTTTCTACTGTAATTTAGAGGGGTTTTTTTTATCCTCACTCAAGGATATGTTTATTGACTTTAGAGAGAGAGAGAAACATCGATGTGAGAAACATTCATTGGCTGCCTCTGATACGCACCCTGACTGGGCATCAGACCAAACCTGCAACCCTTTCTGGTGTATGGGACAACGCTCCAAGCAGCTGAGCCACCCACCAGGGCTAATTTGGAGTTTTAGTACAACCATAGAACTAGATTATGTTTTAAAGAAGATGGTTCCAAGTATATTCGTGTGGACCTTAGAGAAAGCTCCACGTTCACTCCCTACCTACAGACCATAGTTAATGTTATCTTTACTGGTTCTCTCCTCCATTCAGAACAATGTTCGAGCTGCTGCCCTAGCAACTGTGAACGCTTGGGCGGAACAGACTGGCATGAAGGAGTGGCTGGAGGGAGAAGATCTTTCTGAAGAGCTCAAAAAGGAAAATCCCTTCCTGCGGCAAGAGGTTAGTAGTACAAAGATCATGTGCCTTACTCATGTCTTTAACCTTCTTGGAGGCCTGGACCTACCTAACAAATATACATGTATGGACAGAATGTGTTTCATTGTAAAACAATTAATAAAATGAAACCAAATTTCTGGAGCTTTTGTATTCTTGTGCTTTTTTTTTTTTTTTTTTCAACAATAAAACTTTTTAAAGGACTAGCCTTTTTGTGAAATCTTCTCTTTTCTGGAACTCTTAAATAGTAAAATAAGAAGTTTTAATCAGAACATAAAAATAGAGTTAACATTCAAAAATTCATAATGTAATCCATCATACCAACAGGCTAAATACTAAGAAAAATCATAAAATCATTAGGGATTTGGAAAAGGGATTTGAGAAAACCCAACACCTATTCATGATTAAAAATCAACAACAGCAGCTCTCATCAAGTTAGTAATAGAAGAGGAGAATCACCTCAACTTGGTAGAGAGCATTTACACAACCTCCCAATATAATACCGTACTCACTGCTGAGAGCCTGGGCACTGCTCGCCTCAGGTCAGGAACAAGACGAGAGTATCCACTCTCATCCTGCTGTTTACTTAGCCTACTACTGGAAGTTCCAGTCACTGCAACAAAGCAAGAAAAATAAATGAAAATCATACAGATTGGATAAGGAATAAATAAAATTATCTATAATTGCAGATGACAACCGTCTACATAGAAAGTCCAAAGGAATCTATACACAAACTCCTAGAAACTAATAATTACATTCAATAAGATTGCAGGGTACAAAATCAACACGCAAAAATCAGTCACACTTCTTTACAATAAGCATGTGGAGACTGAAATTAAAAACATAATAATACCATTTACAATCCCTCCAAAGAAAATAAAATCTTTTAAATATGCAAATTTAATACATAAAGAGCATGTATACTGAATATTATAGAATGCTGATGAAAGAATTCAAGGATAGCCTTTCAGCAATTAAATGAGGAGCAATTGGCATTCATAGACCAAACAATAAACTCAACCCAAACCTCATATCTTAAACAAAATCTAACTGCAAATGGATCATGAACTTAAATGTTGAACTTAAAACTACAGAACTTTTAAAGATAACACAGGAGAACACTTCTGGATAAGAATTTTTAGAATTGATGCCAAAACCACAATCCATCAAAGAAAAATTGGTTAATTGGACCTCATCAGAAGTAAGAACTTTTCCCTATAAAAACTTTATTAAAAAGTAAGAACTTTTGCCCGGCTGGTGTAGTTCAGTGGATTGAGCGCGGGCTGGGAACCAGAGGGTCCCGGTTCGATTCCCAGTTGGGGCACATGCCTGAGTTGCGGGCCAGGTCCCCGGTGAGGGCCATGTGAGAGGCAACCATACATTGCTCTTTCTCTCTCCCTTCTCCTCTCTCTGAAAATAAATAAGTAAAATCTTAAAAAAAAAAATTAAAAAAAAAAAAAAAAGTAAGAACTTTTCCCTTCATTATGTGAAGAAGATGAAAAGACAAGGCTACAGAGTGGGAGAAAATATTCACAAATATATCTGATATATCTGATAAAGGACTATAATCTGAATGTGTAAAGAACTCTAAAAACTCAACAGTAGAAAAAAATCTAAATAGAAAATGGGCAAAAGACCTGAACAGACATTTCACTGAGGAGGATGTGGATGGCAAATAAGACATGAATGATGTTCAACACTATTAACTATCAGAGAAATGCAAATTAAAACTATAATAAGATATCACTACTCACCTATTAAAATTACTAAAATAAAAAATAAAATCCACACCAAATGCTGGCAAGGATGTAGAGAAATGTGAACACTGCTGGTGGAAATGTAAAAGGGTACAACCACTCTGGGAAACAGTTGGCAGGGGTTTTTTTTTTTGTTTTTTTGTTTTTTTTTAATTTTTTTTTAATTTATTTTATTTTATTTTTATTTATTTATTTATTTATTTTTTAGAGAGAGGGGAAGGGAGGGAGACAGAGAGGGAGAGAAACAGCAATGTATGGTTGCCTCTCACATGGCCCTCACGGGGACCTGGCCTGCAACCTAGGCATGTGCCCTGACTGGGAATCGAACTGCGACCTTTTGGTTCCCAGCCCGCGCTCAATCCACTGAGCTACACCAGCCAGGGCCAGTTGGCAGTTTTTTGAAAAACGAACATGTAGTTACTCTATGACCCAATAATTGTGGATCTTGTGATCTTGTTATCTCTGGCATTGATTCCAGGAAAATAAAAGTTTATGTTTACACAGAAATTTACGCACAAATATGTATAGATCTTTAGTCATAACAGCCAAAAAACTCATAACATGCCCTGACCGGTGTGGCTCAATGGATTGAGCACCGGCCTGCAAGCTGAAAGGTCACCCATTCAATTCCCAGGCAGAGCATATGCCTGAGGATCAGGCCAGGTCCCCAGTTGGGGGCGTGCAAGAGGCCAATCTATGTATCTCTCACATACTGATGTTTCTCTCCCTCCCTTCTCTTCTCTCTAAAAGTACATAGATAAAATCTTTAAAAGAAAAATAAAAGCTTATAATAGCCAGATATCCTTCAACAGTAAATGGTTAAACTGTTCTATGTTGGTAAGTGTAATACTCCTTAGCAATAAAAGAAACAAATTATTGATAAAACAATTTAAATAATTATCCAATTCTGAATAATAAAAACTGACCCTAAGCAGTTATGTAATGTATGATTCCATTTATATAAAACATTCGAAATGACAAAATTAATGGTTACCAGGGACTGGGGGTGGGGAAGGGAGAGGGAGGAAAAGGGTGTGGTTGTATGTGATGAAATTGTATAGAACAGGGCTGTCATTTTCATTTGGTGAAAACTCATTTTCACCGGGGGCCACATCAGCCTTCAAAGGGCCGAATGTAATTTCAGGACTGTATGAATGTAACTACTCCTTAACAGTTACGTGAGGGCTCGGTGCTGCCACTGGGTAGAAACAATGTGCTGGGACCGGATAAAACAAGAAGTGCTGGGTGCAGCCTGGGGCCTTGTGTTTGCTGCATGTGGTATAGACTATACACACATGCACAAATGAAAACAACTAACACTAGGGCAATCTGAATAATTTCAGTGGCTTTTGTCACTGTCGAGATCCTGGTTGTGATACTCTACTATAGTTTTGTCAAGTGCTGCCTAACAGGAACTGAGTATAGGGTGCATGGGATCTCTCGGTGTTACTTCTTAAAACTGTATGTGAATCTGTAATCATCTCAATAAAACTTTGAATTAAAAATAAGTATAGATATGAATTATTTTAGAGGTAGAGAGAAAAACTTGATGTAAGGATAAATCCAGAAGCCCTGGTAGAGCTTGTCATCTTATGATCAAATAAATGTTTTCTGTCTTCTTTAGCTGAATAGTTCTTAGAATTGAAAAAAAAAAAAGATAAGTGAAAGTTTTTCATCTTTAAAATGTGTTAAGAACTATAAAAGCTTTATCATTTAATGCCCAAGTATGGTCCAAAGAATTGTGTCCTTGTCTTAAAGAAGATTGTCATCTTTGCATATATTATTTAAATATAGCATAATTCTTAAACAATGAAAATTACTGATTTTATGCTGGAAAATTATAGTGTGAGAACTAGTTCAGTGTTTGGTACTGATGGAATCCTCAAGCCTGAGGTCATAAAAACAATTTCCACTGGAAATGTGTAACCCACTCTTTATTTCTTTTGGCAGCTTCTGGGCTGGCTGGCTGAGAAACTACCGACTCTTCGTTGCACCCCCACAGACCTTATCCTGTGTGTTCCTCATCTCTATTCCTGCCTGGAGGATCGCAATGGAGACGTGCGAAAGAAGGCCCAAGACGCCTTGCCATTCTTCATGATGCATTTAGGGTATGAGAAAATGGCCAAGGCTACAGGAAAACTAAAGGTACTACTTCTTGTTGCTGCTGCTGCTGCTATTATTAAAAACCATCAGAAAAATATTGAACACGAATTTATATAGGCAAAAGGTGTTATATAGCAGGTATTCATATTACCTGCTAGGAGTTTCCATTTGAAATCCCAGTGAGAGCAAAACTAAACTATTTAGCAGTGTAGAACTAGAACCTGCTGACCCTACGGGGGTGGAAACGTGGCCTTCTAGAATGGTCGCTAATTCAGTGTGACTTCATAATGTGTATTACTTCTCTTGTACTGTGTGCTTGCTTCATTGGTATTTCAAAACTAGGAGCCCAAAGATTTGTTTGATGGCAGATCTGTTAGTAAAGATAGTATGAGTGTATCATTTATGTTGCCTCTCACTTCTGTTATATTGTCTCCCTAGCCAACTTCTAAAGATCAGGTATTGGCCATGCTAGAGAAAGCCAAAGCTAACATGCCTGCCAAGCCCGCTGCACCTGCTAAAGCAACCTCCAAACCAATGGGAGGGTCAGCTCCAGCCAAATTTCATCCTGCCTCAGGTAACTCTTTTGAGAGGGCTAAAGGGGAAGGAACTCTAATAAAAGAAATCCAGCTTCATTTTTTTTTATCGTATTTCCTCCTGGCTTACATCTCAAGCCCTGTCTCCATCTCTCCTTACCCTTCATTCACAAACATTTGTCAGGCACCTATTTTATACCAGGAACTATGTGGAAGGTACAAAGATGATTAATTTGGTTTCCAAGTCTAAAAAGGCGTTTCAGAGTAGCTCATTGAAATACTGCAGAAAGCAAGTGTTCCATCATATCTTTAAGGTTTCCACATGTTTTCTGCTATTCAGTATAATTAGAAGGAGAATTGGGACCATCTAGCTCAATCCCCTGTATTAACTGATGAGGAAAACCAAAAGTTTAAGTGATTTGCACAAAGCCAGACAGCCAGCCAATCCTGAACCAGCACAGAACTCCATTTACTCATTCCCAAATGAGTTCTCCTTCCTCTGCACTTGACCATTTACCAATCCATTCTAACATTTATTAATCATCTTTAAGGAAAAATTCTTGATTTCTTCATCCTGATGTTAAAATTCCATCATGTAAAATGAAACTCTAAACTGTAACTACTTTTCTAGACTTACTGCTTAAACAAAATAGTGTTCTGTTTAGTGGGATAGAAATTGTTGATGCTCTAAAGTTAGAAATTTTACATGTGTAAAACTGTTGGTATCAAAGTGTGTGTGTGTATGTGTGTCTGTGTGTATTCAATTATAACATTTGTTGGAATCTTGCTATGTAGAAAATACTATCAAAAGATGACAGGCCCTAAGGGAAGTAGCAAACTAGCAAAAACGTTTTCTTTAACTGCTATTTAGAAAATAGTTTTTAAAAAATTGCAGTTTAATGTTGGTAAAGCAGATGTAAATTTATTGAATTAATTTCTTGAGGTTATGCTTAAAGAGAAGTTCAGAGAGAAAAAAGATTGGAGAAAAATGTAACAAAATACTTTATATTGATACATTTAAAATTGCAGGCTTTCTCGTTATTATATATTTAACCTGACCAGAATAAAGTGATATTAGAGTTTATATTTATAATACATCTTTTTTTCTCAAAGCGCCTGTTGAAGATTCTGTTTCCAGCACTGTAGAACCCAAGCCTGATCCGAAAAAGGCCAAAGCTCTAGGAGTTTCCTCTAAAGTAAAGGTATGCTCACTCTGCATACTTGGATATAGAATTATATCTGTGTGTTTTATGGAGTCATTCTACTAGGAAAAAGCATATTATATATAAAAGAACATTACTACTCTTGATATTATCAAATTATAAAGTACTTACCTACACAAATTTCTGTGGCTCATTTTTTAATAAGGCCCCAAGACAGAGACATCCTGGTCTCCAGAGGTGCTGCCATGGTTTCTGCCATGCAGGTCTTTGGGGGAGATTTGCAGTAGTGAAGAGAGAAAAATCCTATGTAATTCAGGCAGAAGAATCACTTAGGCTGACTTTGATTTGCAAAAAGTAAGGTGATCAACTTCTTTCAAATTTGGCACAGTTAGGTCATTAGAAGGTGCTCTGATTAGGCTACAGGGAATACTTTCTGTCCCCGCACCAGTGGGACTTAATTTGATGCATCAGCAATTTGTTTAGTATCCATGCAGAGTTGGACAATGTGAAGAAATGTGTCCAAATGTTCAACTTCAGATACCCCTTGGGTGTCTTTTAACGTAAGTTTTTGAATCACAGCAAATTGCCATCAGTTTCTGTATCAAGATTCAGAGCTTGTCACTGTATTCAGAGTATTATTTAATACTTTCCAAAGGAAAATTGCATAACTAGGCAGTAAGTCTAATAATAAATATAAATAGAGAAAGCTATTTTATTAACTGCATATAACTGATGAAAAAATATTAGACTAGGAACAATTTTATTAACCAGTATATTTATTATTCTATGCTCATTACAGAATGGATGCCCTGTGTTCATTGGTCTAAATATTATAATTATTTGTTTTCCTTCCCTACGCATGGGTCCTTAATTTAGCGAGTTAATTTAAGTGGGTAATTATCTTCTGCACTATCCAGTGAAGCTGCTCTTTTCTTGTCCTCCTCCCTGTCCTCATCCCATATGTAACAAGTGCTTATGTTAGTATTTTGATCACAAGGTCTTTGAAGTATGTTTGACTCAGTTCTTAATGCCATACTTTTTATGCCAGTCTTTTGCAGTTATAAAGCAATTTCACATAAATGATTTCATATTTGTTCTGGTTGAATGATTTTAGTGTTAGAAATACGAAAAAAACTTAGCCTACTAGAAATAGTTGACTCTTGCTACATTTATAATAATAATGGTTCCAGTAGTGAAATTCAAATATTATCTTAACTATATATACTAAGTATTCATTTTTTTCAATCTGATATAAAGATTCTACAACTTGGATTATTTTTTAAAACCACTGTAGTAACTTAAGTATTTAAAATGTTTCTAGTAACTTCTCTAGAAACAGGTTTAAAGAGTCTCCAGTTATAATCCTATGATAGAGACGTATTTTATATGGAGAGAAACAGCAAAGCTTTTTCAAGTAAATGAAGGGAAATGTGTGACTACCGTCTAAAACATCATTAATGAGATTTCAGGAAAGACCTGAACTGTGTGATAAACAAAAATATTCTGTGACCCAGACCAATGATCAATAACAGAGCTTTTCTAACTATATTATTCAATACATGCCAATCCAAGGATTCAGCAACAGTTCTGTAAGAATGTTGTTAGAAACATTTCTAGGAAACCTGTACAGAAACATGATCTGTGCAAGACTCCGTGGTCCGTCCCTTTCTTTCATGTGGAACATAATGAGGAGAGGTGTGTCTGGTTTGTGTAGTGCCCTTTTCCTGGGCAGCAACATTGTATTCCCAAGGAGAGGTAGCCTGACTAACCAGTATTCCCTGAACCGTGGCTGCAGGGTGCACAAGGGAAGAAGGTGCCGAGCAAAACCAGCCTAAAGGAGGATGAAGACAAATCTGGTCCTATTTTTATTGTTGTTCCAAACGGAAAGGAGCAAAGAATGAAAGACGAAAAGGGATTAAAGGTAAGGAAGGAATAAAGCTCCTCGGGAGTTTTTTGCTTGTTTCTGTTTTGTTCAAGAATAATTTTGCTGCCCTGGCTGGTGTGGCTCAGTGGATTGAGCGCGGGCTGGGAACCAAAGGGTCCTGGTTCGATTCCCAGTCGGGGCACATGCCTGGGTTACAGGCCAGGTCCCCGGTGAGGGCCCTGTGAGAGGCGACCATGCATTGCTGTTTCTCTCCCTCTCTGTCTCCCTCCCTTCCCCTCTATCTAAAAATAATAAAAATAAATAAAATCTTAAAAAATAATAATAATAATTTTGCTAACTGAAATTCGTATCTAATAAACTAAACCATTTGTTTATAAATCATATCTTGTTTCTGTAAGACTACTTGATAGGAGCATTAATTCCTACAAAAGAAACTAGAATGGAGCTGTTGCCTATTGTTCCTCTAAACAGAAAGAAATAGAAGTTGTTTTAGCTTTTAGGATCAAAGAATGGAAAGTATTCATTGATGTTTATCAATTCTACATATGTAGTAGACATTAATCTTCTTACACCTAATACCTTATAACACAGACTGGTGACTGTATATGGCTAGTTCAGTCATTCCTCTTTTGATGTTCTAGTTTTATTAAATAGTTAAAAAATATTTTTAATGTATACATTGTTTGTTTGTTTTTTTAATTCAAGTGGTTCAAAAAGTTCAGAGCGTAGTATGAAAAGCATGTCTCCTATTCCAGTTGCCCTCCACAGGGAGGATAGTATTACCAGCTTTTTGTATATTAATCCAGAAATATTAATATTCCATACCTGTACAATCATAAGTTTAAATATATAGCCCTCCTTTTGCACAAATGGGAACATACCATACTCTTTGTTCTATATCTTTTTTCTTTTAATAATATTTGAAATATCTTAAAGATCATATCTGCATGCATATATGCATTTCTTCTTTTTATTGGTATAGCATACGTATATGTACCTTCCTTTATTCCCAGTTCACGACATTGAATATTCTAGTCTTTCATTATTATGAGCTATATTGCCATAAGCATTTTTGAAGGTGGTGTTTAAGCACATTTGTGAGTATATATTAATATTAAATTCTTAGAAAGGTATGTACATTTTAAAGATTTTATTTATTTATTATTAGAGAGAGGGGAAGGGAGGGAGACAGAGAGGGAGAGAAACAGCAATGCATGGTTGCCTCTCACATGGCCCTCACTGGGGACCTGGCCCGCAACCCAGGCATGTGCCCTGACTGGGAATCAAACCGGGACCCTCTGGTTCCCAGCCCGTGCTCAATCCACTGAGCTACACCAGCCAGGGCAGAAAGGTATGTACATTTTAAATTTTGATATTTCAATTTTTCCCATTTTTAAAGTTGTACCAAAAGGGTCCACCATGTTATATAATATAAGAGCACGACTTTTCTAGAAAATAAGAATTGTCAAAAATTCTATTCCTGCCTGGCTGGTGTAGCTCAGTGGATTGAGCGCGGGCTGGGAACCAGAGGGTCCCGGTTCGATTCCCAGTCGGGGCACATGCCTGGGTTGCGGGCCAGGTCCCCAGTGAGGGCCATGTGAGAGGCAACCATACATTGCTCTTTCTCCCTCCCTTCTCCTCTCTCTGAAAATAAATAAATAAAATCTTTAAAAAAAAAAAAAATTCTATTCCTAAATGATTTTCAGAGTTAAGCTTCCAGAGATATGACAGCTTGAGAATACATTTCCATTCATATTTAATTACAAATTAACCTTGTTAAATTTTAAAATATTCTATTAAATTGATTCTGCTTTAAATAGAGTTCTGTACCTCATTTCAGTCAGCTACCTTCCAGCCCCTTTCCACTGGTATTTTTCAGGTGCTGAAGTGGAATTTTACTACTCCAAGGGATGAATACATTGAGCAACTGAAGACTCAGATGTCCAGCTGTGTGGCTAAGTGGTTACAGGATGAGATGTTCCACTCAGACTTTCAGCATCATAACAAGGCCCTGGCTGTTATGGTTGATGTAAGTTTGCAGTAGATAAATACACACGTGCCTCTTACATGTGGAAACACTGAGCCCTATGAAATAATCAGACGTTTGCATGACTTGAGAAGGGAGAAGGAACTGGAATACATCATGTTCTGTATTTTTAGAGACATCCTATTATTTGATGGCAAAAATGACTGTACATATATAATTTTAGGCCTTAAATGGAGGCTTACAAATCTATCAGTTTTCTTTTGGACTCTGGTAAAATTTAAGAGGTAGTTGCCTAATAATAGAACTTAAAGTTTTATACAGTCTTATTTGTGGGGGTTTGTCTTGTTTTGTTTTAAGCACTTGGAGAGTGAAAAAGAGGGTGTCATTGGTTGCCTGGATCTTATCTTGAAGTGGCTTACCCTACGGTTTTTTGATACCAATACAAGCGTCCTAATGAAAGCTCTAGAATATTTAAAATTACTCTTCACCCTGCTAAGTGAGGAAGAGTATCATCTTACTGAGAATGAAGCATCTTCGTTCATCCCCTATCTCATCCTAAAGGTAATGTGCTTTTCTTACTGTGGAAGACTGCTCAGGTTTCCAGCTGACCTCAGATCCTGTATTTTATTCCATATCCCTTTCTGTTTATTATATGATATAATTTCCACCACTCATTTCCATGCCCCTGTTCTTTTAAGATCTAGTGATGCATGTGCGGGAGGGGGTGAACCTTCACTCTTCGGAAAATGCTTCACTTAATCATTACGTTGACCAGGTTGGAGAACCGAAGGATGTCATTCGTAAAGATGTCCGTGCCATCCTGAACCGGATGTGCCTTGTCTACCCAGCCAGCAAGATGTTCCCCTTCATCATGGAAGGAACCAAATCCAAAAACTCAAAACAGAGAGCAGGTGAAGCAACAATTTAAATTGAGGCATGAGTCTGTGTAGCAGTGACCTCAAAAAGAAGTAATTTATACTTGAACAAGGAAATGTCTTAAGTGTCTTTGTGGTTGATTCCAACCTCCTGGTCCGGACTGTGAGAGTGATGAGTTGCACACTGGTGGAGCCAGAGTATCAGGTGATACGGGCACTACTCAGTACCACCCTGGTGACAAAATCAGGTGCACAGGGGCCATCTGACTCACAGGCATCCCTTTCTTCCAGAAGCACTTGCTTTAACGCCATTGTACTTGTGTGTTTTCTAAGATGGTAGTAAACGAGGAAAAATTATAGGCAGAGCCAGGAGAAGATTTTAGTCCTTCATTTATGCCAGGAGGGAATGTATCTATCTATCTAGTAAAGATTGGTCTCTGCACCAAATGTGCACTGAGCCTCCTTAACGTAGCCTTTCTTCCCTATCAGAGTGCCTGGAAGAACTGGGGTGTCTGGTCGAGTCCTACGGCATGAATGTTTGCCAGCCAACCGCAGGAAAAGCCTTAAAGGAGATAGCGATTCACATAGGCGACCGTGACAACGCTGTGCGCAACGCTGCCCTCAACACCATCGTCACAGTGTACAACGTGCATGGGGACCAGGTGTTCAAACTCATTGGGACTGTAAGTGGCTTTTCTCTGAATATTGTCAGCATGTTGTGAATTACAGGATCACTTGGGTGTCAGTTTTCATGCCATCTCAACTCTAAAGTTCTTACCACTTTTTACTGAATTCAGCCTATCAGTGAGTCTTAGAATCCAGGTAAACCCTGGAGGGTGTCTCTCTGATTATTGTAGGACATTTAGGCTGTGCTTGACTGGAAATCAGATTTCCTTTTCTGAGCATTCTATTTGTAGCAGTCTGCTTAGAAATGAATTATTTTTGAATCAAGAAATCTGAGCTAGTCTGGGATTTAAATGCTACCTGACAGCCTGCTCTGTAAATTTTAGTGCATTTAGTTTTTGGTGAACTCGTGTATAATACGGTACTTGTGCCTGCCACATTAGGTCTTGAGCTCCAGCCGCAAGCCGGAGTTCTGCTTCCAACTCCTCACTTCCTTTGATCCAGTCACTGTCGCGGCCGGACCTCAGCTCTTCACTCCTGTTACCTCTCAGTGTCACATATGTTCACGCTG
Source organism: Micronycteris hirsuta (assembly GCA_004026765.1). Taxonomy (NCBI): domain Eukaryota; kingdom Metazoa; phylum Chordata; class Mammalia; order Chiroptera; family Phyllostomidae; genus Micronycteris; species Micronycteris hirsuta. The sequence continues at coordinate 135,176 of PVJI01000250.1, read as the reverse complement.
TGCCTGTGTATTTTTACTTGTGTTAATCTAATTAAATCCTCATTGTCGGCCAGTGAAAGAGATACAGCAGATGGGATTTCACAGAGGACCGAAAGCTTCCTGCCCTTAGTCACACAGTCAGTTAGTGGTAACTGCAAAAATGAGGATGCTTCATTTAATTTTTGATCTTTTTATTTGTAGTTATTAATAGCCTTTCCTTTTTCATCCTTTTCTTCTTTCATATGTTCTGTTCTCACAGCAAGGGAGATTTTAAGAGTAGTTGATTTAAAAACATAGATAGTGCCCTGGGTGATGTGGCTCAGTGGACTGAGTGCTGGCCTGCAAATCAAAAGGTTGCAAGTTCGAATCCTGGTCAGGGCGCATTGCCTGGGTTGCAGGTTTGGTTCCCATCAGAACGTCTACAGAAGGGAACCAATTAATCTTTTTCTCATACATTGATGTTTCTGTCTTTCTCCCTCCCTTCCCCTCTCTAAAAGTAAATAAATAAAATCTTAAAAAACAAAAACATGTAGATAGTTCCCTGACCAGTGTGCTCAGTTGTTTGGATGTTGTTCCATAAAGCAGAAGATCACCAGTTTGATTCCCAGTCAGGGCACATACATGAGTTGTGGGTTTGGTCCCCGGTTGGGGTGCAAATGAGAGGCAACCAATCAAAGTTTCTTCCTCACCTCAAAGTTTCTCTCCCCGCTCTCTCTCCCTCCCTTCCCCTCTATCCAAAAACAAATAAAATCATTTTTTAAAAAAATAAATAAAATAAAAGGCCCGGCTGGCGTAGCTCAGTGGATTGAGCGCGGGCTGGGAACCAGAGGGTCCCGGTTCGATTCCCAGTCGGGACACATTGCCTGGGTTGCGGGCCAGGTCCCCAGTGAGGGCCATGTGAGAGGCAACCATACATTGCTCTTTCTCCCTTCCTTGTCCTCTCTCTGAAAATAAATAGATAAAATCTTTAAAAAAAAATAAAAATAAATAAATAAATAAATAAAAATGTAGATAATGTTGTTTTTTAAGATGTTTTAAGATTTTATTTATTGAAGAGAAAGTAGAAGGGAGGGAGAGAGGAAGAGAAACATCAATATGTGGTTGACTTTCACACGCCCCCAACTGGGGACCTGGCGCACAACCCAGGCATGTGCCACGGCTAGGAATCAAACCTGCAACCTTTTGGTTTGCAGGCCCACACTCAACCCACTGAGCTACACCAGCCAGGGCTAAAAGTAAATGTATCTTGACATAGCAAATTCTGTTTGCTTCAATATGAAAATAGATATAAATTCTTGAGTTTTCCAATTAATTAGTTTTTTTATTTTCCTCATATTATAGTAGAGGGCTGTGCTAATAAACTAAATTTGGCCTCTTTCCACAGCTGTCTGAAAAGGACATGAGTATGCTGGAGGAAAGGATTAAGCGGTCAGCAAAGAGGCCGTCTGCTGCACCAATGAAACAGGTAGAAGAGAAACCTCAGCGCACACAGAGCCTAAGCTCCAACGCCAACATGCTGCGCAAGGGACCGGCTGAGGACATGTCCTCCAAACTCAAGTATGTAGACGGAGACAGTCGTCTAACAGCATCTCTGTGGACTTGGCCTTGTGTGCTCAAAGCTTATCCTGAAACATGAATCTTGAGTTCTTGTAGCCATTATCATGCATGACGGAGTGTCTGAGTAGATGTCTCGTAACCAAATGTTTAGTCCTTCAGTCTTCATTGTCTTTGTCTTTGTCTCTAAACCACTTCTAAATGGTCTTGTGCCTTCTTTCACTGCTTTTCCGTGGACAGAATTATGTATCGCACTTATAGGATGTAAGTACTGCCTGCTAATTTCTCATTAGCAGGGCTCTTATATCTTTCTAACTTCTGACTTGGATTCATCCCCTCTGGAGGGCGATTGGCTTAGAATTTGTAACCAGGGTACAGGGTGTTCATAAGTATCCCACGAATCCAGCCTTTCCTGAAAGTGCACTGGCTGGCAAAAGTGGCTGCTTAATGTCATGTGCCTAAAAATATTGGCTCACTTCTTCCTTGTGCTACGTATTTGGTCACACTCAGGTTCCTGTTCTGTAGACAAGGCTAAATAAAATGTCTGCCACCCAGAATAGGCTTAGGGACTCAAAATGCTGCCTTTTAAGATAGACAGCTCTGTTTTGGGTTGTATCATGAGTATGTTTTGGCCAATTTTAATTTGAAATCTTTGAATGTCTATTACTTGGATATAATTCTGGCTCTAACCAGTCAAGAGTGAATAAAAGTTGGTGACTGACTGTCCCCCAAAGTGTAAAGTGTACTGAACACTGCATGGAATGCTGCTTATTATTAGGAAAACGTAAACACTGGTTCATTTGGTAGAGAAGAACCAGCCAGTCCAGATTGTTCTTCAATTTTTGCCAGAAGTAGTAAGCTTTGAGTCAGTATAAGTGTGCTTTATTAATTATTTTCTTCCCCATCTGGAATAGCAGTACAAAGTTCATTGGCTTTAGTGAACCAGTTTACAACTTGGCAGGTACTACAAGTAGAAAGCAAAGTTATCTGCTCTCAGAATATTCATGAACCAGTGTTGTTGCCCATGGAAGGCACTGGCTTAGCCTTGGGTTTAATTCATTCAGGGGGGCTGAAACCAGAAGTTGAACATCTGTCTTGAAGCTGTGGGGAAGCTGGCAGTGCTACTCTTGCCCTTTGGTTAAGAAGTCTCTTTTAGTTCAGGAGCCTCTTCTTGCTTCCCTAGCCAAGCTCGGAGCATGAGTGGGCATCCCGAGGCGGCCCAGATGGTGCGCCGAGAATTCCAGCTGGATCTTGATGAGATCGAGAATGACAACGGTACGGTCCGGTGCGAAATGCCAGAACTTGTGCAGCACAAACTGGATGACATTTTTGAACCGGTCCTTATTCCTGAACCCAAGTAAGTTAGCCTCTTTCACTTAAGTGTGAGCGGTTCATAATCGTCGGAGTGTGTGTGTGAAAAGAGCGCTCTCTCTGTGCAGTTAGAGCTTTTTAGAACTGGTTACTACCTAGCCGTTAGTAGTTCTTTACTAAGACCTGGATCTAGTGTGAAATTGCATATATTTCCAACTCACTGGGATATCTTATAATAAAGATGGAATTTGTCCCTTTGCTCTGCTCTCTAGGATCCGGGCTGTTTCTCCACACTTTGATGACATGCACAGTAACACAGCATCCACGATCAATTTCATTATCTCCCAAGTAGCCAGTGGTGACATCAACACAAGCATCCAAGCTCTGACCCAGGTAATGGGGGTATTATCCATGACATCAATTCCGCTGGTGGATGTAAACGCTGTAGGCGTGATGGTTGCATACTGGCAGCAGTATTAAAGGAGGCCGGCAGCATTCAGTGCCATGCTGATGAAAAAAGTACACAGAGACCGCTCAGTCATCACCTGGTTCACAGGATACAGCTCTCACAGGGCCTTGCATTCATTCACCAGAGGCTGGAGATACAGCAGTGAGTAAGTAGGGACCAACTCTCGGGGAGCTCACTTAGATTTTAATGGACAGAGACAAATAGGTAAACAAGAAAGTATCTAAGAATACTAACTACTGTAAATATAACTCGAATGTGGTGACTGGAGAAAGGAACTAAGTAGTTACTGAGATTGGTGGTCAGGGGTTCAAGCAGAGGGAACAGCTAGTACAAAGTCTCTAGTGTGGGAGTGAATTTAGCATGTTCAAGGAAACACTACAAGGCCCATGTGCTCACAGCCCAGTGGGCAAGGGGGAGAATGCTACAGAACGAGACGACTATGGAGAGCTTTAAAAGCCCCACGGGCTCTGAGACTGAAAGGTTACAGGTTCGATTCCTGGTCAGGGCACTTACCCACATTGTGGGTTCGATCCTTGGTCAGGGCGCATACAAGAAGGTGACCAATCAATGTTTCTCTGTCACATCAGTGTTTCTCTCTCTTTCTCTCCCTTCCTCTTTGTAAAAGCAATGAAAAAATGTCCTCAGGTGAGGATTTAAAAAAGAATTTTTTTTAAGCCCCACGGTAAGTTGTTTGGATTTTATTTTAAGTGAGATGAGAAACCATCAGAAAAATTTAAATAAGGAAGCTACGTGTTTTTTAAAAATCATTCTCTTCTTCCTCTGCTTCCCTTCCCTAACAGTCCACTTCTAAAGCCAGTAGGTGGGTAGAGCAAGGTAGGCATTTACCTTGTGGCAAGGGAATGGAAGTGGGGCCATAGTGGCCCAATGTAGTGGTCTCGGAGCCCAGGCCGATGAAGAGGATGTCCACGCAGGTAGCCTGACCGGCATGGTAGTAGAACCCCACACAGGGTGAGCAGGGCATCCATGTGTGTTGGAGGGAGGCAGGGCAGCATGCCAGTGGCTCAGAATGGGGAGTCAGAGCCAGGGCAGGAGTGGGCATCCGTATGGGGGAGGGCTGGTGGCAGAGATGGGAGATGGGTTACATACAAAGGGATTGGCCAAGTTTCTTACTGTCCAAGGTCAGCAAAACAAATACAGGAGGAAAGTGGATAGAATGAACTCTGGTGTTAGACCAGAAATAGATGCATCAGTATGAACTCATGGTTTTCAAAGTGTAGATACAGAGATAAATAGCAGTGAAAATGTATGTGTGTGTAGGGGGGCGGGGTACAAGTGTGTGTTAGAGATAATAGACATAAACACACTGGCACTTGGCACAGAGAGGACCGGAGAACAGCAGTTGTCCTGCGGGAGAGGAGGATCACTACAGGAGTCAAGTCAGTGGTCTGAAGGACAAGGGGGAATGATGGTTTTTTGCACAAACGATGCTGGAAAAATGTTTATCCACCCACAAAGGAATGAAGCTGGGCTCTAATAATATACAAAAACGAACTGAACATGGGTCAAAGACATAAATGAAAGAGCCAAAACTGTAACTCTTAGAAGAAAACACGGGGGAAACCATCACACTGGATTTGACAGTGGTTGTTGGGCTGTGACACCGAAAGCACAGGCAGCAACAAAAAATAAATTGAACTTCAAAGTTAAAAAATTTTGTTCATCAAAGGCACTGTTATGAGAGTGAAAAGCAAACCTACAGAGTGAGAACATATTTGCAAATCATAACATTTGCATATAATCTTAATTTAATAAAAGATTACATCCAGAATACAAGAAGAACCCGTTCAACTCAATGACAAAAAAAAGTAAAGAAAAACCCAGTTCATAAATGGGCAAAGAACTTGAATACACATTTTTCCAAAGAAGATATAAAAATAGCCAATAAGTACATGAAGGTACTCACCATCATCACTGTTAGGGAAGCACAGGTCAAAATCACAGTGAGATAACCACTTCACACATCAGAGTTAAACAAGGGTGGGGAGGGGTGTAAATAACAAGTGTGGTGAGGGTGTGGAAAAGTTGGAATCTATGTGCATTGCTCTGGGTAAAATGGTGCAAGCACTGTAGAAAATAAGTGGTTTCTCAAAAAGTTAAACATAGAATTATGATAAGATACCCAAAATCACTCCTAGAAAACAGGGACTCAAACAGATATTTGTGTACAATGTTCAAAGCAGCATTATTCACGATTGACAAAAGGAGTAAACAACCCAAGTGTCCGTCGGGAGAGAAGTAGAGAAACAATAAGTGGTACATACGTACAGCGGGACATTATTCAGTCGTGAAGAGGAATGAAATTCTGATGCCTGCTACAACATGGATGGACCTTGAAAACATTCTGCTAAGTAAAATAAATTAGACACAAAGGGACAAACATTATGTGATTCAACTTACATGAGGTACCTAGAGTAGTCAAATAACAGAGACAGAAAACAGGATAGAGGCTGTCAGCGTGGGGAAGGAGAATAGAGTTTGTTTGGGATGATGCTGATTATACTGAATGCCATTAGGTTATTCACTTAAAATGGTTAAAATGGTAAATTTTGTTATATATTTTACCGTAATAAAAAAACTAAAAGATAAAGCCCTCAGCAACAAAAAAAAATTAAGTTTCTAGGAATAAATCAAGTAGTGTGTATGTAAGACCTTTAAAGAGACAATTATAAAGCTATATTGAATGATATTAGAAAATTTTTAAATAATGGAAATATACTATGTTCTGAGACCGTTTTTAAAAGTAAAAACAGTGGAGAGGACTTACCTCACCAGTGTCAACAGTGGAGCCGCCGTACTTAAGCTGTTACAGATAGTGTGGGCCCCAGGGTAAGCCGATGGACCACTGGGGTGATGGAACAAAGAGCCCAGAAATCAACCCACATCTTTAGGAAACTCAAAGCAGAAGAGGCATTAAAAATCTCTTGGCAAAAACTAGATTAGCCCTGGCTGGGTAGCTCAGTTGGTTGGAGCATTGTCCTGATATGCCAAGGTTGTGGGTTCAACTCCTGGTTCAATGCACATGTAAGAAACAACCAGTGAACGCGTAAGTAAGTGGAACCACAGATAGATGTTTCTCTCTCCCCACCCCCTTTCTTTCTCTACCTCTCACTCTCTCTAAAATCAATAAATTTAAAAAATTTTTTTTTAAGTTAGATTAATCAGTAATGGGAACAGCAGTGTAATTAGATTGCTATTTCCTACACCAAAATATACCTGAAAGAGATTAAAGACCTAGACATTAGAGGAGAATTTTGTGTGTGTGTGTGTGTGTGTGTGTGTGTGAGAGAGAGAGAGAGAGAGAGAGAGGGGTAGGGAGGGAGAAAGGGAGAGAAACATCGATCAGTTGCCACTCATACGCACCTCGACCAGGGACAGCACCTGCACCCCAGGCCTGGACCCTGACCAAGAATCAAACCGGTGACATTTCACTTTGCAGGAGGCTGCCCAGCCGACCGAGCCACGCCAGTCAGGGCCAGGAGAACATTTTTAACTTCAAGATATGTAAGGATTTCTTTTTAAAGTAGATACAAAAAACAAAGGGAAAAATAGAAATGTTGTACTACATTAAAAATGTTTAAAACTATATCAGAAGGTATTTGTTTACAACAAAGTGAAAAGACAAGTTACATATTGAGAGAATTGGACAGACAGATCTATGGGTGAAAATAAGGACATAGGGGAATTAATTTTATCAGTGTAGAGATCAGAACAGTAGTAAAAGAAAAACTGGAAAGGATAATAGTAACCCTTGGTCGGGGGACAGATGCTGACTTGTGGGGGCAGGAAAGACCTTTGGGGGCTATGGGCGTCCTGCAGCTTGTCCGCAGTGGGTACGCGGCGCATATACACTTAACGGAATGACACCACGTTAAGTTGTATTCTCAGGGTTTGTACATCTCGCCCTATGAAAGTTAAACCTCAATAAAAAGAACATTAATAAATAACCAGATTTAATTAATATACTATATGCATATATATGGAGAAAATTTCACAATCTCTGAAAAAAATTTATATTTTTTGTATCTTCATTGAACATTTTTTAAAAAATCTATGTCCACAAAGAAAACATTAATAAATGCAGAAAGCAAAGGATATACTAACCAAAGTCTTTACTGAAACCCTACAAAATGTTTACTAAATAATGTTAATATTACAAAAATATTGGCTACTCAGGAAGCATGAAACACCTTCCTAAAAGACCCCTTGATAAAAGAAAAATAATCAAAATTCTTTTCTTTTTTTAAGAATTTATTTTTTTTTTTATTTTTTTTTTTAAATTTTTTTTTTTAATTAATTTATTTATTTTTAGAGAGAGGAGAAGGGAGGGAGACAGAGAGGGAGAGAAACAGCAATGTATGGTTGCCTCTCACATGGCCCTCACCGGGGACCCGGCCCGCAACCCAGGCATGTGCCCTGACGGGGAATCGAACCGGGACCCTCTGGTTCCCAGCCCGCGCTCAATCCACTGAGCTACACCAGCCAGGGCAGAATTTATTTTTTTTTTAATTTATTTATTTTTAAAGATTTTATTTATTTTCAGAGAGAGGAGAAGGAAGGGAGAAAGAGCAATGTATGGTTGCCTCTCACATGGCCCTCATTGGGGACCTGGCCCACAACCCAGGCATGTGCCCCGACTGGGAATCGAACCGGGACCCTCTGGTTCCCTGCCCGCGCTCAATCCACTGAGCTACACCAGCGGGACTATTTATTTATTTTTAGAGAGAGGGGAAGGGAAGGAGAAAGAGAGGGAGAGAAACAGCAATGTGTGGTTGCCTCTCATGTGGCCCCCACTGGGGACCTGGCCCGCAACCCAGGCACGTGCCCTGACTGGGAATCGAACTGGCGACCCTTTGGTTCGCAGTCCACACTCAATCCACTTAGCTACACCAGCCAGGGCCATGAAATGGATTTTTAAAATAATAAATCTAGAAGCTGTTTTAGAGCCCTGGCCAGGTAGCCCAGTTGGTTGGAGCATCCTCTCTATGCACCAAGGCTGCAGGTTCTGTCCCCAGTCAGGGTACATGCGAGAGTCAGTGAATGGGTGGAATGACAAATCCTGTCCTCTCTCTCTCTCTCTCTCTCTCTCTCTCTCTCTCTCTCTGCCCCCTCCTCCTGTCCCTAAAATCAATCAATAAATAAATATTTAAGTGTCAAAATGAGGAAGGAACCAACTGTAGATGTGGTAGAGATTTTAGAAAAATAAGATGCCAAACATGGAGTAACCCCGTGGAAACTAGAACCAAGTGGAAACATTTATAACATAACACATACAGTAGACATGCTGGAGAAAACAGTACTCATCCATTAAAAGTAGAAATGTGGCCTGGACTGATAGCTCAGTTGGTTAGCGCATTGTCCCAGTACACCAAGGCTGCGGGTTTAATACTGGTCAGGACACATACAAGAGTCAACCAGTGAACGCACCAATAAGTGGAACAACAAATCAATGTCTGTCTGTCTGTCTGTCTATCTGTCTCTCCCCACCCCCTTTTCTCCCTTCCTCTCTAAAATCACTAAAAAAATTTTTTTTAATTAAAGGAAATGTGAATATGTGTTAGTATCTTTTTTTTAAGATTTTATTTATTTAATTTTTAGAGATGGGAAGGGAGAAAGAAAGAGAGGGAGAGAAATATCAATGTGTGATTGCCTCTTACATGCCCTCTAACAGGGAGGGACCTGGCCTGCAACCCAGGCATGTACCCTAGAGTGGGAATTGAACCGGCAACCCTTTGATTCACAGGCTAGTACTCAACCACTGAGCCACACCAGCCAGGGCTGTGTTAGTATCTTTTTAAAGAAAGCAATATAGTAATACCTATTATACCATAATTTAAAATCTTTCAGACTAAAAAGTCAGGCTCTTGGGACTCTTTCTTCTAGAAATAAAAACAAAGACATGGCCCTGGCTGGTGTGGCTCAGTGGACTGAGTGCCAACCTGCCAACGAAAGCGTCACCGAAATTCCCAGTCAGGGCACATGCCTGGGTTGCCGGCCAGGTCCCCGGTGAGGAGCACATGAGAGGCAACCACACATTGTTTCTCTCCCTCTCTCTCCCTCGCTTTCTCTAAAAATAAATAAAATCTTTCATGCCCTGGCTGGTATGGCTCAGTGGATTGAGCACCAGAGTGTGAACCAAAGGGTCGCCGGTTCAATTCCCAGTCAGGGCACATGCCTGGGTTGTGGGCCAGGTCCCCAGTGGGGGCCACATGAGAGGCAACCACACACTGATGTTTTTCTCTTTCTCTTTCTCACTTCCCCTCCCTCTAAAAATAAGTAAATAAAGTCTTTAAAAAAATAAGTAAATAAAAATAAATAAAATCTTTCAAATAGAAAACAGGACTGCAGGCAAGCATCAGGCTGTTGTGGGTTTAGTTACAGACCGCTGCGATAAAGGGAGGGTCACGGTAAAGTGAGTCATAACCTTTCTGCTTGTGGAGGGCTTTCCTTCGTCTGTGAAGCACAGTAAGCAGAGCACGGTGAAACAAGGTACGCCTGTACTCTTGTTTGCCTTAGGGATTTTCGTAATTTTCTGTTGAGTTAGAAAAGCCAGATGCAGAAAACTCTATACTATAACTCCTGTAGAATAAACGATGCCCTAAACCTTGACCCTGTGTATGTGTGCCGATATGGCTGTGTATGATTCTGTGAACGTGAAAGACGATGTACCAGATTGATAATGGTAATTACCTTGGAAAAAGAGCAAGCCCCCCCCCCCAAAAAAAAAAACCCTATTTTTTATAGTGGCTGTGTTGAAGCAGCATTATTGAAATGCCCCAGCCTGGCTGGTGTAGCTCAGTGGATTGAGTGCAGGCTGGGAATCAGAGGGTCCCGGTTCGATTCCCAGTCAGGGCACATACCTGGGTTGCGGGCCAGGTCCCCGGTGGGGGCCATGTGGGAGGCAACCATACATTGCTCTTTCTCCCTCCCTCTCCTCTCTCTGAAAATAAATAAATAAAATCTTTAAAAAAAAAAAGAAAGAAAGAAAGAAATGCCCCAGTTATATAAAATATTACGTGCTTGCAGGTGTGCCTGCATGAAGAGAGAAATGAAACTAGGACCGTTGGCTTCGTCAACACTGGGGGGCACCATCCACATTGTATTCTGCAGTATAAATGCCCCCCACTCCCCCCGCCAGAGTCGTGCAGCTTTGCTATCCTGTGTGAAGGATGATCACTGAAGATCAACATGACTGTCTCAGGGTGTTATTATGTAATCATAAAGAGAAAGATCTTTTTACAGTAGTGAATAGGAAATAAAGTTTCCCTATGGCAACAATTTCCCATTAGTGACGACCAGGGTATCAAATAGAAAAAAACACCGAATCAAGATGTGGGAAGCCTGAGTTCTGAGTTTGAACGAAGTAGTCTTATCTTTCTGAGCCTCCCTTTTCTCACCCAGCTAACGGAGATCTTACTCTCAGCCTGTCTGCCTCTCAGAGCTGTCGGGGTGATTAAATGAATAAAGGTATAAAAGCATTCTAAGAAAGTAGACATTTAAACCTAGGGATTATTCCCTGAACTAGACAGTGAGACTCAATAGAAGCTGCAACTAATTCACCTAACAGGATTTTGCTCAGTAAGGTTTCCTGGAATCTTTTAATCCCTAAGGGCTAGTTATTTCTATGTAAAGGTACTAGAAGTGCTTTGCTAACATCACAGAGACATCCTTGTTGTATCTGACTCCTACTTTGAGGTATGAAGCTTGGAAAATATGTCTTGGGTTTTTGTTACCAGATCGATGAGGTCCTGAGACAGGAGGACAAAGCCGAAGCTATGTCTGGCCATATTGATCAGTTTCTGATAGCTACGTTCATGCAGCTGAGACTCATCTACAACACACATATGGCGGATGAGAAGCTGGAGAAGGACGAAATCATCAAGTTGTACAGCTGCATCATTGGCAACATGATTTCGGTAAGGGCACCGCTGCGGATCACAAGCTTCCCTTCAGTCTCTCGTCCCACCTGGTTCTAGAGCCCAAGTCGGTGTAGGCGTTCCAGTGGGTCCTGCCATTTGGAGAAATGTACAGGTGACTTCCACTGAGAGGTGGATGGTACTCCAGCTTACCTTGTTAGGGTACAAAGTGAAATGCTTACATACCACCTAGAATTCTGTTTATTGCCCATTTCTTCATCAGGCATGGCAGGCCCTGGCTGGCTTTTCACATATAACTGCTCACATTAAATACACTTTTATAACAGGAAGGAAGCACACCAATTAATTATGGCTATTACTGGAGGTTTCAGGAGTGTGATGATTTTTATTTTTCCTATTACTCTGAATGTTTAAAGAGACAGCAGTTTGCTAGAATAGCCACCCACGTTTATCTTCCCACTCTAACGCAGTCCTGATTGCACAGCTGTTTCAGATAGAGAGCCTGGCCCGCGAGGCCTCGACTGGAGTCCTGAAGGACCTGATGCACGGCCTCATCACCCTGATGCTGGATTCTCGCATCGAGGACCTGGAGGAAGGACAGCAGGTGATCCGCTCTGTGAACCTCTTGGTGGTGAAGGTTCTGGAGAAGTCAGACCAGACCAACATCCTGAGGTATATCTGTGCACTCAGCATGACAGCCTAGAACAGCCTCTCTCGTTACCCAGGGAAGCCAGAAGGCACTGGATGAGTTGTAACTTTAAGTTTGCCTAATAAATTGATTTATTACTCTTTCCTCAAGAACCAAAGGCATTCCAGCTTTAAACAGCAGCAACTAATAACTCAGTAAGCCAGCAAATTGCAGCAGTTTTATAGAATATGTACATTTCTCTTTCAGTGACCAGTGACAATGAAAAATAGTGACAAGCTTTACCATTTACCAAGTGGTAAATTTACAAGGCTTAAATGGTTGGTGTTTATTTTCTTAAAAACTGAATGTCAAATAATCAAAGGCAGTTTTTATTCCATGGTCTCTCAGTTGATTTGATGGATGGAGAATATTTACTCTTGGCCCTTCAGTTACTGATTTTAATTGGAATGCAGGTTTCAAACTTATTAATGCTGTTTTGTTGGGGGGTTTTTCCTAGTGCCCTACTGGTTTTGCTTCAAGACAGCCTGCTAGCAACAGCCAGCTCTCCCAAATTCTCAGAGCTTGTTATGAAGGTAAAGTTGAAATAATTTGATTTCTTTCAAAGATGCAAAACTTTATTAAAGTGTGAGGAAAGAGAAGTTGGAAATAAGACATAGACACAAATCAAGACACACCTGAAGCCTGGCTGGTGTAGCTCAGTGGATTGAGCGTGGACTGCGAACCAAAGGGTCGCCAGTTCAATTCCCATTCAGGGCACATGCCTGGGTTGCAGGCCAGGTCCCCAGTGAGGGCCACGTGAGAGGCAACCACACATTGATGTTTCTCTCCCTCTCTTTCTCCTTCCCTCCCCCTCTCTTTGAAAATAAATAAATAAAATCTTTTTAAAAAAAAAAGACACACTTGAAAAATACAGTTGGTCTCCATTTTGCCTTCCTCCATTTATAACCCTTGCTCGGGCCCAGACAATTCCTGGCCTCAAACAGTCAAAAGGAAGGACTGTCTTATAAATATCTCACCAATTCTCCTAGAATTGAAAGAAATTTAAATTCTTTGGGGGGAAAAGATACCTATAGCCCAATAATATTTTGGTCTCTTTAATGGAAAAACTCCAAATGTACATATCTGTAACATCATAACACTGTTGACACTGTAATAGTGAAGAATATTTTGTCCGCTCTGGTTAGATTTGGGTACACAGTATGTCTCTCCTGCTCTCAGGGACCAAGCCAACCCAAGAGAGGATTTCCACATTCTCTTATTATGTAAAGCCCCCAGCTCTAGGGGGCAGGAAGGAGGTGTGTCTGAGATGACTAGATGGATGGCTTGTCACACTTCAGCCAGTGACACAGTTGAAGCGAGTGAAATTGTTCATTTTTAGCAGCCACATTTGAAAGATACGATGTGCCACATTTATACCCCGGACTTCTTTTAGAAGTGATCCCAGGGCTTAGGGAAGCTGGCTGGTGACAGATTCCCCTCGTTCTTCAGCCATTCCCTCTAACTGTTGTTTCTTTTTTTAATAGTGTCTCTGGAGAATGGTTCGGCTGTTGCCTGACACCATCAACAGCATTAATCTGGACAGAATTCTGCTGGACATACACATTTTCATGAAGGTCTTCCCCAAAGAGAAACTAAAGCAGTGCAAAAGTGAATTTCCCATCAGGACCCTAAAGACGCTGCTGCACACTTTATGCAAACTGAAAGGGCCCAAGGTGAGTGAGAAGAGCCACGGGAGTTTGGGAGAGCGTCATGGAAACGGCTCTGCTGCCATTAGACCGTGCCTGTGTCTCCCGCAGATCCTGGACCATTTGACCATGATTGACAACAAGAGCGAGTCTGAGCTGGAGGCCCACCTCTGCCGGATGATGAAGCACAGCATGGACCAGGCTGGGAGCAAGTCGGATAAAGAGACGGAAAAGGGAGCGTCTCGGATTGTGAGTGTCTGACTTGAAAGACAAGGGGGTTGAGGCTGTTTGGAAGTAACTGTCTTCTCGAAGACTTGGGGGTCGGTCCAGTGTCACCCCCTGCTGCGGTGCTGTAACCGTCCCCACTGTGCAGATTGCAAACATGAGCTGTTCTGTGGCTCCATGCTTCTTGGTTCCTATGAAAGGTTTCTTTGTGCCTAAGGCAAACCCACTGGGCCAGACCCCCCCTTCCTCTTCTCGTTGAACACCTGAGGCTGGAGGCCACAGTGACACAGAGTGGTAGTCGGCCTGTGCGGGCCCTGCAGCACTGGTGTGTCTGTCACCAGTGGGGACAAACCACAGCGGTCCAGATGTTGAGCTCTTTCAGTCCTTATCCAGCCTGTGGTTCCTAATTAATAACTCAGGTCTAACCAACTAATCCTTTCTTTTGTCTCTCAACTTCTCAGGATGAAAAGTCATCAAAGGCCAAAGTAAATGATTTCTTAGCTGAGATTTTTAAGAAGATTGGCTCTAAAGAGAATACTAAAGAGGTGAGAGGAAAGAGTTGAGCCAGGCGGGGATCTGCGTTATGGAAAAGGGTCACTAACCAGCATCTACGCCCCTTCCTTTATCTCGATAACCAGGGTCTAGCAGAGTTATATGAGTATAAGAAGAAATACTCAGATGCCGACATTGAACCATTTCTGAAAAACTCCTCGCAGTTCTTCCAGAGCTATGTTGAAAGAGGCCTTCGGGTGATAGAGATGGAGAGGGAGGGCAAAGGCCGTATTCCCACTTCAACAGGTACGGTTTCCTCTGGTAGCTCCAGGAATAAGTCAAATTAGCTCTTAACTCAGCAACCAGAGGTTTTGATTGGTTTACATTTATAACCATGCCCCTAATAATTAATGATCACCAGTAATGTTCACATTGCTACAGACAGTGGTCAGCTCCATCTCGTGCAAAGTCAGTATTTGACAATGGCAAGCTTCCTGCCCCTTGGTTGAACCAGTTTCTCCCCTTGGCTTCCACCCCGCTTGCTGGCCTTCTTCCTGGGCCTGAAGTCTGTGTTGGCGTCCACTGGAGTGCAGTCCACGATCATCTCTTCTTTCTCATCTCACTCCCTCAACGAACCCATCCACTGTCATCACTTCAGATGGTGTTTATGCCAGCACGGCCCGGTTTGTTTGATGGGCAGCTCAGACCGCCTTCCTGACCTTGACTGATAAGTCCCGCGTGGCATCTCCACTTGGGTTTCTAATAGACATCATAAACCCAGCATGTCAAAGACTGAGCTCCTGCCCTTCCCCCAGACCTGCTCCATTGGCATTCGTCTCCCTTGCGGCAACGGCGCCTTTGTCCTTCTAGGGTACCCAGACCCAAGGCTTCGGTCTTCTGTTCCTCTCTGTCAGGAGGTCCTTTTTGCTCTCTCTGCAAACTACACGCAGAATCCACCCACACTTCTCAC
This sequence comes from Micronycteris hirsuta, assembly GCA_004026765.1. Taxonomy (NCBI): domain Eukaryota; kingdom Metazoa; phylum Chordata; class Mammalia; order Chiroptera; family Phyllostomidae; genus Micronycteris; species Micronycteris hirsuta. The sequence continues at coordinate 119,947 of PVJI01000250.1, read as the reverse complement.
CTCCGTGGCTGCTGCCTGGTCTGGATCGGAGCACTCCCCTCCTGCTTCACTCTTGTCTCCCTGTGTTCTTTCCACACAGAGCATCAAAACAAAGCTTCTCAACCATTTTCCAAAGGCTCTCCCTTTCACTCTGCAAAAGCAAAAGCGTTTGTGAAGTCCTACATTGCATGGCCCCTGATTCCTCTAGAACCTCATCTCCTGCCGCCCTCCCTGACTTTCATTGCACCCCAACCTCCCCCACCCACCCACCCAGGCACGCACCTCCATAGGGCGTTTGCACTGGCTGTTTCTTGTATGTAGATTGATCTTCCCCCAGACAGCCTGGGGCCAGCTCCCTTTCCTCCCTGAGGTCTTTGTTCAAATACTGTCTCAATGAGCTCTCACTTAAAACTTGTGGCCTGCCCTTCACTTTCCTAGCATATGTAGGATGGAAAATTCCCAAGGGTAAGGACCTTTGTCTGTTTTGTTGCCTGGCACATAGGAAACACTCAGTACGTATTTGTTGAATGATATGAATGAATGCTTAGCCTTATGTTAAGCTGAAATGTTTCTGTTCCCACAGTAAAAAAGCCAGTGTCAGAGAATTACTGCTCCCAGGACCCAGAGACAAAGAAAGACTTAGGAGGTGTCAGTTCATAGAAAATAGCTGCCCAGAGCCTTAAACCTGAGAAGGACCCAACTGCAAAAGTTCCCTCTGACCGCGCGGAGTAGAATGCGCATGCTTGTCCTGTGTTTCATTCTGAGGCCAGGGAGCCTTGCCTGCTCTTATGTTCTGGAATTTGTTTGCCTATAAAACTGGCTTCCTTTGCAGTTTTCAGATTCCAATCATGTCCTCTCTCACCATGTGCCTTGCTGGGCTGAAGCTTCAGTTGTGTTCTCAAGTCACTCTTGTCGTCGTTTGCAACACCTCACAGTCTTTCTCTGGAACCGGGGTGAGGGGCATGTCTGACAGCACACCACCTGAGGACAGACCGTGGTTTGGCCAATCAGGGTAGAGCCTCCTCTTGTTCCCACAGCCCCCTCTGCTGATGTTCAACACTGGAGCGACGCTGCGGGCCTAAACGGCACATTGCGACACAGGCCCGTGACCCACTCTCTACCGAATGCTCTCACACCTTAGTGGTCCAAGCGCCCGTCACGTTCTTCTTCCTTCGTTTCTCCCCTCTTGGTGTTCTCATCACTGTGTCAGGTGGTTTACTTCCTGTTTAGCGTAACGGAGTGTGTCTTCCCTGTACTTGGTCTCTTGAGCGTATGTAATGCGTTTTTATTAATATCAGAGTGGTCCTCTTACACGTCTGCAATTGTTTCTTCTCAGAAATTAAAGAGCCATGATGGATTTTTTAGTTTCGGTCTTCTCCTCTCCTACCAGCACACTGGTCTCAGCACTGGGATCACAGTTCCGAGCTCCTAGCCCTTTGGCTGTCTGCTGGGCATCTAGGTTTCCCCCCTTCCCCATGAATGTCCTGCAGGCTTGAGCTCCTTGCTGTCCTCCCCAGTTTGAATGAGAGCTTTCTCTTTGTGTCACGTGGCCTGAACCTGGTCTGATTCCAAACAATAAAGCCCATAGGTTCTCTTGGACACTGACCATATACTCTGGAGTAGCTGAGGCTTTTTGGATTGCCCAGGTTGGCTGTGGGGCTGTGGGCATATAGCCCTGCACAGCCCAGGACACATGGACGCCCGACTTATATCTGCTCCTCTGCATCCACTCGAAGTTCTCAGTAAGCTTATCTTCTGCATTTCTGAGCACCCTTAGTTACCAGCTCCAGACTGATTCTAGCAGACTTCTGGTCATGAAGTACAGTGGTGACGTCCAAGCCCCAAATTGTTCCCTTTGGTGGCAGATTAACAAGGGCAGCCTAGAAGTGGGGGGAGCATGTGTCTGAATATCCTCTCTCCGTCCCCTCCAGGCATCTCCCCGCAGATGGAGGTCACGTGTGCGCCTGCCCCGACAAGCACGGTGCCCTCCTTAGGCAACACAAACGGAGAGGAGGTGGGGCCGTCTGTCTACCTGGAGAGGCTCAAAATCCTCCGACAGCGATGTGGTCTGGACAACACTAAGGTGCTGCTCCTTTCTGCCTGTGTGGGCCGGGGCCGGGGCCGGGCTGGCCCAGAGAAGCGGCCCGGTCTTGGCAAGTGTTGCTCCAGGGCCACCTCTGGACCTCACAGTGTTTCTCCTTCTCTCGACAGCAGGATGACCGGCCCCCGTTGACCTCTTTGCTCTCCAAACCAGCTGTTCCTGCCGTTGCCTCCTCCACGGACATGCTGCACAGCAAACTCTCTCAGCTCCGGGAGTCCCGGGAGCAGCACCAGCACTCAGACCTGGATCCTCACCACACTCACCCTTCGGGAACCGTGACCACATCCTCCTCGTCCACAGCGAACATCGATGACTTGAAAAAGAGACTGGAGAGAATAAAGAGCAGTCGCAAATGAAGCCGCCCCGCCCGGCCCCCGCAGCTTTAGTTTACTAAACTAGAGTCCTCATAGTTTACAGCGGCCTCGGTGGGCCTGGCGCACACGAACTGCTCGTCCGCTCCACCGTGGATCTGGGGAGGAGCCGCGGCACAAGTGTTTGTACATACTCTGCTTCTCCGTCAGCTCCTGCCCCTCTAGAAGACTGTCTGTGTATTAGCTTAGTGTACAGACTTGGAAACAGCTGCCCTCTGCTCAGCTCAGACTAGTTTCCATGCCCTTTTCTTTTCACTTGCTCATTTGTAAAGTTGTCTTAATTTTTCCTACCTTTTAACTATTAGGACCCCTTTAATAATAGTCTTCCTTTGAGTTTGTGAGCTCTTCTCCCTGTAGCCCTGAAGGGTCACTGTATTCTGTATGAATGCATGGCATGATACAACTAATTTAAGAGTCTTTTATAAATAAAGTTTGCATTAACTATACCTGTCTCCCAAGATACTCCACGTCTGGGAGTGTTGGGAACTTTCCTGTCACCCGTTCTAGGGACCAGCCAGTCAGAGAAAGATGAAGACGGTGGCCTGCCGCGCCCCACCCTGTCTCGGCTCAGACGCGGCTCTCTCTTCGCTCTTTGGGAACAGAGGGGACTCACCTTTCCTGCCTGCCTCGTGCAGCTCCGGGGTAGGGGCAGAGAAATCTCATTCTCCCCTGTTCCGAGGTTGGGCCACAGCTGCCCTCCCACCATCGCTGTGGTTCCAAGGAGCTCAGAGGCGTCCTGCCTCGTTGCTGCCCAAATGCACAGGAGATCGTGCCCAGGGTCGGCTGGGCGACAGCGATTCTCACACTGCAACTGGGTTCGGGTCGCTAGACCACCGGAGTATGGGGGAGCTTTGGGGCTTCCTGCCTGGTGACAGGAGTCTCCCTGAGTCGCACCAACAGTTGCTTCCCACTCAGTGGGAGTGAAGCCCCCAAAGGCAGCGGAGGAGTCACCGCTGCAGTGAACATGCAGGGCCTCCCTCCAGAGGCGGAAACGCTCTTCAGCACCAAGAGGTTCTGGATTCAGGTGGATGTTTGGGCCAATCATCAAGTCTAAAGGACGTTTTCTAGACTCCCTTTTGTTCAAGAAATGAAAGGCTGATGGAAAATGAGTTCTTTCTTGATTCCAGTCATGATTTTCAGGTGGCCCCTTCGCTGCCTGCAGTGGGACGTGCCTGTCTCCCTCAGGATGGGAACACGGGAGGAGGCGTTCGCTGAAGGGAAGGTGGAGGCGGAGTTCGCGCCGTAGTAGAAGAGCGTGTTTAGAGAGAGCGGCTGTGCTGGGGTCTGGAATTCGCTAACTCGGAAAAGCAAACTGCCGGCGCTCACAGTGCCGACCGCCGTGTTACTAGGGAGGCAGTCCGGTGAGAGGTGCACCCTTGCTCAGAAAGCAGGTTGGGGTATGCTGATTCTTAGTCCCTCCTCCCTGCTCCGTCAAAGCTCCAGGCTGCAGTCAGAACCAAAGAATGAGGGCAAGGAACTCAGTCCTACGTCTGTTTCCTGATGTATTAAAAATGGGAAGGGGGCAAAAACAAGGAGCAAAGCTACCTACTTTAGGTCCCTTCCTGCTTTAAACCATGAAGCCTAAAAGGCTTAGCAGTAGGTTCTGGACTGAGAATGGTAACCATGCGGCCTCCATGCTCTCCTCCCCTGTCAGGCACCCAAGACAGGCATTCAGGCTTCACGCTTCCCCACTGGGCTCAGGGATGACCCTTCTCAACATAGTCCTCCAGATAATTACCACCTGATGGGCATTTCACACCAGGTGAGACTGTCACCCACACCTGTCGTGGGTTATGGTGCCCAGTTCCCCAAGTAACATACATGCACCCAACAGAAATACCAGTACATACAGACAGGTCAAGTGAGCTGAAAATATATAAGGATTTAAGTGACCTAAATAACAGTGAAATGGAATACTTAAGAATATATCTCCCTTCTCATCCAGGAGTGACACCAGCTCTGCCTGAGCAGCCTGTGAACAGTCTTGGGAGCTTGGAGGCTCACATTCACTTTTATTGAGAACTGTAGTTTTAGGAACAAAACAAAAATAATTCTTTCCCTGAATTGGTTTCTGTGATCTCACAGTGAGGAGCCCAGGATGGGGGTGGCCCCTAACTTCCGGACTGTTCAATGACTTTCCGTATCCACTTCTTCAGGCGGAACACGTGTGTGTAGAAGCCGTATTTTCCATCCCTGTCACAGCCTTCACCCCACGAGACAATGCCCATTTGATACCAGCGGTGGTTAAAGGGGCTCTGAAGAAGAAACACGGGGTTTCCAAGAGTCAAGTCCAAGGTAACGTCAGCATTACTCTAGCAGGCAACTGTTTCTGAACTTGGGCCCCTCCTGACCCACCCCACCAGAACATCCACCCCCCAGCTCCTGGTCTTTAGAGAAGCTAGCTTACCTTCATGACAAATGGTCCCCCACTGTCACCTTCACAAGCATCCCCTCGTTTCCCTTCATTGGGCTTGTAACCTTGAGAGAGAAGAGCAGGAATCAGGAGCACAGCTCACACTCCAGCCCCTTCAGGAGACACACCAGTAAGCGTTCCTGTGACCCCTTCTAGTCCTGCTCGGCTCTCCTCACTTCCCTGCCCCCACACCAATTCTTTTGCAAACCTTGTCAGCTCTCTCCTCGACATAAGTCCCATATCCAGCCACTTCCCACCACTCCTACCCCTGCTCACACCACATGCACTTCCACCTGGAACTAATACTGCTTGTGCGCACCTACAATCAGTTCTGCGTCCAACAGGCAGAAGGGCTTAAGTATCTTAGGCTGTAGGTAGCTGAGGGCAGTGGTGGCTGCTTTGTCCAAACCCCCACATATCCTCCACAAACAATGCGGAGCAACACGAACTAAAAAGCTCCACAAAGAAACCACACCTTCAATGTACCTGGAATACAGAGAACACCCAAACTTCAAATCAACCCGATACCTAATCGTACACCTAATCTTAAAACTTAGATGGGGATGAGAAAGTATCTTAGATTTTTTTTTAAATCAAGTACAATTTAAATATTTAAATATAAACCCAATTGAAATGTAAACCCTTGTAAATAACCCCAAATCTACAAAGTGAATAGATGAAAACTAGAGAGATCCATCCAGAGGTACTATAGGGAAACAAAAAATAAGAACAAAAACACCTCAGCTAATAAAAATTCTCCCCAAAACACAACCACGAAACAGAAGAACAGTGGAACTGAATTAAATTTCCTCAAGCAAAGTTTTGGAACGTGACAAAACACCTTGACTCAGAAATTTAAAAATGCAAAATAAATAGGCAAATCAATAAGAAGAAATGCAACCCAAAAAGTGGTTGAAATGGAACTCAGACCAAAGAAGCAATCTGAATCCCTCCGGAAGAATAACGAAATGATGAAAAAGAACTAATAATTACAAATATCCAACGAAACTTCGCAGAAATACAAGACCGAACGTGCGGACTGAGGGGTCCCTGGGCACCTGGTACATCGGCCTGAAGCTCCCACTCTAAGACGCGCCCTGGTAAAGCTGTCAGACCGCAGAGGCGAAGGAAAACCCTCAAGGCCTCCAAGCAAACCAACCAACTACTTCACCAGGTCCAAACACTTACACTGACATCAGACCTTTCAAAACCAACATACAAAGCCAGCAATAATCAAGATATATTTTCCAAAAATTCAAGGAAGGAAAATGTGGCCGTGGATTCTGTGTGCTCCCAAGCTGACTGTCAGGTGTCCAGGCGACAGAAAAACAATCGCGTAAGAACTCGGGAAATCCTACACTCGAAACCCTTATTGAAGAATCGACTAGCAGACAAGCTTCATCCAACTGAGACAAATACTTCAGCAAAAAAAACTAACTGTTCTGACGAGTAGAAAAAATGCAGCTAAAAATGAGAGGAGAAAAGGGACCATTAACTCGCCGAGTGTTCAGAGCTAACAGGTGGGAGAACAAGGAAAGATGACAGAAGAAGAGGAACTAAGGGTGTTCCAGGAAGGTGTCAGTCCAAAGATAATCAGTAGAACAAAAATGTAACCTTCCTAAACAAATATATTTTTAAAAGAAAAGATCATATAGGGAAAAACATAGCAAATGAAATAAAATCCATGTAAATATTATAAAATAATGAATTAATACACATTCAATCATATATATGTGTAAATGGGCTTGAAACTTACTTATTACAAAAGAAAAAGTTTTTAACTTGACTCACAAAGCAAGACTCAACTCTGCTATATCTATGTATCTCTCTATATAAGTATAGAGAGATATATAAGTATACAGAGAGACATGTAAGTATGTAAGTATATAGAGAGAGATATATAACAGACAGAGATTCATAGAGGCTCACATTAGAGAGATGGGCAAAGGTATGTCAGACCAGCGGAAACGAAAACAGCAGGGACAGGAGCCCTAACGCTGGAAATACAGAAGGGCGCATTTAAAGCTACAAGCCACAATCACAGTGAATAAATAACAGTTATGAGTATCTGCACCAAATAACACAGCAATCATATTTGTAAAGTTAAAAACAAACTGTAAGCAATGCAAGGAGACAGAAATACATTAAGAATAGAATTTAACACACCAAACTCAGTACAGAGCAAATGAACTGAAAATAAATAAGGATATAAATGATCTAGATAACAAGTGACAAGGTACAATTATGACTGCATATTAAATGACACATGCATGAGTGAACACACCTACACACCTCAAACACCAATGTAACATCCATAGAAATTAATCCAACAGCTGTCTCAAAGAAAAATCAATTCCGTAAAGTAAAAGTATTACAGACAATACTCTCAGATTGTAATGCATCAAAATTCAAAATTATTAAAATAAAAATACAAAAGGCCCCTCCCATCTGGGAATTTAACAGCCACTTATTAAACAACTCTTGGGTGAAAGAGAAACACAAACTGAAATTACAGAATTTTTTTTTTTAAGATTTTATTTATTTATTTTTAGAGAGAGGAGAAGGGAGGGAGAAAGAGCAATGTATGATTGCCTCTCACATGGCCTTCACTGGGGACCAGGCCTGCAACCCAGGCATATGCCCCGACTGGGAATCGAACTGGGATCTTATGGTTCCCAGCCCACGCTCAATCCACTGAGCTACACCAGCTGGGCCTGAAATTACAGAATTTCTTTAAAAATTGCCCTGGCTGGTGTGGTTCAATGGATTGAGTGCCAGACTGCAAATCGAAAGGTCACCGGTTCGAGTCCCAGTCTGGGTTGTGGGCCAGCTGGGGGCATGAGAGACACAACCAATCACTGTTTCTCTCACACATCATGTTTCTCTCCCTCTCTTTCTCCCTCATTTCCCCGGTCTCTAAAAATAAAATGTTTTTCAAAAATAAATTAATTAACCAAAGTGTCAGCTCAAAAGATTAGAAAGAAAACAAAGTAAGCCCCAAAAAGCATAAGAAAAATTTCGAAAAGGTAAAAGCAAAAACTAATGAGATAGAAAACTGAAAAATAAGCCTATTTAATAAGCCAAATTCCTAGGTAGCTTTTGTTTATTTTTGCCACCACTAGCTAATTTACTCAAGAAAAATGTAAATACATGAAATAAAGCGCCGAGGAGAAAAAGTCCTGGTACACTGCGTCACGATAGGAAGGTGCCAGAGAGACCTGCACAAGTAGGGAGACGTTTCTTGTCCTTGGATAAAATGACTCAACAGCAGAAAGATGCCAGTTCTTCCTAAATTAATTTCTAAATTTAACATAATCCCGATAAAAATACTGACAGTCCTTTTTACAAAGCTAGACAAGTTCATACCAAAGTTCACATGGAAAAACAAATAAGCAAGAGTTTCCAGGAAAATTCTGGAAAAGAAAAACTATGAGACAAGCCCTACCAGATGTGAAAGCATACTCTAAGCCTCTGTAATTAAAACAAGACAGAGTCTCACTATAATGAACAAAAGACCAGGAGAACCAAATAGAACATCTTCAGACAGAAACCGTCTGAATGCCCATAGAAATCTAGTGTATGACAAAGGCGATTTCAAAGACCGACTTTTTAATCAACGGTGTGGCCAGCTGGTGAACCATCCGGGAAAGGGCCGATTCAATCCACACCTTGCATCGTACGCAAGCACGAAGTCCCAAGAACTCAGCAATCTGAGTGTGGAAAAATGAAACCAAGGGCTGGCAGGCAGCACGTGAGTTTCTCTGCCACCTGCACATAAGGAAGGGTTTTCTGACTCTGTTCATAAATATAACTACAGAAATGTTTTCAATTGAGTGGCAAAAGTTACAAAGATTAAAAAACCAACATAGTGGGCCCTGGCTGGTGTAGCTCAGTGGATTGAGCACGGGCTGGGAACCAAAGGGTCCCAGTTCAATTCCCAGTCAGGGCACATGCCTGGGTTGCAGGCCAGGTCCCCGTGAGGACCATGTGAGAGGCAACCATACATTGCTGTTTCTCTCCCTCTCTATCCCCCTCCCTTCCCCTCTCTCTAAAAATAAATAAAAATAAAATCTTTAAAAAAAAATCAACATAGTGGAAGAAAATATTTGCAACACAAATCACAAATAAAGGCCTAATATTACTATTAGGTGAAGAACTCTCTCTTTTTTTTTTAAAGACTGTATCTACTTATTTTTAGAGAGAGGGGAAGGGAGGGAGAAAGAGAGGGAGAGAAACATCACTGTGTGGTTGCCTCTCATGCGCCCCCTACCGGGGACCTGGCCTGCAACCCAGGCCTGTGCCCTGACTGGGAATCAAACTGGAGGCCCTTTGGTTCACAAGCCAGCACTCAACCCACTGAGCCACACCAGCCAGGATAGATGAAGAACTCTTAAAAATTGATGAGAAAGGGACAAAAATAGGCCAAAAAATTGAAGAGACAATTCACAAAAAATGATATAAAAAGGTCACTAAGCATATGAAAAGATGTGCAAGTGGAAATGATCTAAATGCCCACATACAGGAAACGGTTGAATAAGCTATGGGTACATCCACATAATGAGGTATAAAAAATTTTGTAATAGCCACATTAAAGAGTGAGGAAAAACTGTATAACCAATATGGAGTGAATTTTCAGACTGCATAAAGTGAAAAAAAAAAAGCAAAATACAGAAGAATATCTATAGTATGCTACCACATGTGTCTGCTCATTCGTGCAAAGGGAGCACGGGAAGAAGGAACAGTGAACTGCTGACACTGGCTAGCTCCCAGGCCTGGGTGGAGATGGGGCGCAAAGGATGGCGCGGGAACAGGGTAGGAGCGAAGGGGAGTGTCAGCTTTCTGGGCCCCAGTTCCAAAATGTCTGAGTTGTACAACCATTTGAATACTCCAGAAGTAAACAAATAGGAACAACAAAGATGGGAGGAGGCTCAGATTAAACACAGCTTTAAATAACGCAGAGGCAGGGTGGGGCGGGGGTACGGGAGAACCAGTCCAGGTTACTTTTGAACACAGTAGGTCAATTGCATGTCCTCGGGCCAAGGACAGGAACAGCTGCAGAAAGGCTGAACTCCAGGTAGCAGGAGTGGTTGTCCGGCTACGGATGAGTTAGTTCTGAAACTGTGTATTCTAGTATAGATCAAATAAGTAAATACATGATGGAGAACGGGAGTCAGGTTTCTCACCGTCAACAAAGAGTTATTGATGTACAAAGGGAGAGGTTAACCCTATTGGATGGCTAGGAGAGGCTTCAGTCTGGATCCACGGTTTTAGATAGACAGACAGACAGACAGGAAAAATAGGCATAGATGTTGGTGTGCATAACACGCATTTCCGGTGCTTCTGGTGGAAAGGGCGTAGACACCTACCCCCCAGATCCTGCCTTCTCAACACCGTTCTCCACCAGGAGGAAAGTCGGAGGGACCAGGAACTTCTTGCTGGGCCAAAAGTGAGAAAGCACCCAGACAATGACAGGGCAGCTCCCAAAGTCACAGATGCTAGGCTGCAGTGACTGCCCCGGCCACACCAGGGATAATTTGAACATCAAAATAGATCATGACAGTAACAAGTTATGACCCTTAAAGGAAAGTAAGGCCCCATGAGGCCACACGGATACAAGAAAGAAAGGAGAGGTCTTCCCTACCAGGAAAAAATAACTAATAAATGCAGAAATGGCAGAGCTAGAAAGGCACCGTTGGGCCGCCATCAGAGTTGTGAGAACAATTTGATGAGAAGCAGGATAAACAGTGTCAAAGTTTCTCCCCACAAGGTTTCTCCCCACTAATTATAAAGGGAAAGCAGAACTTGACAGTGAGACACCTGGCAGAGGCAGACACCACCTTCACCCAGAGGTCAGAGAGTCGAGCTCACCAGCTGTGAGACATCAGGACACCGCACACCTGCTGAAGGGACGCACTGAGGACTCAGCGTCACTTAGCCCGAATCCCATCGTGAGGAAACCTTAGCCAGGCCCTGGGGAGGGCCAACCTGCAGCTTCACTGGCCTGCACTCCCCAAACACGTCAAGGTCATGGAACACAAGGTTGACAATAAATATGGTGGCAATCCGGCGTTGGATCCCAGGTGAGAAGCACCTTTTTTGTCTTTTGCTATAAGAGACATTAGCAAATAGGACAGCGGAAAACATCTGAATAGCATCTACAGACGAGACGATGGTACTGAGTCATTATGAATTTTCCGATTTAGTGACTACACTGTGGGTAAGACCACGCCCTCGTGTTTTTGGAAACGCTTCGCCGGACGGGTGAAAAGCCCCGTGTGTACAGCTGCCCCTCATACAGTGCGTGTGCACACACCCCACACGAGTGGGGGTGGCAGGGTCTCACTGATGGCGTACAGGAATTCTTTGTCTTATTTTAGCAACTTTTCTGTGAGTCCGAAATTACACAAAGACGTAAAAAAAAAAATGTTTTAATTAAGTTAGGCCATTTATTCACCTGTCCCAAGCCCTGCCATCCCTGCTTATCTCAGTAAAAGTCAGAGTCCTTCCAGGCCCCAAGGAAAGTGCCTGCCTCAGCCTGCCCGTCTGTCTCCCTCCTCCACTCCCGTCCTTCCTGTGTTTACTGCTGAACTCAGCCCCTCAGGCCTCCTTGCTCCTCCTCAGTCACACCGAGCACACCTCCCCCTCAGGGCCTTGCAGCTGCTGTCCCCTCAGCCTGCAGCGCAGGCCCCCCTGACTCACCCCTCCAATTCTCCCGGTCTCTGCTCAGACATCACCTCCAAGAGGGCTTCTCCGGCCTTCTTCAGCCACTCTGTGCGGAAGGCCACCTGACCCCATCTCTCTCACCCTGACTTTCCTCTGCCTCGCTTCTCTTCCTAGCAGGGGTCTGTTCCCGACACTCACTCCCACTAGGAAAGCAGCTCTCTGAAGACACGGGCACGCGTGTCCAGGCCCCTGTGCGCCCTGGACCACTGCATGGGTCACGGGAGGCGCTCAAGAGCTATTTGCTGAAGGCCTGAGCAAATGAATAGGTTTTTCTCCCCCTCCCATGGCCTCCGGCTGCTCCCTGCACTCACACATACTGACAACTTACCCAGGGACCGCACCACACCTAGCACTGTGTACACTCACGCGACCTTCTGGAATAGAAGCTTTTATCTCCATTTCACAGAGGAAGAAACTGAGCGCCCAACAGGGTAAGTGGCTTTGCCCAAATTCACGTGGCTTGTAAGTGACTAGAGCCAGGACCTGACCAGGTCTGTGCTCTTAAGACGTCTCCATTCCACGCCGCCCCCCGCCCACTGCCCCTGCCACCCCGGGACCCTGCTGCTCCCGCCTGCCAGGCCACCCCAGGGACTTGCCAGCACAGAACATGTTGTCCGTGATGTGGATGCGGGTGGAGGCCTTGCAGACCGGACGCTCCACGATGGGCACATTCACCACCTGCAGGACGCTGGGCTGCACCTCGGAGACACTGGACGTCCACGTCTCCTTCAGGTTCCCCCAGCCAGTCACGCGCCCTTTGTGTCCAGCCTGGAGCAGCCTTTGGGGAAGGGGGACAGACCTGGTGAGAACCCACGGCTCGGGAGCCTCTGGCCCCAGCACCCTCCCTCAGAAACCTGAACCTCAAACACCAGTGCAGACACTGAGGCCTGGGAAAGGGCATGGCTGCTGCGAGGCAGGGTCAGGCAGGCCCAGAACCCAGCCCAGACTCCTGGGCTAAGGCCGCCCCACCCCCTGGCCGCCCCACCTGGCTGCCGTCTGCCTGTCAGGCAGGCACACGGGGTGGATGTAGTTGCTGAAGGTGATGGGCTTCCTGAGCTTCAGCAGGGCGATGTCACGGTCCAGGGTGTCCCTCCAGTTGTACCTGGGGTGGATGTGGATCTTTTCCAGCATGGAGATCTTTTCCATGCCTCGCTCATACCTGTGCAGATCCCAGCAGAGAAACAGAGAAGCCATGAGCCACTCAGTAAAAGACAGTGGTTCCCTGAGGAAGGAAACTGCCTGCCCTCGGGTCTGGGAGTCAGGGGGACCAGTGGGCCATTAACGAGGTGGCACTTGGCAGCTCCCTGGTAGCTTCTTCCTGGCCTGAAGCTGCACAGGGCTTTGCGGTCAAACACCCTGGGCAGACGGGGGAGGGAAGCGGGTGGTCGGCTCTGGTCCAAAGAGCCTCTTTTCAGAAGTCACCCCTGGGCCCTGGCCTGGCGTCTGCAGGGGAGCTAAGGGCAGGCTGGGATGTCACCCTCTGCAAAGTCCTAGTTTCTCTGACTCCGGCTCCAAGCCTAGGTCAGAACGTGGCCACACGGACTCTGCAGCAGAGGATGCTGGGTTTCCCGCTGTGAGCGACTTACAGTCATGGTCAGGTGCCCCAGAGCACCAGGGCCCCTCCCGTCCCTCCGGAGGGCTGAGACCCCTGCCAGACTCCCCCGGACCCTGGTTCTGTACCTGGTGCGGGAATGCTTGCCAATGCGCACCAGAAGGTCATCCTTGGTGAAGTTCTTGTCCCAAGGTGGATACAGGATACAGTGGGCAGCAGTGAGGACCCAGCGGTCACTTAGGAGGCTGGCTCCACATAACAGCTCCTGGGGAGTCTTCCGAAAAAGCATCACCTGCCTGGGAGGGAGAACAGGAAGCATTAGAGCTGGAAAGCTGTCCCTCCACCAGCCCTAGAAGCAGAAAGTCCCGTTTTTTTAAAGAACTAACTGGACAGAACTGCCTGCTGGGCCCAGACCTCAGCTTACCTGGCCACTTCTGGGGACTGGGGCTTCCTGCTTTCACACCCCTCCCCAGCTTCTTCTAGTCCAGAGTTGCACTGCTTAGCCCACCTCTGGGGTCAAGTTCTGCTGTGGACTTGACCCTAGTTCTATTGACCCCAGAGCTGTCTATTAGCAGTGCCACTTAAACTCCCTGAGCCTCAGCGATGCCTTCTGCATGTGAGAAGTAATAAACCCAATCTCAAAAGGCTGCTGTGAGGCTCGAGATGGTGCTGGTGCTGGTGCCGGTGCTGGGCTCTCGTTACCTCGAGCCTGGGCTTGTGAGGGGAGACAAGTGGGCAGGGCGGGGGGCGGGGCTCCTGCCAGAAGGGAGGTAGCTGGGGTCAGGGACGCACCAGGGCGCCAGGCCCATCTCCGCGTCCCAACCGTGCACGATGCGCCCGTCGATGTACGACTCCAGAAGCTCCTCTTCTGTTTTGTCCTGCAGCGACTTCTGCTCGAACAGCGGCCGCAGTCCACAGTCTGTAGAGCCGGGCGGGCGGGCAGTGAGGGGCGGGGCGGAGCGCAGGGCCTGCCCCGCGGCCCCGCCCCCGCCTGCCGGGCACCTCACCTGCCTCCCCAGCGCCGAAGGTCTTCTCGTTGAAGAAGGGCTGGAAGTCCTCGGCGGTTGTGCGTCCCTGGACGGCCACGTTGGAGTCCTCATCCGGCCCATCATCACCTGTCACCTCTTCCACCGGCTCCTCTGCAGGGACCCAGACACCCGCTGGGACCGGACCTGGCCGCCCCTTGCCCGCCCCCGAGACCTCCCCCGAGCTGCGGGCTGGCCTCGAGACAGTTGGTGTAGAACAGGGGTATCAAACTCATTTTCACCGGGGGCCACATCAGCCTTGCGGTTGCCTTCGAAGGGCCGAATGTAACTTTAGGACTATATAATGTAACTGTTCTTTAACAGTTAAGCAGGAGCTCGGCGCTGCCGCTGGGTAGAAACAAGCTGCCGGTTGGGTAAAATAAGGCGGAGGGCCGGATTTGGCCCTTGGGCCCTGCGTTTGCCACCTGTGATGTATAGGTTAGGAGTGCAAGCTGCAGGCACCTGGGTTACTAGGCAACTTAACCTCCGGGCCTCACTGTTCCCAGCTGTGAGATGGAGTTAGAACCTGCTCCCACCTGGGTAATGGAAGGCTGTGGTGAGCGAACGCACGCACGCACGTGGTGACCCTTAGACTAGGGAAGAATGTTCTCCCGTTCCCTCCAGGCCCCGCAGCCTGGCCCGGGCCCGCAGCCCCGCCTCTCACCACAATAGTCTAAATCGCAGTACTCGAAGTTGGTGGGCCTCCCGCTGACGTAGCACCAGGCGCCCTCCTCGTCCCCGTCTGGGTTGCGACAGAAGTTCTCTACCAGCGGCACAGCCGGGCTGAAATCCTGGTTGTCTCTCAGGGCCTTGGCCTGCCTGCTGGTCCAGGCCAGGCAGTGGGACCCATGCATGGTCACCGCCAGGTGGCCCTGGTAATACCGGCCGTGCTCAGGGACACACTGGTCTGCTGGAGGTGTCAGCTTCACGGAGGAACCTCCTGAGCGTGGGATCAGCTCCGCAGTGACGTCTGCTGTGCCTGGCGGGTGAGGAGGCAAAGGAGCAGAGTGGGCGGGACCACACGTGGTGCCAGACCGTGGGACCTGAGTCCCTGCCTTGCAGCCTTCTCCCCGTGCGACCTCAGGTAACCCTGTCTGAGCTTCCATTCGCTTGCCTACGAGAGGGGTCAGTGATGCAGTTCTTGCAGGGGTGTTGAGAGGTTTAAGCAGAATAAATGCCACTGATGTCTGGTGCCTCATAAACCAGAGACAGTAACCCGGTTCCACCCCGTAATCCATTTCAAGCTATCTGTAATCTATTGGTAGCGACTGCCTGGAATTTTTAAAGAAGGATTCTGTGTTTTCCACAGGGGCGCAGAGGGAAATATAGGGGTATGACTAAGGATCTCCACATCAGGTGGCAGGTCAGTTCTCAGCATGCTTTCTCCACCTCTTGACCTTGACCCTGTGGTTCCTCTGGCCAATGGGCCGTGGGCAGAAGCGACGGCTAGTTCTAAGCCTGGATCGGGAGACACCTCGTGCACTTCTGCTCACCGGCTTGCACACCAGCTGTCACCACGGGAAGGCGGTGCCTGGCCACCTCGGCCCCAGGGTGAGTGTGCGTGGAGCAGACCTGGGCCCAGCCCACACAGGAACCACCAGCTGAGCCAAGGTTCCATCACGGACCCACCGACAGGTGAGCAGTGCCACTCCAGCCGAAAAGGACTATGTGCTTATTGGTGTGTGCCCCCGAGCTTTTGTGGCTGTTTGTGATTTTGTGGGTTTTACAGCGTTACTGTGGCTATAGCTAACTGAGATGCATCATGGGAAATAATGACAGAATCTTGCAAGACTGGACTGTATGAGGCTTGCTCTGCGGTGTCCAGAGAAGGGCACATGGACTGAATGGTTAGGGAGGGCTTCCAGGAGAGCAGCAGGGAGGATGTATCTGGGATGAGCCACAGCCTGGAGCGTAAGGCAGTAAAGATGGGAGGGAGGGAAGAGGCTGGAGGCCAACGTTCTCTGGTCTTTTGACTTCTCTGACCAACAGGCCCAAATATGTGACAAATGACCAAACCCCCCTTGAAGGCAGATAAGGTCTTGGTTTCTGTCCCCGGCTGCCAGGCCCCATGGAAACCCCTGGGCCTCGGCCCCACCTCCCAGTCACCCCCGGCTCACCACAGACAGGGATGCTGCACTCCTCCCTCCGCACCAGGGGGTCCGAAGTGTAGCACCAGGGCCCAGTGGTGCTGCCATCTGGGTTGCGGCAGAAATTCTCCTGCAGGTCAGCCTCAGGGTGGGTGGTGACGTTGATTCTGGAAAAGGAAATCGCTCAGTGGGAGGCTGTGCCCCAGGCACCCCGGACACCCAGGTCTCCTTGCTCCCCCATTCTCAGCCCGCCGGCAGACAGGTCTTCCTGTCACTCACTCAGGCTTGTGTGGGTAGCGACTCCTCCACAGCTGGCACTCGATGCCTGACCGGGTTACGCTCTGGTTCCCTCGGTAGTTCATACCCAGACCTTCTGCACAGTTGCCTGCAGAGACCCCGGTCCTGTTTTCATGTCCTGAGGATTTGTCCTCCCTCTCTCTCAACACAGCGCTGTCTGTCCACCCGCTCCAAGCTCCCTCTGGCTCACAACCCTTAACCTGAACTTACTCCGCCCCTTCTCTGTACTCGGCAGTGCTCCAATCCAGTTAGCAGTAGTCACTGAACATCCGCTAAGTGCCCACCCTGTGATGACCCGCTGACGGGCCTGTGCCAGGACACAGTGATGACTAAGGCAGCCTAGCCCAGGCAGGCCCTTGCCCTCCTGGGGCCTGCACTGAGTGGCTCCGCACAGCCACCAGGATGAACGAGTGAACAGGCCTCATCTGGCCACAGTCTACCTGTCCCGTTGTCTTAGCTCCTCACGCCTCAGGGCCTTTGCACGTGCCATTTTCTTTGCCTTGGCGCACTCTCTTATTTGTTCATCAGTGCGTCCCATGAATCCAGGTAAAACTCTGCTTCTCCTAGGGATCTGTCCCTGACTCTGTCGGCACAGTAAAGGCTCCTTCTGGCTTTCTCAGAACCTTTCCAGCAACCCTTTGATGTCTAGCGTTTTTCTTTCCCTATGAAACTGTGAGCTCCCCGATTCTCTTCAGACCCCATCCCTTGACGTAGTGCCGGCCGCACAGCAGGGGCTTAGCAAAGTGTCTGCTGAGTAAGTTATTTAACAAATGAAGGTGTGGCCAGTAATTAAAGAGTTCCATCTTATGAAGCCTGTGGTCACACTGACAGTGTATTCCAAAGGCTCAGTGAGGCACTTAAACCAATCTTTGAAGGAGAGGGAGGTTTTCAGGAGGTAGTAACGGCTGCTCCAGGGAAAGACGAAAACGCAAGCAATGGTCAGGAAGCTGAACCATCTCAGCGTGTTTCAAGAAGCTCGGCTGGGGGTCTGGGTTCATGGTTGTTGCAATGGGAACTGAGGCTAGAACCTGCAAAGTTCGCTGGGCTAAGAAGCTGGTGCTTTATTATGGAAGCGAAGGGGAACCAGTTAAGGTTTTGGACAATGAATGTGATATCATCGGAGCTCTGCCTTGGGGAATGGGGAAGCCAGACACAGGCAGGAGCCGGGATGACAGTGAGACCTTAAACACTAATTCATTATCCATTCATTCATTTGTTCCTCCCACATGAAGCATCGCACTGGCTGCCAGGCTCACATACCTCTGTGTGTCCTTGAGTGCAGGGACGGAAAGGCAGTGTCAGGTGCTGGGAGCTGCCACCGCTGGGCCACCCCTACTCGGTCCTTCTTCCAGGCTGTCCCCACGTATCCTGTCCCCCCACCCCCACATCAGTTTCTCACCTTCCAGACATTCACCAAGCTTTTCTCGAAATGTCTTCACCGACTCACAAGCTGGAAAAGACCCAGAAACACCCTTGGGATTAGTGTAGGGACAGGATGGGCTCATGCAAAGGGTGGGACAACATCCAGAAACAGAGCGATGGACAGACAGACGGATAGAAGGACAGAGGCACGGTGGGGGTGGCCAAACGATGCGCCGGGTTCTCTAACGTGGAGCACCTCTGCCTGGCATCCCCGGGACCCCTCCCTTCCTCACGCAGGCCCTCCCCAGTGCTCACCTGTGTACTTGACCCAGAACGCATCCTGAAAAACAAGGGCCGGGCGTGAGACTGTGGCTGACCCTGCTGCGTCTTAGTGGTGTCCTGTCTTCTCCTTACACTCTCCTTTCTCCCTTACCCTGGGCGCACACAGGTCGGGCTCTGGGAGGCCAGTGGGACAGTCCCTGCTCTTGTTTCCCAAAGCCCAAGCCCTCTGAGGAGAAAGGTGTTTGAGGAGAGGGGAGCTCCCGCGCCCCCAGCGGAGACGAAAAGAGATTCCCCTGGGTGGGTAGACGGGAGAAGAGGGGGCGAGGGGCCCTGGCAGGGGGGCCCAGGCAGAGCCCCAAGGACAGGAAAGGCTGTGAGGGCTCCCAGCCTCACGGGAGGCATGGGGTTAGCAGAGAAGCTGAAGTTGAGAGGCCATGGGGGCCAGGGGCTCCAGAAATCCCAAAATAGTCCTACGTCTGAAAATGGAGAGGCCCCCCTGATGTCCTGGAGCCTCAGCGGGCCCTGGGACCAGGCATGGGGACCTCCAGGAAGAGGGGCGTCACCCATCTTGGCAGCCCGGGAAAATGGGGCTCGAGACGAGGGTAAGTTGCCAGCAAAGAGCGGTGGCACTCCCTGCTCCCCTCACTGGGGCCCTACAGCTGGGTCCGCACGGAGGACCCACCGTGGCAGCCGTAGACTCCAGGGCCTCGAAGGCCTCCTCGTAGCTGCACCGCTCCTCCAGGCACTCCCGCTCCAGGTTGCCCTTGCGCAACTCCTCCATGAAGCCGCGGTTGGCACGGCGGACCCGCTGGAGCAGCGACAGTGCTTGCTGAGGGGCCAGGAACACTGCAGTAGGAGGGGTGTGGGACAGTGGCCTGAGGAAGCCCGGCCCCTCCTTTCACTGGTCACCCCCAGCCCGCTCTCCATGCCGCAAGAGGGGAGCCATCACCATCCGCCCAGGCCTGCGCACCAGACGCCCCCTCTCAGCGGGATGCCATGGGCTGAGGCCTGCCTGGAGGCTGGCTCTGGGTTCTCCGTGGAGCAAGGGGACCCCAGACCATGGGCCCATCCCCCCGCCCGCCTGTCCCAGCTTCCGGGACCCCCTTACCATGCTGGCTGTGCACAAGGCTAAACAGGGTGACCATGGCCAGGCAGCCAGGTGGCCATAGCCCCCGGGCGCGCGCCATAGTGTGTGGGCTTGGGGACTCTGCAGGCTCCTCCTGACCCTCTGGGTTAATGTTAAACCGGCATGAAGAAATCAGCTGAGAGGAAGAGGTCAGCGGGTCAGGGCCGTGAGGACAAGTGAATAGATAGTCCACCCCACCATCAGGGGGGACAGGTCCTCCTGGGGCCAGGGATGGGTGGTCCGGGAGGGAGCCACCATCATCCAGCTCCTCCTTCCCTGAGACAGGGGCCACGTTGGGCCAGCAGGGTCACAAGGCCTACCCGAGGCTCTTTCCAATCCTAACACGTGGTGATGGTCGCTTTCATCTGTGTGCCTCTGTTTCCTCACCTGTACAATGGGAACAGTACTTTGATGTGAGGACTAAAGCAGATTATGAATGTAAGTCCCATGAACTACAGTTAAGTGCTTGATGACCAGTAGGTATAGGGATGTAAACCAGTGGGAGGTTTGCGCAATCACAACGCAGAGACAGAAGAGAGACAAGGGCGTGGAGAGATAAGTGCTGCCCGCCTTGCCCCAGGACACACTGGGGGCAGCAAAGGCCAGCACTGCCCCAGCCTCTCGGCCGCTGACGGAGGGTCAGTCCCCTCTTGCCCATCCGGGAAGCTGTGGAGGTACATTTGTGTACAGCCGTTGCCTAGATGGTGGGGCCAGGGCCTCTGCTCTACTTCCGCTCACCTCCCAGGACCTGCTGCTCTGCTGGGAACAGGGGCCAGCCCAAAGCCCTGGGTCCCTGGGGGCAGGGCCCCTCCCTCTCTCCCTGCCTGTCTATCCCCTGGGCCAGACTAGAGCACCTGCCAGCTCTACACCGCCCCTCGCCCAGCCCTGCTCCCCTCCCTCCCCCACTTCCTGTTTGTAGCATGCAAGGTAAATATTAGTCCTGGGTCTAATTAGGACAGAGGGACAAAGAGCAGAAACACAGGGAGCACAGGTTCTTGCCTAGTTCCTCGCCCTCCTTCGGGCCTGGCCGGCCAGGGACGGGACTGCAGTCACGTACAGGCATGCTGTCTGGGAAGATGGCAGGGAGGGGCCTGTGGAGAGCAGGGACGGGGGAGGACTGACAGAGACCTGGGGACCAGGGCTCCTGCAAGTCCGCCTGATTCCTGGGCGGCCCAGTTCCTACATTTGTATTTATATAAATTTATATTTCTAGTATATGTTCCTATTTCTCTCTCTATATATATAAGTGTATATATATATATACACACACACACATATATGCACACACACACATATATTTAAATTGAGGTTTAACCTATATGCAGTAATGCTAAAACAAACCCTAAGTGTTTAACTCAAGCCGTTATCCATACACCCTGGAACCACCCCCAGAAAGAACAGTCCCGGCCCTTCGTGTTGTCCCTGAGATTGACCCACATCACCACGGATCAGTTGTCGCCTCCTGAGCTGCCCGCAGGGGCTCCGTGCGGCAGCACCGACCGGTCGTGTGCGGCTTCTCCCTCGCGGACGCGGACGTTTCTGAGATCCCTCCGCGCTGTGTGTGACCGCAGTCGTTCCTCCAAAAGCTGCGCGGATCCAGCACTTCATGGATCCATTCACCTGTTGATGGGCATTTGGATTAGCTTCCAGTTTTTGGCTCTTATGAATAACGCTATGAATATTTGTGTACAGGTCTCATTTCTGTTGGGGACAGGCCCCGCGTGGGTTTGCTGGGTCATGAGACGGGCGTGCGACTGGCTTCCGTCGCTGTGACTAGTTTCACTGCGTGGCCGCGCGGGGTCCCAGCTGCTCGCTCCCTGCCCTGGCTTTGTAGTGTCCGTCCACTCACAGCTGGAGCTGCAGGTGTCTCAGCGTGCTTTTGATGTGCATCCCTGCTGTTAGTGACGCCGAGCCTACCCTCTCTCCTTTCTCCGTGGGGTGGTGAAAAGATCTCATCTCGCTGATTTCTTTTAAAGCCTCACACTGAGCAAGGGAGGGGGCAGAGCGGCTGAATGGAAGAGAGGTGTTTCTTCGCCCTTCCACCCGGTGACAGGTGGCCTTCCTCTTCTGAGGACCAGGCTGAGCCAGTGCCCAGTGCCACAAAGGAATAGTTGGACACCACCACAAGGACTGAGGGACATTTGATGGGACCAGCGACCCCAGTTTCTCTGACAAGTCCATGCCGTGAAAATGCACGGGGTGGGACGAGGGGGGCTGCGCGGGATGATGGAAGCTGGAGAGGGACCTAATGACCAGCTGCACAGAGGGAATCCAGATACTGTGGCTAGTTTAGACTTTGGAAAAAATCAACTCTAAAAAGACAAGAAAACTTAACAAACAAGAAAATTTAAATGTAGATTACGTTCTTTTTAGCCCTGGCTGGTGTTGCTCTGTGGATTGAGCATGAGTTTGTGAACTAAAGGGTCACCAGTTCCATTCCCAGTCAGGGCACATGCCTGGGTGGTGGGCCAGGTCTCCAGTAGGGGGAGCGCGAGAGGCAACCACACATTGATGTTTCTCTCCCTCTCTTTCTCCTTCCCTTCCCTGTCTCTAAAAATAAATAAAATAAATTTATAAATGTAGTTTTTTTTAAATAATGAAAAGTCTTTGTTAACTTAGAGTTCTATGACACATGGATGTACTTTTGAAGCCCTCGCGCGTTACAGCTTACCCTGAAGGCTTTACAACAGACAGACGCATGAGCACGGCAAGGGTTAAGTGGGCTCTAGTTCCATGCCTCCGTGTTTTCCTGGAAGAGCGGGACACCACGCCTGTGCTCTCTGCTCTGCGGAGGACTGCCGGACAAACATCCCCTCTGTGCGGGGCTCTGGAAGGCCCCAAGAGTTCTGCCAGGCCAGGGTGGCACCACCAGGGGTGCAGGGCTTCGACAGACCCAGTGCACCCTTGGTCTTCAGGGTCTGATAGAAGTCCCCCAGCACCCCTGGACTGTTCTCCGGCCGCTCTGGGCCCAGTGGGCACCCTGCCCCTGAGTGTGCCCCTCCCGCTTTCCCCACAAGCGCACACCTGCGCTCAGAAAGCAGACCAACCCCCCTCTACCAGCAAGGGCACCGTGAGGGGCTGCATTTCTGCCCAACAGGTTGGCATCAAGCAAAACCAGTAAGACCAACCCTGTGCCGTATATAAAACTCCATAATCACTGAAAACAGCAACACTATATTCCAAGACACAGAGAGGATTTCAGAGATGGAAGAAAGTCCAGATATTATTAAATCCAGAGATTTTGAAGCCACGGGCTCTGTGCATACACCACAGGGTGGCCTTGTCTTTTAGGGTATTTTTTTAAAAAACCCTCAAAACTGTAAATTTACCCTAAGACAAAAATAGTGTTTTTTCCCTTTTGGCTGAAATTATGTCTGTTTTGGCGGTTTGGTGATTGAGGTTTTCTCAATCTGATCAGCAGTTTCCCATTTTGATTAAAAAATATGAGTACGTCCATTTCCATTTAATAGAAACCTTTTATTTATTTGTTTGTTTATTTATTTTTAGAGAGAGAGGAAGGGAGAAGAAGAGGGAGAGAAACATCAGTGTGTGAGAGATACATGGATCCATTGTCTCTCGCACGCCCCCAACTAGGGAACCTGGCCCTCGAACCAGGCATGTGCCCTGACCGGGAATTGAACTGGCGACCTTTTAGTCTGCAGAATAATGCCCAACCAACTGAGCCACCTCAGTCAGGGCAGAAATATTTTAAAAGATGGGATCCATAGAAGAAAAGAATTAGCAGGGTTCCATGGTGGAGCCAAGGTTGGAAACCCGGACTGATCCCATTTCCCCAGGGCACTATGAGGAATGGAGAGCTCTGAATGCGGAAGCTGAATGGTCAAGGTCGTACACAGAGTTGGTGGTAAAGTCAGGACTAACACCCAGACTCCTGCCTTAGGCCATCTCTCCTCCTCGCATGACCTGTGTCCTGACATCCTGGTAGAGTACAGCCTCACTGTACTATGAAGGATACTCAGAGGACACTCCCCCGAGGACAGAACCATTGCGAGTGATGTCAGCCTGCTGGGAACCAGCAGTACCTATAGGAAACATGGAAGTGCCTTAATCCTGCTTGTCTTCCAGTTTAGGAGGGCAGGTTACAATACTATTAACAGCCGGCTGCAATTTATCAATTGCTCACCATGTGCCAGGCACACAGTACTAAGGAGGTGGGTACATATCTATGCCCACTTTATGGATTCAAACACTGAGGCATAGGGAAGCTAAGGAACTTGCCTGAGTTTATGCAGCTAGTCAAGGGCAGAGCCATGGTCCACACCTACACCTGTCTGTAGATGGAGCTCTTTAACAGTCCATGCCTTGCTTTGTCAAAAGTCCCTAAATGTGGTTTAGATTTTACTCTAAGATTTTCTTAATATTTAAGTTGCAAATCAGCCCCTATGTTCATTGCAACATTATTTACAATGTTGCACCAACTCAGCTTTCCAACAACAGATGAGTGGAAAAAGAAGATGTGGTACATATATTACACCGGAATACTCCTCAGCCATAAAAAGAATGAAATCTTACCATTTGCAACAACGTGGATGGACCTCGAGGGTTGTATGCTAAGTGAAATAAGTCAGACAGAGAAAGACAAATACCATGGGATTTCACTTCTATGCGGAATCTAAAGAACAAAATGAATGAACAAAATAAATGCACAAACAAAACAGAAATAGCCTCACAGATGCAGAGAACGAACTAGGCAGGATGGGTGGAAAGGTGGAAGGACTGAGACGAGGAGACCGGTGGTGGTTACAAAGCCGTCACGGGGGTGTAAAGCACAGCCCGGGGAACAGCCAGCGATGCTGTAATGACTGTGCGTGGTGTCAGGGGGGTAACAGAGTTATCCGGGGGAAGCACTTTGTAAATTATAAATTGTCTAACCACCGTGCTGTACACCTGAAACTAATGTGAAATGTAAACTGTAATTTTAAAAAATCAAGTTGCAAATCAGGACAGAAGATCCTTTTATCCACACGTGCTGATGTTTGGTTCAGCAGCTGCAGACACTGCATGGCTAAACCTGCATCTGTGAGATGTTCAGCGATGTTCTCATAGCACCTGGGCCCCAAGCAGGAAGCAGCACTCCGACTTGGCCCTGCACACCATACCAGGGGATGGAGGAAAGTAGAAGGAAGGAATAGGGAACTTTTGACATTGTGATGACCAAGAACTATTTTGAAATCAGGAGGAAAATATTTCCTCAGTTGGAGAAAACCATCCCAGTGACCCACCTCCCCGAATAGTCGCTGCGTTGTGCTTTAGGCGGAAGAGCACTGCATCGGGAGTCAGAACAACAGGGCCTGCCCTGGCTCTGCTGCGGCCTGGTCTCGTGCTGTGGCCCGTGCTTTTCCTCGAGGCCTCCTCCGTTTTCCCATCTGTAACAAGAGCTGGAACAGTGCTCTGATGCCCATTCTCAACTTCAGTCATGAGTGTTGGCAGAGCAGAGGCTCCCAAACCAGGCACCCTCAAATTTATTGGCTTTGATCTGACCTTGCTTTCACTGGAAGAGAAGTTCTCCATCTGTGGCAGGGAGGGGGGATGTGGTAAGGAGGTGTGAGGATGGTTGCGGAATGCCAACAGGCCTCCCCGGCAGCCCCAAAGCATCCCTGCTTCGCTGCACAGTTCAACCTCAGGAATGAATGAGTACATCCCCAGGATACCTAACAGCATTGGGCGTGCACCGTGGAGGGGTCACCTGAGTCAAAATGACTCCACTGCCTGAAGCAGGAGCTGGAAAAGGACCTGGGGAGCCTCACGCATCCTCCCAAGGAACGGGCGTGACTGACTAAAAATATTAGCAACAGTTTTTCAGGCTTTGAGGTGGTGTGGCTTTCCTCTGCACAGATCATGATTTCCTGCTGCCCTCCTTCCCTCAGAAAATTTCAGAGTTATGCTTCGCCAAGAACTAATTCAGCACCGGTGGGCGGCTGGGTTAATGTCAGTAGCAAAGTGGAAGACACGGGGCTGCTTATGACATCGTGAGGAGGCGCTGGGAGGCTGGAGAACACACCGCCTTTCCATCCTGGCCCTGCCGGTCGCTGATGACTGGGCTCAGACAGGCCTGCCCGAGACGGCCCATATTGACACGTGGGTTCTTTTGGGCTGAAGGTAACTGAGACCCTGTAGGCGCAAAAGAAAGCGTTCCCTTTCCTTTAAAGAATTTAGATGTGAAGCCTTGTCCATCAGAGTTATAACCAGAAATACCTTTTTATGACCTATCTATAGGGAGGGCAAACTTCTAATTACTGAACATCTGTTACCACCCTGTGAATGACCTTCACCTCCTCTGAAGCCTCAGGACACCTTACTCCATTCCATGGCTCAGGATGCCATACATACGTCACTTTTCCTGTCTCTGAGCCCTCGTGTACGTGGGGTCTCTGATGCTGTCCTTATGTGGGCTCCTGGACACATGTTAAGTAATTAAATTGGGCGATTTTCCCTTGTGAATCTCCCATGTTGCTTTGTTAGGCCAGCCGAAAGAACCTAGGAGGGTAGGGGAAACTCCTCCCTCCCAAAACGGATTGTGTGGTCCCAGCCAGCTACTTACCGGCTCTGAACCTTGGAGATCTCATCTGGGAAACAAGGATCACACCTATTTTGTAGGACAGAAGGATGCAAGAATTTAAGTTCTTCCCGTCTCTCTTGCCTCCCACTCCTCAAAGCAATCCAATCTGGCTTCCAACTGCTCTCACTCAGCTCCCCAGTGACTTCCACAAATTTCAGCCTTCTCAACAGCAAGGGACATTGTCACTTCTTCCTTGTTGAGACTAAGACACTCTTCCATCAGCTTCTGCCACACACACTCTGAAGGTTGTTCTGTTTTGTTGGATGCTGAGTTTGTCTCCCCTGAAGAGCCTTCCTCCTCACCCCCTCTGTTCACTCTCCCGGCCCCCAGAGCTTTGATGACCTCGTTGCCAGTGTCTCCCGGGTCTCACTCTACACCAGGCGTTTCTCCCCAGATTGCCTACTTCCAATTGCTCACTTACCACCTCTTCTGCAGGTGCATCAACCCACCCCAGACCAAAATTGGAACGGTCCCACGCCCACCCTTGTGAGTGCTAGGTAACTCACTAAGTCAAAAAGCAGGAGTCAGAGCTCTCTCCCCCACTCAGCCTTTGAACCCTGTCACTTCCACCCCCAGAGAACTTATCCGCCAGTCCTTGCCATGCCCCATGGCACTCACCCTGCCACCAGCCCCTCCCAAGGTCTGCCTCGGCCACTCCCACTCCGCAACTTGTTCTCCCATGAACTCACTGGCACCCCTCCTCCTGCGCTTTCCAGACATCAGCCCGGCTCCCTCCCGTGCGCAGTGCTGGGCCCAGCTGACACCACCCTATTAGAGGCCTTTCCTGACCAGCCTCTGCAAAACCACACTCCCACTTTAACTTCTCCCCTGCATTTACCCATCTGACATGTGTTTGTTGTCTTCTCACACTAAAACGTAATGTAATTTCTAGCAGAAATTCTATTGCTGCTAGATCCCTAACGACTTACAGGAAGTGCTCAAGAAACACTTGTTGAAGGAGTGACCCCGTCTCTCTGCATTTTCACGGTGGCCATCCCACTCCCGCCGCCTCAGCAGCCTACTGATTTCCCCACAACTGCATCTCCCCGTCCACCTTCTCCAGGGGTCTCTTCACACATAGACTCGATCGGGTCGTTCCCCTGCTCAAAACCCTTCGAGGAGTTCCCAGGTGTCCCGAGAATAAAGTCCGAACTCCTGAGGTGGCCTGGCTGTGCCTCCCTCCCCTCACTCTTTGCTCCAGTGGTACTGGTCTTTCTTGGCTGCTCGCCCCTGCGGGCTCTCATCACAAGGCTTTTTCACATGCAGCTCCCCACCCGCCACAGGTTCCTCCTCACCCATCGAGTTGCGGCTTAGATGAGGGACAGCAGAGTGCAGAGATTAAAAGCCCCGCTCCAGTGCTAGACTATGTGGGTTTGAGCCTCAGCTCTGCCTCCCAATAGCTTTGTTACCCTGGGTAGGATAGAGATCTTTGTTCCTCGGTTTCCTCATCTGTGAAATACTAGTGCAACCAGCTACCTTACTGGGCTGCTGTAACGGTGTATAAATAAACTCACTCACTATCGGCGCTGAGGTTTACTGTCGTTGTTCCTTGGGGACATGCTCCCTGATGCCCCAGCCCAAGTTCAACGGTCCCAGGCAACACCTCCACAGCACCACCGTGTGGTGCTCCTCCAAACCCTCATCCAGTGCTTTCTGTCCCCAGGGGATCGCAAGCTCAGCAAGGGGCACCACCTCTGTCTTGCTCAGAGCTTTGTCCCCAGCACCCCAGCAGTCCAGGCCTGCAGTACATGCAAAACACACGTTAATTCCTCACTCCTTCCCTCGGCTGGTGACTGCGGGCCAGGGACACAGAAGGGCCCTCCCCAGCCACCTCCAGTGAGTCCAGAGTCCTTCAGCACAGAAGAAAGCCAACCTCACAGCCCTCAGGTGGTCAAAGCTGCCAAAATAACTCACAGCCTGAATCACACTTTTGAGCTGTGAGCCTGGCTCAGCCTCCGGCCTTTTAACCCTTAACGGTTACTCAGTTTGGGTCTACATAGAAGAGCCTGTCCCTCGGGGAGCTCAATGGGTGGACCACCCCAGCACTCAGCACCCTGCAGGGCAGCGGCTGCTGCTACACACCACCCCCCTGAGCAGGTCACTGCTGAAGTGCTTACACACACACTTATGAAGTTCCCAGCGAGTCAGAACAGCTCTACTCGAAGTGGATAAAACATCTTAGGAGGTTCACCCACAGCACTGGGAAACAGTTTGGAAGTCCGTGAGCAGGACGGGAAGTCTGACCTGCTTCTCCTAGCAGACCCTAGTCTCTACCCAGCAACCCAATGAGAAAGAAGATTCGACATGCAGAAGACACTAGTCTTTATATAGAGCTCTGCTAGGGACAGGCGAGGGTGTCAGGTGCCCGTCGCCACCTCCACCACTTCCGCCCAGGTGCTAAAGCCCACGTCCTTGTGGATGAGCACCAGGCTGGGGGCGGGGCCCGGCTCCTCCCGCACCATGAAGCACTTCTCCTGGCTCTCAGAAATGGTGACCTCGAAGACATCCTGGGCTGGGGAGATGGTCTGTTCGTTGCGTGTGT
The DNA here is from genome assembly GCA_004026765.1 of Micronycteris hirsuta. Classification (NCBI taxonomy): domain Eukaryota; kingdom Metazoa; phylum Chordata; class Mammalia; order Chiroptera; family Phyllostomidae; genus Micronycteris; species Micronycteris hirsuta. Next base: position 91,507 of record PVJI01000250.1, on the reverse strand, counting down.
CCAGCAATTCTGGCTCAGTCTGCACTAAGACCACAGTGGGCTCAGAAATAGCAGGAGGCACACAAGGGGGGTTGGAGGGCACCCCCGGCTGGTGACTGAGCTGGTGCCGCTTGAGGCTCTGGGGGAGGGTATAGCCCATGCCACAAGTGGGGCAGCGGTAGGGCTTGTCGGCCAGGTGGGATTTGAGGTGGCGCCTCAGCTTGGTAGCCAGTGTGTAAGCACGGCCACACTGGGGGCACGGGAAGGGCCTCTCCCCCGAGTGCAGGCGCTCATGAGCACGCAGCGTGTGTGGGTCTCGCAGGGCCTTGCCACACACGGGGCACAAGTGGGCCTCGCCGGTGTGGGAGATGAGGTGGCGCCTCAGTTCGGGCAGCTGGGGGAAGGCCCCAGCACAGTGCGGGCAGCGGTAGGGGCGCTCCCCCGTGTGCAGTCGCAGGTGCCCACGCAGGCTGCCCCGCTGGCGGAATGCCCGGCCGCAGTGCGGGCACAGGAAGGGCTTTTCCCCTGTGTGGAGCCGCATGTGGTTCCGCAGGGAGCCCTGGTTGGCCAGTGGCCGTCCACATACGGGGCATGGGCATGGGGCAGGGGCGGCTGGCACCTGATGGGTCTTGCGATGCAGTCTCAGGGAAGGCCGGCGGGCGAAGGCCTTGCCACACTGGTCACAAGCAAAGGGTCGGGCACCTGAATGTACCACCTGGTGTTCTCTGAGGTCTCGCCGGGTGCCATAGGCCTTGTCACATTGCGGGCAGGGAAAGGGCCGCACGCCGCGGTGGCCCAGCATGTGGGCTTTGAAGCTCTCCTCTGAGCTATAGCTCTTGCCACACTCTGTGCAAAGGAAGGGCTTGTGGCCCGTGTGCACGAAGGCGTGCTTCTTCAGGTGGCACAGCTGCAGGAAGGCTTTGCCACACTCCCCACACCGGTACCGTCGCCCCTGTTTCGGGGAGCTTCCTGCCGGGACAGGAGGGCTCCGCAAGCGTGCAGAGAAGCTGGGGCGCTGCTCCCCATCCTGCTGGGTGCCGGCCTCTGACGTCTTTGCTCTGGATCGGCATGGGTCACCTGGGCTACGTGACACCTTGACCAGGTGAGCATGCACCTGGGTGCCGCCGGCAGAAGATGAGGAAGTAGCCTCGCTGCTCTGGAGGCCCCAGTGGGGAGTGGAGCTGCTCTGAGGCTCAGCTGGGATCTGTGTCTGGGGCGGGTCCTCCTTGTCCACGCTGCCACCCTGAGACAATGGACCAGGTGATTGGCTCTCCTGGGAAAGTTGGTCTTGGGTTTGGGGTTTAAGTCCGGAGCTCACCATACTCTCTGCCTGGATGCTGGGGGGTGACTGGAGACCAGGGTCTGTGGAGCAAGAATGGAGTGCTGGAGTCAGGAGAGACAATAGCAAGTGGGGACAGTGGGCGTCACAAAGCAATTATAGGAATATGTGTCTTCTCCCGTTCACCCTCTGTGGACCTCAGTGGGAGCAATGACATCAATCTTTGCCCTAGAGCATGAGCCATACACCCCATTTCTCTTCCTGTCCAGTCTCAGGTGCTTCCTGGGGAGGCACTTCTGGAAATCACTGCGCCCCAGATATCTGGGTGATTCCTAGAGGAAGGCCGTCCCAGTGCCCCCTTGTTCTCCTGGAGACATGCACTTAGGATAAGTTGAGACCACCTCCTCCTCACCTTAGCTCATTTGAAAATAAAGGCACCCAATCCCCACCCCAGATAGAAAAAAAATAATAGATTGGAAACCTATATACAGCTCACTGTTTTCATCAACAGGACCTTACTGTTCCCAGAAATTCATTCAGGAAGATAAAAGTTGCCAATATCTATACTGTTCCTTTCAAGGAAAAGACTCATTACTCTTTATAGAAAGCATCAAATGACAATTTTTACCTCAAGACTCTGAACCTCTGGCCGGAAAATTCTGGCCTTGTTGTGCCTACAAATCCTAACCCATTATGTCATGCTCCTTATCCAACGCAAATCGAAGCCTAACCCCACCCCACTGAAATACACACCTTACACCAGACTTCAAAACTTCAGTGCACACCCAGGCTCTGCCCTGCCCCCTCGGAAAAGCTACAAAGACTCTGTAGCATCTACCTTACCTTCTTGGGCTGCAAGCTCTGCTTTGTCTTCTCAGCAAGTTGTTTTGGTGATAATCTGGGAAGTCAGCATTTAGCTGACACGTACCTGTGCAAGGCTCTCCTGCATCCTCCCCAGGAGAGGCCACTTCCTGTTGTACAGCAGATTCTACTTCTGTCACCACAGTCACAGCCGCCTCTTCTTCTGGCCTGGCCTGGGTGGGGCTCGGGCCCTCCGAGGGGGGCCGGGGCCGCAGCAGCAGCTCAAAGCCTGGCAGCACGACCTGGCACACCCGCAGGTGGAGCCTCTCGCTGATCCACACCGGGGCCACGTTGCCCTCACCCTCCAGCCTGCTCCGCTGCACCAAACTGCAAAGCAGAGCAAGAGCTAGCTCAAGAGACTCTCTTCGAGTGGTCCTCCCTAAAAGCCCCAGCTCCTGGTCAGTCCGAGTCCTAAAGGACCACATGCCTTTGGAACACTCACTGCAAAAGACCACTGGGTGGGGGACTACAGCCGGCTTCCGGTTCCAGCCCATGCCACAACAGAAAGCCTCAAAGGAGCAACTTTACTACATACTCTCCTGTAACTTACCTGGTCCAGCCTGAACTCTGCTCACAAGCACACACGTCTCCCCATGGGCCTAGTGACACGTCCTGAAATAAACCAATAAAAGTCCTTCTCCCATGTGTTTGAGGGGGCCAGAGTGGGGGGAAAAACAAAAACAAAGCAGATGTAGCCTCTCTGAGAGAGATCTAAGATGAAGCCCCTAGCAGGCTAGTGGTCTCTGGTTCTGCCTATACAGGACTGTGCTGGTTTTTCATTCAGTAAAGACTGAAAAGACTGTCCCCTCACCTCTCTCCCAGGGTGTGGAGAATCACTGAACTGAACACACTGGTACCCTCCAGTGAGTACCAAACAGAAAAAGGAGTAAGAAGAGTATCAACTCTTTTTCAGTACCCCTTATGCAATAAAACTGTTTCGCTGTGCTATTTCATCTATTATTCCAAATAATTGTGGAGGATAAAAATAAAGGAAACAGCCCTGGCTGGTGCAGCTCAGTGGATTGAGTGTGGGCTGGGAACCAAAGGGTCGCCGGTTTGATTCCCAGTGAGGGCACATGCCTGGGTTGTGGGCCAGGTCCCCAGTGAGGGCCATGTGAGAGGCAACCATACATTCCTGTTTCTCTCCCTGTCTGTCTCCCTCCCTTCCCCTCTCTCTAAAAAAAAATAAATAAAATCTTAAAAAGTAAAATAAAATAAAGGAAACAGTCATTCCTTTGTTTTATATAAGTTAAATGAGACATGCCATTTAACCAGCTTAACAACTAAGGCTAGGATATGACCCCATGGCTGTTTAAGAGCAAAATCTTTGCTCTAGACTTTCCTCGATATTGAGACTGTACTAATCCAGCTTTAAAAGCTTTTTGCATTTCAATTCCTTAACTGCTGCAGCTGAGGGGAAGGGACAGTTCTGGAAAGAAGGAACTGAATCACGTCCTATCTCTTGAAATGCACCGCTTCCTCTAACAAACTGTAGAGCTGTCCAGCAGCTGTCTGAATCGCTCCCAAATGTTCAGTGATGGAGATTAGCCGCCCTATCCCTCCCTACCTTCTTCTGCCATGGTTTCACCCCCTTGCCCTTGTGCTCGGGGACGGACTCCTCCTCTTCCAGCGGCCCCCAGAGCACTCCTGGCTGCAGGGGCTCCCCGACACACCAGACCCCCAAGCGCTGTTTCTCCATCAGTGATGGGCCAAGGGCTAACCCCCGCGGGAGGCTCTTTAGAGTGAGGACGGCTCGGGTCGTCCAAGGCGGGAAGTCTCTGAGGCCCTGGGCACAGCCTTCTCCGGACGGGCTCCATCCTGAGCCCGGGTCCAGGCTCGGCTCCGGGGCTGCGGGGAGATCGGAAGGCAATGAGGGAGTGGCCCAAGAGGTCGTGGGTGGAGGTGGGGAGGAAACCGCAGGTCTTCTCTGGCCTCAAGAGTCTGAGAGATCGACAAGGGCTCCCAGGGAGTCCCTGAGAGGTCTGAAGGGGTTTGAGGGCTGGGGAGAAGCCCCCGGGGGCTCTGAGGGCACCAGGAGAGGTGGACGGGCTCAGGAAGAACAGGGTCGGGGGAAGAGAGTTGACCAGAGAATATCAGGTGTTCCTAGGCCAGGGCGGGTCGGTGACTCCGCAGGCCACTCACCGAAGTGCAGCCTGCCCCCTTCCAAGAGCAGCTCCGCCGCCTCCTCCATCCCGGTGGGAAAGCCTCCCTCCGCCGGAAGTGAGTATCGTCTTCTCCGCTCCCCCCGGAAACTGTCATGGACTACCAAATTTACTCTCGGGAAAGAGTCCTAAGAGTTAGATCTCATTGGGGCACAGGACCGGGGGTTTGGCAGTACTAGGGAAGCAAAATTCTGTTAGAGAACAATACGAGTTTAGGGCTCCGGAAGCCCACCAGGGATTCGAGTATCGGGGAAAGGGAACTAATTGTCCCAGTCGCCTCCTTTCGAGAGGGACGAGTCGGACAGTTATGCTGTTCTCATCCCAGACCGGCACGTACAGGAAGTGGGTGTGGCTCCAGGAAAAACCATGTTTGGACCGGGGAACGGGTCGGAAGTAGGTTGGAGGTGTGGCGGAAGTGGTTGGGGAGTGAAGAGACTGGGAGGGGGTGGTTCCCGTTCTACAGCGGAGCCGGATGTTTGCCGAGCTTTGACAGGCGTGGCAAAGGGAGCTTTGCTGGACCTAGGTGAGCTGCTGGGCGCGGGGTCTCCCTGGAGTGTGGTGGGGGGAAGGGACTGGCCTGGTCCTCTGAAGAGATGGGATCTGGATGGGGAGGATTCTTGAGGATCCGAGGAAGGGAGCAGGGGTGGAATGGGGCCTGGAAGCCTCGCCTTCCTGCTACGAGAATTCTGCTCCACTCTCGTATCTACAAAGAGAAGACTTAGCTTCCTTTACTGCCTTCCTCCTGGGGCCTCCCTAGTGCGGAGCTCAGGTCAGATCGGCATCATGGAGCAAGCCCATGCGAAAGGGAACTCTTCCTTGTCCGATCTGGCGAAGCGCGAAGAAAAACTTGGGGGGAAGTGTTCCACCCTGCCACCTATTATTAGGCCACGCTTTCATCTATTTCATAATCAGTGCACCCAATCCAGGTTTTGTAAACCATGGAGCTCTATGCAAACGTGGTTGTAGTCGAAAGTCTTGCGGTTGTATTGTAGGACTTGCGTTTCACAATTCTGGAGCTCCTAAGAGGACGATCCCCTTGCCAGAGAAGGTGATTTCAAGATGTTATCTCTATTATTCTCTAAGGAGATTAGGGGAGAGGCTTAATTTTGCCTTTTTGTAGAGCCTTTCTGAATCTTGAGAATCGCATGAATGGCAGTCACTTAGAGTGGTGTTGAAGGATTGACCTGCACAATGAGACCACCTTAGACAGATATGGGTTAAAATCTTGACTCTGCTGTATGACCCTATGTAGTTTGCTTATTTTTCTGGAGCTCACTTTCTTCACAATGTAAAATGGGCCTAGTAGTACATGGTTTATTGGTGCAGGTGTGAAGTTACAAGATAATTTGTGTCCAGTTCATGGTGCTATACAGCCCTCAACAAATGTTTGTTCCCTTCCCCACTTAAGAGGTGACTTAATTCAGTCGTTCAACAAGTGACTGAGCATCTATCTACGTCTATAAGATGTAATTCTCAATGGGTCAGGGGTTCTTAATCAGGGTCTCTCAGAGGGCAGGTAAACCCCTTAAAATTCCATGCATGATTTCATGCAAGTGCTGATTTTTCCTAGGGAAAAAGACCATAGATTTCGTCAGAATTTCACAGAAGTCCAGAGCTTAAAACCTCTGCATAAAAACTCCTTAATGCGAGTCTTGAGATTTTTACAAAGGTAGATTTTTACCTACTGAGAGGGAAAAAAGTATTCTCCCAGTAAGAAGTATTCTGCAGAGTGGAGCAGAGTTTGTAGATGCCTGGAGTCTTAGACTGCCAGGATACTTCCCCTCGCCAGCTTTGCTCACCCTCACACTGAATGGGAGCTAAGCTTCCAGGCTCACTGTGTGTGGGGGGGGGGCGGGGGGGCAACAGCTGTAGGCTGGAGGGTGGTAAGAGAGACCAGTCCGGCTGGAAGGTGGGAACAACTGTGATTAGTTATTCTGGAAGAGGAGGTTGGCGGGAGGGGTGGGGGGTCAGTTCTGAGAGAACTGACAAAATAGAGGAGTTTCTGGAAAAGAGGTGGAGTTCAAGTTTGGCTCCCTTCAGAGGGTGACCCTCTCCCTCCCTCACACATACTTCAGTTTGTAGCTGTTCCTTCTAATCCTGTTGTTCACTTCCACACAAGTACTTCAGAACACTGGAGAATTCTATTTCTGGGAAGATCCCTCACTTCTTTTTTTTATTTTTATTTTTAATTGTATTTTTTCCATAACCATTTATTCCCTTTATACCCTCTTCCACCTCCACCCACCCCTCTCTCCCCTGCAATCATCACACTGGTGTCCATGTCCATGAGTCCTTTTTCAGAACCTTCACTTCTGTAGATAAGTCCAGCATCTTTGCAACTCACTGGTTTAGGCAGGACTGAAATCCAGTTCTCCAAATACCACATCGCGTGTCTTTTTCATTGCATCGAAGGCCCACTGAGGGCAGAAAAACTCCTCTGTATAGTTGTGGGCTGGGCTGAAGCAGCACTTGGTGCCTGGGCAGTGACTGAAGGGAGGGACAGAGAAGGCTCAGGTCTGGAGAGGGTTACTTTGGGCTGAATTCTGTCCCTGATACTCAGTGGGGGTGGGGAGGTCCTTTGGCTGAGCCCTCACAGCCTCTTGAGCATGTAGATGAATCAGGGGTGGATTCCTTAAGACTGAGGTGTGCCTGCCCTAGAGGGTAGAAGGGGAATGGGGGAGCTGGGGTGAGGGGCACAGCAGTGCTCATGGAGAGAAGTGCATTCCCAAATAGTAGAGGTTCATGGTGAGGGACTTGTATTTTGGTGGTAAGCAGAAGTAGTGAATAAGGGTAGCAGAGAAGGCCAGAGGAGTGGAAGAGGAAAAAGATTTTGGGGGGGGAGGGGTGGGGGCGCTGTTTGGCTGCTCAGCTTTGGCTCAGCAGCTTGAAACAGCTTTTGCCACTGAATCAGTGTGGTTGCCCTGGTAACAGGATGGTTGTTGCTAGGCACAGGGAGCCAGTTTACCACCCAGAGTCCTCGGCTGTGACATGTGCAGGAGGTTGTCACGTCAGAGGTGCTCCAGGTCTGAATCCCGGCTGGCAGTCCTCTCTTCTCCGAACCCGTGCCTGGGTCTTGTCTGCACTCTTTATCTGCCCTGCTGGTTCTCTGACCATATATGTCATTTTTTGGACTCAGGAATGCAGTGAGCTTAGGCAGCCTCTTCCTTGGGGCTTCACCAAGTGGGTTGAATTGAACATCCCCTCCCTCACCACCCATGTGGTAAGCTTGTGATGGGAGAGGCATATGCTTCCCGTTAAGAAGGAAGGCAGAAGGCACATGCAGCCACATCCCTATGGTCAGATCCAGGTTGGGGTCGGCTCTTCTCCCTCCCTGCCTGCCGTAGGCGCTGTTCTCTCTCACCTCCTGTGCGTCAGCACTGATGATGTGGTGAACTTCCCCCTTTCCCACCTGTGTGCTCCGATCCCTGCGGCCATCTGTTGATCTTTGCCACCTTGAGGTTAGCATCTGGAGCTCTGCACAGATCAGAGTGGGCTCCGGGGCCCCCAGGAGCCTTCAGATTTTCTGCTGTGACTGGCAGGCAGATTCCATTCTCTGTTCCTGGTTCCTGTCCTGGGGCAAATCCTGCAGGGGCCGTCGGCCATGGCCTGTTTTCTGGGACCCTGTGATCTCTGGCCACCTCCTCTTCCCCAGGACAAGGGTCAGAGATGGAGTAGCCAGGGCTGCAGCTGACCTTTGGGGGTTTGGAGCATCCCTATGTTCCTTAGGTCCTTATACTGTTTTTACCCCATAACTGCTGGGGCCTGGAAGCTCCTGTGCTCTGTGACCCCTGAGGAGACGGAACATGGGCCTCTACCCTCTGCAGCTGGGACCGCATGACTGAACAGCTGGGTGGTGGGCAGTGCAGGGCTTGGCGTGAGTCCTCCCTGTCCAGCGGGAGGACCTGAAGGCAGGCACTGAGCTGTGCCATCCTCGGCCCCAGCTGCCTTTTCTGGCAACGTGCCAAAAAGTTGTGGCGCCAGGAGGACCAGGAGCTGCATGGAACTCTTGGCGAGGAGGAGGAGTGTTGAAGAACAGGGACAAGGGAGAGGGGAGCCGGAGGCTTGCTGTAGCGGTTATAGGTGGAAAGAACGTGTCACTGACCTGCCACCCCACTGCGCTTTCCCAGGTTTCTCTTCAGGTTCTGTGGGGGGAAGCTGTGGGACACAGGCTCGGCCATGGACCCACTTTCAGACCTGCAGGACGACCTGAACGTGGATGACACCAGCCAGGCTCTGAACCAGCTGAAGCTAGCATCCATCGATGAGAAGAACTGGCCATCGGATGAAATGCCTGACTTCCCCAAGTCAGGTGGGCACGACTGGATCTCAGGCAGCCACAGGCACCTTAGATAGAGAACCCCTTCCTGCTGGAGGGAGACTCCAGGAGGGCAGGGTGGGGGCCAGAGTGGGGCTGGGAGCACTAGCATTACTGGGGAGCAGGGGGCAAAGGGCCCACAGCAGTCTTGGGAGAACACTGTGCCAGCCCCCCAAGCTTATCTTGTGACTTTGCCCTGTTCCTCAGATGACTCTAAAAGCAGCTCCCCAGAACCTGTCACACACCTGAAGTGGGATGATCCTTACTACGACATCGCCCGGCACCAGATTGTGGAGGTGGCAGGTGAGCACACCCAGCTTTGCACCTTTTCCCTCATAGTCTGCACCCCTGGGCCTCAGGAGGCCAGCCCCTTGTGCCATAGGGGAAGGGCCTGGGGGAGGGGCAGTGCCCGATTTGTGGTCTGACCCCTGACCCTCGGGCTCCTGAGCACAAGGACCATTCTTTAAACTTATAGACTTGATTGTGGTGGCCACTTAGTTTGTTCACCTGAAACCATATCCTGACCTGTGACCCCACTGATCCCACCGTCTCCATGGGCAAATGGTGCATGGGAGGCAATGTGGGCTACTGGCTTCAAAGTAAGACAGCCCCGGGGGGGATTTCCAGCTTTGCGCTCTGAACAGTTTCTTCCGGATGGGGTTATTGAGAGGGTTACGTTGTGAATGTGTCAAGGCCTGGCCCAAGGGTGGTCGTTCACCTGCCTTCCCGCTGCCCTCATGTGAGCCTTTCTGCCCCATCAGTTACCGGAAACCGGGGAGGTGCCAGTTCCTTCAGGGAAACCTTGCCTCCAAGGCCATCTGGAAGCTAGGGGCCGTGCGACCCCTGGAGCATCAGGCTCCTGGCAGGTGTGCTGCCCTGCTGAGAGTGGGTGCAGAGCGCCCCTCAGGTCTTGGCTTCAGTGCACTCCCACCTTCCTATTCATAATGCAGGACCCAGGAGACTCCAGGAGCCGTGAGGCAGCAGGGATGCTAGTGACCTGGTCTCTGCCCTCGGGGTCCTAATGCTGGAAGAGGAAATGAATTGCGAGATCCTTTGTCTTTTCTCTAATGGTTGTCTGTCCTCACTGGCTAGGCCAGACAGCTCTGAGCGAGGGTGACAGCATGGCCCTGCTCTGAGGCACTGGAGTGGGCAGGGGGAGCAGGGAGCACAGGGTCCCTGGACCTAGTATGGTGCTGGCTGAGGGGCCCTGGAGGCAGCCGGCCGTAGAGAAGCAGCAGGGAGTTCCTTCTGTCCTGAAGGCTGGGCTCAGAAGGTTATCCCTAATGTCCAAGGTGTTTCCATGACATCTGTGTTCCCGGAGCCTGCCCTGGGCTGGGCCGGGGGCCTTGGCTGTGGCCTCTCTCACACCCACTGAAGCAGGCTGAGAGCTCTTTCCTGATCTTGTCCTGACCTGGGCACAGGAGAGTCACTCGAAGGTTCAGGACTTTCCTCGTTAGCAGAGGTGGACCTGACTGGGGCATGGGGGCTGCCTGATGGGAAGGAGTCTATCCTGACCTCCTCCTGGCCTGTAGGGCCAAGTCTCAAGGCAGAGCACACACCCCCGCCCCCCACATAGGTGACCCCCTTTCTCCTGAGAGCAGAGTGCAACCTGTTTCTGTCTCCCCAGGGTGTGATGAGCCTGAGGGGGCCTGGCCAGGTAGGTGTGTTCCTGGCTCTCCCTGCTTGGCCTCGGGGCTGCGGATCAGGAAGGGCTCTGGGGCGGCTTAATTGCATCTACGCTCTAGGGAGCTGGCCGTGGGCAGTGCCTGGGAGCCGGAATAGCCAGGAATTGTGTGTGGGGGCTGTGTGGGAACACATCCAGAGCCAAGGGAAAGGGGTGTCAGGGAGGGAGGGGCCGTGCCCGTGAGCCTAGGGAGGGGGTTGGCTGTCTCTGAGCAGTGGCCTGGCCTGCATGCTGGCTCCTCAAGCCTGAGCTGAGCGCTGCAGGCCCGGGGCCCCTCTGCCGGGGCTGTCCCCCGTGTGTGCCTGTCTGACTGCTGACAGGGGTGTGGGGTGGCACTGCCAGAGTGACACTTGTTTGATGAGACCATGGTGACACCCTGGGGGGCTTGTTTCCTGGCATTAGGAATCAGAGAAAGAGCCCTTGGTGGAAAGGAGGAGGGATTATATCCCCAACTCCTCCATAACCTCTCTCTTCTTGCTAGCGGTGGCTGTCATGCTCCACTGTTACATTTGACTCAGTCCAAGTGGGTTCTTCCCAGAAGAGTGGCCCTCCTGAAAGGAAAAAAGAGGCTATTATTTGTACCATTTGCAATTTCTACCATGGCAGATTTCAAGCTACCAACGTGATGCCAACTGGCTTGCAGTATTCCCGACAATTTAACAATTTAATGAATGTGTGAGCCGGCTCCAGCACTTTGCCCAGCCCCCACCTCCCACCTCTTTTGCCTGCTCTGCAGGTTGTGGGCCTGGGCGGGTGGCTGGCCGGGCTGTTGCTGATTCACACCCAGGCCACCCCGGGAGAATTCCTGATCGGTATCTGGGGAATGCAGAGGTTTCATTCTGGGGACAGGGGTGGGGGGGGCGGTGCTGATCTTTTCCGGGGGCTTCCCACCAATGCTGTGCCTCCTCCTCATGGAGCCCTGTCTGTCCCCCAGCACCAGTGCTGCGGCTTCTTCTGTCCCTCTGGTCTCCAGGGCAGAAGCCTGTTCTCTTCTGAGATCAGCAGGGGAGTTCTGGGCCTTTTTACATACGTTCTTGGAGAAGTAGTCGCCCTTCCTGCTGGTAAATGCCTAGGTCGCCCAAGGACTTGGGCACTTCAGGGGGGTGGCGGCGAGACCCTCAGGATGCCCATTTCTCTTTCCTCACCTCTACAGGGGTGGGGTCTTGCCATCTCATTCCTTACTGCTCCTCCTTTTGTTCCCCATGCCCACCCTGACCTCACTCAGCACGCATTTTTAGAGCACCCACTCCAGCACGAGCCCCGTGGTCAGCACTGAGGGTTCACTGAAGGAAGTCACACATTCCTTCCTGCAAGGAGTGTGCAGTCCAGTGAAATGGTTCTTAAAACCGGTCTTTGAGAACGTGAAAGCTGCAGACCTGTTTCCCTACAAAACAGGTGCTTGTGCTTGTAAAACGTTGTAAATGACATCATGACATTGGTGGACACCCATAGTGGGGCCCTGGTTGAGAACCCAGTTTCTGTGTACAAGGCTCTGGGCCAGCTGAGAGATGGGGCCCAGGCTCTGGCCCTTCTTCCCAGTTGCTTGCTTCACCAGTTACTGGCTCTTCAATTCTAAACCTGAGGAAGCTCAGACTTTTCTGTCCTGCCTAAATCCTCAGGTCTGCCGGCCAGCGAAGGCTGCTTTCCTTTCGGAATCCCCAGGCTCCTCCCAGCATTTTATCTCACATCCGGGGCATTTCCTCTGCTTTGAGGGGAGGAGGCAAATGATGTCCCTCCCTTCACAGTTCATGGTAGGAGGTCCAGGGGTTTCTGAAGCTCCAGATTGTATATGAGGCTGGGCTGGCCAGTCTGGTCCTTTGCCCCAGTCTGCTGTTCTTCCTCCTGTCTGATCCCATGGGAGGTAAATTAGAGTGAACCCCAGAGTCCCTCGCCTTACCCTAGTTAGTGGCTGGAAGGAGCCCAGTGCCCGGATCTAGGCTAGGCTACGAAAGAGCAGGTGGCGGCATCTGGCTCTTCAACATAGACCTGCTGCTGCATGAACTGTGCCGTCTCCCCTCAGACAGCCTTGCAGAGGGTTCTCTGCTTGTCAGTCTGGAGAAGTTCTGCCCCAGGCTCTGGGAAACTCACTGCCTAAAGCGGTCTGATGACCTAGATACCGTGAACAAACTCAGAAATGGAGCCACACACACCATGTCATGCTGGCTGACGTCTTCGTGCAGGCTGCCGACATGTATTGAGTACCTGCCACGTGCTGGGCTCTAGACTGGCACGAGAGAGTCCAGAATGGACGAGACACAGTGTCTGTCTTTGAGCTGCTCCCAAGCCAGGCACGTCAACTGTTACACAGGGGAGTCTAAGTGTCATGGGTGACGTTCATGCTTGGAGCCATGAAGAAGGACAGCTAACTTGTCTGGGGGAAGGAGGAGAGGACACAGGCTTCTGGAAGGAGATTATGCCTGGGATGAGTCTTAAGGATTCAGAGGAGTTAGCCGAGAGCAGCGGAGCAGGACTGTCTACAGAAAGGTCTGCCTGGCATGGGAACCAGCAGAGGCTCAGAGCAGCCCAGTGTGGACAGGGCTGCAAGCGCTTCTGCGTGGGGAGTGTGCACGGAGTGAGCCTGAGAGAGGCAGGGGCCGAGCCTGGAGAACGCTGTGAGCCATTCCAAGGAATGTTGCCGGCAGGGACCGGGGCCACCTGGCCCACATTCCAGAAGCCTCCTTCAGCCTCCCGACTGATGCTGGCCCCAGCCCTAGGCAATAGACTCAGAGCCTTGGCAGCCACTTTGGAAAAGCACTGACCACTAAGTGAAGTCACTGACAGAAGGATCATCAAGGTCATGGCTTATTGAATATGGAGAAGGCACTCAGCAAGGCACGGGGGATCCTTGGTCCTCGGAGGGAGATGGGAGGCGGACTCACTGCGTTTCACGGGTTGTGAAAGCAGTCCGGGTTGGGCAGATGTGGTTTGGTGACCCTGGAGAGGCCTGAGGGCAGAGATGCAGGGAAGGGCCGTGGGCCATGGATAGTAGGGACCAGATCTCGTTCCCACTGGGCTTTACTTGGGTTCCCTGGTCCATGCTGACCCTGGAAGAACATCTTACCTCGAGGTGGGGGAAATAGCATATGTCTCAGGAGCTCCCTGACTTCATGACAAAGCCAGGCAGTCAGACCACCAAACTGACTAGTTTTGGACAAACGTCCCAGAGAGATTACATCCAAATGAACACTTTGCTCCAGCATCACAAACTCCTCTCAACTTCATGTTCTTGAGAATATCCTTAACGAGAAAGGATGTGATTCTTAGAAATGTCCAGAAGTTAGAGGCCAGTGTGGCCAATAATGCCGCTAATAAAATCAGAAAGGGTTGTCAGCGGTCACGAAGCAGACACCACTGTGTCGGCAGGCTGCTGTCCTCGGCGTGGTTCCCCAAGCTCACGCTGCTCAGAGGGGGTGCTTCTGAAGCCAGTGTGGGCTTCCAAGGTGATTGTTTGGCAAGACATTGCTTCCCAGGGCGTGACTTTAACGTTGAGGTGAGTCTCACGTGACATAGCATTCACCATTTTTAGTTGAGCATTTCGGCGGTATTTAGCAGTCACAATGACGTGGACCTGGACGTAGTTCTGGCATTTCAGCCACGCCCACGCAAACCCCGTACTGGTAAGCAGCCGGGCTCTGTTCTTGCCCCTCCCAGCCTTTGGTAGCCACCAGTTTGCTTTCTGTCTCTGTGGATTTACCTATTCTAGATAGCTTGTGCAGGTGGAGTCATACACTATGTAACCCTTTATGACAGGCTTCTTTCATCTAGCATAGTGTTTTCAAGGTCCATTCACAATGTAGCATGTGTTGGAACTTCGTTGTGTTTTACGGCTGAACAGTATTCCATTGTCCAGATACACCACCCTCTCTTTACCCACTCATCCGCTGATGGACACTGGGCTTGCTTCCGCCAGGTGTGATTTTTAAAGTCTCATTATTTCTTTTTTTTTTTTCTTAAAGATTTTATTTATTGTTAGAGAGAGGGGAAGGGAGGGAGTAAGAGAGGGTGAGAAACAGTGTGTGGGGGATACATCGATGGTTGCCTCTCGCATGTTCCCGGCTGTAGACCTGACCCACAACCCAGGCATGTGCCCTGACAGGGAATCGAACCGGCAACCTTTTGGTTCGTAGGCAGGTGCTCGGTCCACTGAGCCACGCCAGCCAGGGCTATGTTATTTTTTTATACACCAGCCTAGTAGCCCTGAGAGCAACTTGTCCCTCTTTCTTCAGCGACACCCCCTTGAGTGCAGGCAGCTGCCCGAGGTACATCTGCATGTGCCGCTCTGGCCCTTGTCCTAACCGGTACAGGTCTCCAGGCCTGTACCTTTCAGGTCCTCAGCCTGCTTCTCTCGTTTCACCTTTCACCCACCATGCTCCATCTGTCTCCGCACCTAGGAGATGACAAGTATGGGCGGAAGATCATCGTGTTTAGTGCCTGCCGCATGCCACCGAGCCACCAGCTGGACCACAGCAAACTCCTGGGGTGAGTACCTGAAGGGCAGGTGGTGGGGCATGTGCCCAGATCCCTGGTTTAGCCTCTTCCTTACTCTCCCTGCCTGCGGGGGGTGCCAGGCCCCCTCCCTCAGTGCCTCCCTTCATCTCCTGAGGGAGCTGTTTTACATTTGGGGGAGTCAGACCTGGTTTCTAGTCCTCTTTTTCTAAACTTTTCCCAGGGGATAACCATCCAGCCCTCCTTTCTTGTAGGAATTAGGTACTGTGTGTGAAAATGTTTTGAAAAGTGAAATACTGCCTGGCTGGTGTAGCGCGGTGGATTGAGCACAGGCTGCAAATCAAAGGGTCGCCGGTTCAATTCCCAGTCAGGGTACATGCCTGGGTTGCAGGCCATGTAGGGTCCACAAGAGAGGCAACCACACATTGATGTCTCTCCCTCTCTTTCTCTCCCTTCCCCTCTCTTTAAATAAATAAATAAAATCTTAAAACAAAAGAAAGAAAAGTGAAATACTGTCCAAATGTGAGGGCTGATTACCATAATGGTACAGTGTCCAATGTGGTTGTGGATGTTCCCCATTTGTATGAGAAAACCCTGTCTGGGTTCTGTTAGACAAATATATATTATAGCTCTGTTAGTCTAGAAATCTCCTGATGCAAATTGAAAGGCTGATTGGAAGCAGGCGTTTGACGAACCCTGTTCCCTCATCGCTGAGCCGGGGCTGAGCTGGCCCGGGGGCCCCCCGCGTGTGTGGGACCTCCTCCTGCTGCTCCTTGGTGTGGGTGCAGTTCCCATCTCGCTCTCCTCTCCTGACCAGTTCAAAACACTTCCTGAAACTGAAAACGTCTGCACTGCCCAGACCAACTCTTTGGAAACCTGACTGGTTGGTTGTGTGTGTGGAGGGCGTGGGGAGCGGTTGGGATAGCACAGGGGCATAGCAGCAGAAGGGGAAGGGCCTGAGGGCAGAGTCTCTGTAGCCCCAGTGAGCGAGGACCAGGCCCGAGTCTCCCTGGCTTTGTGTGACATCTTTCTCTTTGGCCTCCTGAACCCCCTCCCACCACTCCTGAACCGGGCAGGCTGAGCCTTGTCCCTGGTGTGTGGCTCAGCCAGGAACAGGCCTGGGAGCTCAGGCTGAGGGTGGCTGAGTCACATGTCCCCCCAGCCCGTTTTGCCACAGTTTTAACACATCTGACAAAGCAGGTGACAGACTCCTGGCCAGATACTTGTCTGAGTAGGAGGAAGTCAGGACGGGGATGGGAAAGCACCCAGGTTTCAGGAGAGAGCCCTGCGAGGGAGGTGGCACCCACTCTGGGGCTTCAGCTGGCTTCAGGAAGCCGTCTGCCATCTGTCCTGGCCTGTGTCTCTCAGAGATCTCCCACCCCCACCTGACCTGGTCACAGTTCCTGTGGGAGCAGACAGGCACGTCCAGCAAGGGTCAGCCCTGTCCTCTTGTTCTCAGTCGGGTCATCTCCAGCTTGGCTCTCCCAGCTGTCCACGCATTCTGGGGGCCGAAGCAGAAAGTGTGTGAGGCTTGGACGCAGGGACCCGCCGTCCTCAGCCCCGCTCTCACTCGCTGTGTGTGTGCGGGCCCGTCCCCTCTGAGCCCTGCAAGAATAAGCGTTGCCTCGCAGGCTGGTTGTGGGCATCACGTGAGCTACGTGCGTGAAATGCCGCCGTACACATTGGTCGAGTGTTACAGATTTCAGGAATTTTAAACAATGGAGACAGCTTTGAAGAAAAGATATCGACAACTATATAAAAAAAGTTGCCCATAAACCTATCCCCCAGAGAGAAAACCACTGTTACTATTTTAGTGTATTCGCGTCCTAGTTTTTTAAATAACATATACAGAGCTCTATAGTAGGTTTCGTATCTTCATGTTTTTATCTTGAGCATTGAACATTCATCAAAGACATCCTTTAAAATTTTATATTGACATGTGCTATGTATACAGAAAAGTGATCCAGTTATGTATACTACTTGATGAATTTTGGAGAACTGAACCCCCTCCCCGTCGGCCCCACCCTCAAACCTCCCATCGCTCATCTGGTTCCCACCCAAAGGGGTGACCACTGTCCTGACATCACACTGCACAGGCTGGTTTTGTCTGCAGGAGCATCCTGTGAGGTGTTCTATTTATAGACATCCCGTGATCTATTTAAGCAGCTCTCTGATGTTGGACAGTTAGCTTGCTGCTCAGGTTTTTTTTTTTTCCATTATAAAAGAGGCTGCAACGAACGGCCTTTTACACAAATGTTTCTGTTCATCTCTGCTTGTTTTCCTAGGGTAAATTCCTGGACATATTTGCAAGGTCAAAGAGTAGGAACATTTATAGCTTCAGATAGACGGCACTCTGCCGCCCTCCTAAAGGCCGTAACGTCCCTGAGGGTGGATGAGTGTTTCCACTGCAACTGTTAATCCTTTGTAGTTGCAAAATGCCATCTTTAAAAAAATATTTTTAATCCTCACTCAAGGATGTTTATTTTTTTAATATTTTAATTTTTAATTTTTTAAAAGATTTTATTTATTTTTAGAGAGAGGGGAAGGAAGAGAGAGAGGGACAGGAATATGAGAGAGAAATACCCATCACCTCCCGTACACAGTCAGAATCGAACCCACAACCTAGTTCCCTGCCCTGACCGGGAACCGAGCCCTTGACCTTCTGGTATGTGGGACAGCGTTCCAACCAACTAAGCCACGCTGCCAGGACTTTTTTTTTTTTTTTCCATTTTTATTTATTTTATTGTTTTAACTTTTTATTTTTATTTTTTTATACTTTAACTTTTTATTTTTTTATTTTATTTTATTTTTGTTTCATAAATTACTTTATTGTTGTTCAATTACAGTTGTCTGCATTTTCTCCCCACCATTCCCCCCACCCCATCCAAACCCCCCTCCCTCCCTTGCTTCCTTTTTTTTAAAAATATAGTTTTATGTTGATAGAGTGAGACAGATGCTATCTCTATCACCTGCAAAACTGTCTTTTCACATTAAAAACATATATTGAGCTTGCTTGCTTTGGGGGCCAGAATGGCTCCAGGTGTTAGACCAGTGGAGTCAGACTGGATCTCAGTTCAGCAACCTCAGTAGTTGAGTTCTGGCTAAGAAGGAATTCAGAGCCAAGACTCAAACTAGAAGAGGAAGCTTATTTAGAAAGTCACAGAGGGAGAAGTGAGTTGTAGAAGAAATGGGCCCAGGGAACAAGTTACAAAGGCAAAAGAAGGGACCTTGGGACTTGGGAGAAAGAGAGGAAAGGAAACTGTGCAGGGGGGAAGGGGGAGGTTGGGGAAAGTGCGGTCATGCTCCCCAGCTCGCCGCTGCAAAATGCCATCTTTATGTAACAGATCTTTGCAAAGTGCTCAACGTGTCTAAGGCGCAAGTTACTGTGTAGCGATAGTGGTTGGAATCACAACAGTAGTTCATTCCGACACCTCACTGGCCGCCTACCACTGTGTGAGTTACGTTCTCTAGGTTAGATCAGGTGGTGTCTGGGCACTGAGTCAAATCCTTGGGCCCCTCCCCATGTCCCTTCCCTCCTTCCCTACCTCCCTTGGAAGCCCTTAGCATTCCTGCTTCCCAGCCTCCAGTGGGGATCCTGCTGAGGCCTGGGGCTGGCCAACCAGAAGGAGGGCACCCCCCTGGACTCTCCCCTTTCTGGAATTCTTGGTTATTCTCTTCATACCTCTCCACCTCAGGTGGGCTCCACGCTGTATGTGTGTTTCTTTGGGGTGGTAGATAACACATTGTGAGCATAGGAATGTGAGATGTGGTTCTTTGGTCCACAAACAGCCCAGTGATTGGAGCAGGGGCAGGGACCCTCTGGCCACCCCACCCCCTCTCCTGGGCAGTTTTACCGCCTGTGCTGGGAGTTCTAGTGTAAGAGGGAGAGCTGCGCTGTGGTCGCGAATGCAGGCCTCGGAGCTAGACAGTTCACCTCCAGGCTCCGCCATTAGCTGGCTCTGCGGAGGACCTTGGATAAGCACTTGACCTCTCTAAGCCTCATTGTCCTAACTCATAAAGAGGGGATAACACCTGCCTTGATCGTTACGAGGAAAGCATGAGATAATGTGTGCAAAGTGCTTGGCAGGCACTATAAGCTTAATACCGATAAATGGTGACCACCATTATTATCGACTCGGCAGTCCTGCGAGGGCCTTGTGATTCTCATTTTTACCACAGGTGCACGCACGAGAGGGCGCCAGTTAGAGTCCTGATCTCCTGACCGGTAGCCAGTGCTCAGAAGTGAGAGCTGGCCTTGTTATTGTTATTACTGTTGCTGCACCCAGCCCAGCCACAGCCGCTCTGCAGCGACACGGCGGCTGACGATGCAGCCACAATGGACTGTGCAGGGCCAGGGGCTCACGGGGCGGGGGGTGTGCTGTGAGCAGGAGACTCCTGGGACACCCGCTTGTCTGAAGGGGCCCCCTTGTGAGCAGGGCAGGCCTGAGCAGGTCTTCTCTCTCGAAGGTACCTGAAGCACACGCTGGACCAGTACGTGGAGAGCGACTACACGCTGCTCTACCTGCACCACGGCCTGACCAGCGACAACAAGCCCTCTCTCAGCTGGCTGCGCGATGCCTACCGGGAGTTTGACCGCAAGTGGGTGGGGGCCCGGCGGCTGGGCTCCAAGGCCTGGGGGCTGGTGGCTCTGGAGCCAGCAGCTCTCTCAGGCTCTGGGCTGCCCTGTGCTTGGGCAGGAGCTCATTCCATGCCCGGGGGAGTCAGGTGTCCACACCCGGGTTAAATGCAAAGACTCTGCAGTTGGAACAGCCTGGGCTTAAATCCCAGTTTCTCAACTTACTCACTCTGTGACCTTTTATGTTCTGCAACCTCCCTGAGCCTCCATTTCCTAATCTGTAAAATGGAGCAACGACGACACTTCGCAGGCTTGCATGAATAGTCAAATCAGAAAATGCCCACCAAGAGCCTGGCTCTGGGGCGCCCCAGCATGCCACTGCTGATGCCCATCCTGCCTCTGCAGGTACAAGAAGAACATCAAGGCCCTGTACATTGTGCACCCCACCATGTTCATCAAGACGCTGCTCATCCTCTTTAAGCCCATCATTAGGTGAGCGGGCCGAGGGCGGGGTGCTGGTCTCCCGCGCTTCCCCGTGAACAGCGAAGCAGATGCCAGAGGAGGGCAGGCATCCTGGGGATGGCCTTGGGGTGGGGCCTCTGTCTGGGGAGGGTGGGGTGCCGAGGGGCAGTGGAGGCCGGTCCCAGCCGGTGCACTTCCCAACCCTCTCCCTTTCCTCCATCGGCAGCTTCAAGTTTGGGCAGAAGATCTTCTATGTGAATTACCTGAGCGAGCTGAGCGAGCATGTGAAGCTGGAGCAGCTGGGGATCCCTCGCCAAGTGCTCAAGTGAGGCCGGCCAGGGACTGTGTGTGCCCACTGGGTGGCATCTGTGCGTGCCCACCTGTGTACACGGGTCCTGATTGGGGGTGTGGGACGTGCCAGCCAAGCGGGGAGAAAGCCTTGAGAACTCCAGGGCAAGCAGAGGAAGCGGAAGCAGTGATTGAGAGACAGCGTGGAGGGGTCAGAGAGTGGGTTCGAATCCCATCTCTGTCACTTAGAAGCCATGTGGCTGACTCTCTAAAGTGCTCCCTCCTCGTGTGTAAAGCAGGGTTGTGGCAAGGGTTGAATAAAGTGAACCAAGGGAAAGAGCACACACGTGCCGACATACGAGGGCTGCCTGACCGCCCGCCCACCCGCTCCCCAGGTATGACGACTTCCTGAAGTCCACACAGAAGAGCCCTGCCACGGCCCCCAAGCCCATGCCGCCGCGGCCCCCTCTGCCCAACCAGCAGTTCGGGGTCTCGCTGCAGCAGTGAGTATGGAACTGTGGGCGCCGAGGGCCGGGGGCCTGGGGCGGGCTGCAGGCTGCGCTCACTGCCCTTGTTCCCACAGCCTCCAGGAGAAGAACCCAGAGCAGGAGCCCATTCCGCTCGTGCTCCGGGAGACCATTGCCCACCTACAGGCCCATGGTGAGTGCCAGGCCCCCCCCCCCCGCCTCCAGGGCCACCCCCTGGGGAAGCTGCCAGGCACGGTGCACCAGCATCCACACCCTGACCAGAGCCCCAAGACAGAGCAGTGGGGGAGTCTACACACCGCCCCCAGCTCTGAGACTCACCAGGCCCTGCCGTTTCCAGCTCTCACCACGGAGGGGATTTTCCGGAGGTCCGCCAACACCCAAGTTGTTCGGGAGGTGCAGCAGAAGTACAACATGGGTGAGTGGTCCGCGGGGCGGTCCCAGTAGCAGGAGTGGAGGCTGGGGGAGAGGGTGGAGGGATGGGCTTGGGGGCGTGTGTGTGACTGTTACGGGGCTTCGCTGCTCGTTGCTGCCCCGTGCACAGGGCCCCAGATTCTGTTCCCGTCAGAGGTTTTGTGGCATTTGGTATAATCACATGGGTCCTGCTCCCGCGACGCTCAGGCTCCTGGATCCTGGGTTCAGGTTCATCCGAAGACAGGGAATGACTGGCTGTGCTGGGGGCCCCACTCCACCCAGATGGCCTGGACCTGCGTCCCCTTGTCACAGAGGAAGAGGGGAGGCCTCTGGAGGGCTGCGGCCTCCAGGCTAGGCCCAGCTCCTCCCCTCCCACCCCCACCTCTAGGGCTGCCTGTGGACTTCGACCAGTACGATGACTTGCACCTGCCAGCAGTCATCCTCAAGACCTTCCTCAGGGAGCTTCCAGAGCCCCTGCTCACCTTTGACCTCTACCCCCACGTGGTGGGCTTCCTCAGTGAGTGCCCTCTCTCCCTCCCCAGCTCCGAGCTGCATCTGCTGGGTCTGTGCCGGACTCGGAGCGGGCGGGTTTGGCCTGTCCCCTGAGGAAAGCCTGGTTGGGGTCTCCCCTTGAGTCTCGTGTGAGGGCTTCCTGCATCCTGGGCCCTCATTCCTCACAGACATCGATGAGAGCCAGAGAGTGGAGGCGACGCTGCAGGTCCTTCAGACGCTGCCCGAGGAGAACTACCAGGTGCTGCGTTTCCTCACTGCCTTCCTGGTGCAGGTGAGACTCCGCTGCTCACCTGATGGGGGTGGGGGCAGGGGAGAGCTCCCGCAGGCGTGGGAGGCAAGGTCCATGGCATCCGCTGCAGCCCTCTGATTGCCCTGCACAGGTGTCTGCCCTCTGTGACCAGAACAAGATGACCAACACTAACCTGGCCGTCGTCTTTGGCCCTAACCTGCTGTGGGCCAAGGATGCTGCCATCACTCTCAAGGCCATTAACCCCATCAACACCTTTACCAAGTTCCTGCTGGATCACCAAGGGGAGTTGTTCCCTAGCCCTGCCTCCTAGGGGCTCTGAGCCCAGCCCCTGCCCACCAGCCCCCCTCTGATTGCCACAGTGTGGACCCTTCCTCCTGGCGTTGGGGAGCCCAGGGCTCCTGCCCAGGAAGGGGTCGTGAGGCCTCGGGAGATAGAAGCTGGAGCCAGCCATCTGGGCAGCTCCCCCCCCTCCTTTCTAGCCCACCTCACTGGCCCGGAGGCCTCTCTGACCACGAGACGTTTTTCTTGGCCTTATACTGCTGCCTCCTTGGACCCCTGGTTCCCGCAGCACTGTGCAGAGCTGGCCTTGGCTCTTCCAGCGCGAGGACTGGCCCCAGCAGTCCCTTTCCTGCTTTCTCCTGCCTCTTTCCCTGGCAACTGCAGACGCCAAATCACTGCCGGCCTGGACATAGCTGGGGCCGGTCCGCCCCTCCTGATTACTGGGGAACGAAAGGCAGAGCTGACTTCGCTGCCCTGCTGAGGCTCCTCCCTGTGTGGGGGAAGGCCTGGGCACAACACCCTGCTCCTATCTGCTGCCCCACCGGCTCAGCCTTGGGTATTTCCACATCTAAGGAATTACAGGCCAGAGTCGGCTTCCTGTTGCTGCCTTCTTCTCTTCCACAGATCCTGGGCAGCCTTTCCCAGTGTCAGCACCCCGGGACGTTCTGACCCCTGCTTCTGCCAGGCCCGGCAGCTTGGGTGACAGGGCTGAGGAGCACCCATTTGAGATGGACGCTGCTCCCACCCGAGGGACCCCTCGTGCCTGGTCAGACAGTCGAGCCTGGCCTCCGAGCCTTGTCTCAGGATGGCTTCTGGGCCTGCGGCTCGTGCAGTCCGGTCTGTTGTGGGGCCGCACTGGCTCTGCTCTGGCCGGAGGGGACCCGGTGCCTCGGGATCGGTGTGGCTCCTTCCTCCTGCTGGGGACCCCTGGAGGGGCTGGGCGGAGATGTGGCTAGTTAGATTGACCAGGGCCCCCGAGTCTTTCAGAAAACCTGGCCCCCTGTGATGGTGGCCGCCCCTCATTGTGGTTGTGTCCCTTAGACTTACACTCCTTCTTGGTGCACTCTGGCAACCCCCGGCTCCCCCACCCCCGCAGCCTTGACTTGTGGCAGTAGGGAAGCTCCTGCACAGTGGCCCTGTCCCCACAGCCTTGGCCAGAGCCTGTGCTGTGTGGGCCTCCCTGCCCAGCCCACCTCCCCTGGGGAGCTGGGTGGGGCCTGGGCCCTGACCTCACTGGGCTCGCTCCCCAGGACTTGGCATGGCTGCCGGTCCCGTCAGTCCCTGTGTCTCTTGCTTGGGGACAGCCCTCTGCTTTCTGCCCTCCTTTGTGTATCAGGTGTTCACGCAGCCTGTTTACTGGGGAGCCTGTGGGTCCATATGGTCTTTCCTGTCCCCTGCCCCATGGCCCGCACCTGGGAGGTGTGGGGCTTGTACTGTGAATCAAGTGTTCACATTCACACTTAATGAATTCCTTGGCACCAATCATGTATTTCACCTTTGCACTTTTTGTATTTCAATAAAAATGGAGATGGAAACTGCCCATCAGGCCGTCAGAGAAGTAGGCGTCGAGGTTCCGAGCAGGGTGGGGATGTGCTGTGGCTGCGCGGGAGGGGCCGACGGGGCTTCGGGCAGCCCCGCCCTGCCCGTCTGGCCCCCTTCCTCCCGGGGTTCACTTGTGAGCGTGTATGAGGTCAGCTTTCCGACCCTCTTCCCCGTGTGAGCAGCCACCTTCCATCTGGGGCGCCTGCAACGTTCCCACCAGCCGCCACATGCAGTAGCCTACGACCAGGGCTGCCTCTGCCCCCAAATGGAGCGGGCTGTGGGGGCCAACAGTATGGGTTTTCGCGTCAGACGGTTTGAATCCTAGTTCCGTTGCTCGCCAACAGGTCTCCCTGGTAATAGACATTTACAAGGCCCCACCTCTGAGACGGTGCCTTCCTTTCTCTGAGGATGAGACAGAGCGTGCGCCCGGCAGTAACTAGATTGGCCGTCATTTCGCAGGCGAGCGAGGTGCCCGTCCTGCCTTGCAGCAGCCGGGACAGAAACCCTCCCCCGACATTCCACTCCTTCCCCACCTGCCCTCGGCCAGGCCGGCCAGCCGTTTCCACCTGCCCTCTGCTCACACGGAAGTCCTGAAAGATCCTGTTTTCCTTTCCTCTTTTGAGGTTTAGCTCTGACTTAGAGGTTAAGATGGTAACGTTTATGTACATTTTACTGCAACTTTTATAAAGTGGTTTATCACTGAGAGGGTGGGCCAGAATTTCACTTGGCACAGTGGTCAAGGTAAAGTTCAAGCAGCTGCTTGCCTGCCAGTGGCAATCAGGAGACAATGGAGGCCTCAGTTCAGCCTCTTTTTTCTCATTGCTCGCTTGGGCTGGAGGAGCCGGGCCAGAGCTGCAGGATCAAGCCGTGTTGTTAGGACGTGGTTATACGCACAGGCACTGAGCTCCAGGACGCTGGTCCTGCGGCACCGCCGTGGCCTTCACCCAGGCAGCTCGGACAGGGGGCCCTGCGGCCTCTCACTGGCTCCCCTCAGCTCTGACTGTTTAGAACCGAGGCACTGTGACCCAGGGCAATGGGGAAGGGAGCACGAGACAGCGAGGGAGCTGTTTACTTGGGTTGGGCTCCTGGCAGGGCCACTGCTGAGTGACTCAAAAGCCAGTTTACCTCTGCCTTAGCCAAAGGCGGGTCTCTGGGGACGGAGTGCAGGGAGATGCTGGAGAGGGACAGGATGCCATCATCAGACCTGGGGACACGGAACACTTTGCTTTTGGGGAATCCCAAGCGAAGGCGAGAACACCAGGAGATGTCATGCCACGATTTCTAACCCAAGGGCTTTGCCACCACCACCCTGACTGGCTGTGCGGTCAGGCGCCACGGTTCGTGTCGCGTGTAGTTTGCTGGCAAGCAAGGGCTCCCACAGCCCATCGCGGCCGCAGTGGGCGGCCCGTTCTTTTCAGCCTTAGTTTGGGCCGACATCAGAAGTTTCCAGCTGCCCTTCTCTGTCCTGGGGCCAGGCTTCGGCCTGCAGGGGAGGGGAGGCAGCAGTGGCCGTGGTCTGTCAGGCAGCTGGTCTCTGGCCCCCAGACCACCCCTGCCACTGGGGCAGTGGCTCCGCTTCAGCTCCCTGCCCCCGGTGTGGGCACAAGCTAGGAGGCAGAGGCAGCTCTGCCGGCGCGGGGCCGGCGCGGGGCCGAGGCGCCTGCTGCACTAGTGCCCTGGCTGGGGGTGGGGAGGGGCAGGAATAATCACGAAGGGCTCCTCGGAGACCACACCAGTGCCCTGGGCACAGGCCCCTGACTTCCTGTTACTCACTCAACCCCTTCCCTTCAGTCTGGTGTGCTCAGCCACAACCCCTCATACTGACCAGCAAACAGATCCCAGGCAACCTGGGGAGCCCCACACTACACACCCGGCAGAGACCTGTGTCTTTCCCTCTGAGCCCAAGGCCTTTGGATCACCTCCAGGCCAGGCTGAAGGGGGAGGCCTGAGGCGTAGGGGGCATAGAGAGCTGATGATGGAGGCTTCACTGTGAGCTACTGCACAAGGACGTCTATCCCATACATATCTCACTGAACGTTCACATAAAAGCCCCTGAAATGGGAACACTACAGCCCAGGGAAATGAGGCTCTAAGAGGTTTCCTGAGCAGCCCAAGCCTCAAAGCAGCTGCCTGACTCAGAAGCCCTTCCCTGCCGTGCACTGCATGGCTCTTCCCCTTCCTTGGAGCCCGTCGGTGCCCCATGTCTGCACAGAAGTGGGAGGCAGTGGACTAGAACTTTAGACAAATGCAGGACAGAAAGCTGTAAAGTACAGAAAAAATTTATTGGAAATCTCTTGAATACATTTTAAAGTATAACTCAGTATTTCCAAACAAGGTAGGTGGAAGGGGGGAGGGGCTCTGCCACCTGGAGACAGATGACCACTCCCAGCCCCATGCTGGGGTCAGTCTGGGGCTCACACCTTTTATTGTACAGGGCTGAGGGGCAAGGGCCGGCCTTGACAACTGCTCCGCTCCTCCCTGGCTCAGCCTACCTGGCCTCTCGCTGCTGGGGCCCTGAAGAAAGGCTGCTGCCTGCACCGGCCAACTACCAGAAGTCAAAGAGGACAATGGCTAACACAAACAGGCCTTTCCATGCTTGGCCTCAAAAGGAGGGCAGTGGCTGAGACACTGGAGCTGGGTGGGGGTGATTAGTAACTCGCAGTGGGCCTCACTCTTCTCAGCGCTGGGGCCTTGAGGGTAAACCTGATCGGTTCAGCCGGCATGGGTGTGCTCTGGCCTGAAGACAGGAGGGCCAGTTGGACACTGCTGGGAACATTTCTCTGTGGCAGCAGAGCATACGCATAGGGACAGGGCTCAGGCTAATGGAGACAGCGTGCGAGCCCACTCAAGCCCTCAGAGACCAGCCTTGCAGGTGGGAACAATTTCACGTGCATTTACTAACAAGCAGTTGAGGGCCATGTGCTCCACGGCAGAACAGCTGCTCCCTATGAATACCCCGGGTGGGCAGGAGGGACGGGCAGGCTCAGTTCTCCACGGCCAGGACTGCCAGTCGGGCCAGGAGAGGGACAGATGGCACAGGGGGTGAGGCTAGGCACCTGACTTACTCACGTAACAACACCCGAAGGGTTAGGTCGATCATACGCCCAGCTTTAGCTTCTCAACAAGGAACCAATGCACCCAGTAAACCTCAGGGCAGCGTACAGACCCTGGGGTTAAAGGAAGGTGGTGACCAGGCCCAGGTGAAAGGAGGAAAGGGCCCATGACCCAGCCCTGAGAAACAGGAACAAGTACCCCAGAAGGAAGGGCCCGCCTGGACTTCCCGGGGCTCACCAGTGGGCACTACACGTGGCACAACTCTAGGAGTCGCTACATTTAGCACCCAAGGCCTCCTGGGCTGCCAGAACAAAGTCAGTCACTCTCCAGAAGCAGAGAGAGATCTCACCGGAAATAGAGGCATCCAAGGTAAAGCCTGCTGTCAGTTCAAATGCAGCAAGCCTGGGAGGACCTGCTGCCCTCGCCAGCCCTGTGCTGGCTCCCACCTAATGTGCACGGGAAGGAAGATCCCCATGCAGCAACCTGGAATCTGAGGAACCTCCAAAGGAGCAGATCCTGCCCCAGGAAGAGGCCCATCACCTTCCCCAAGTGAAAACATCTCATCTGAAACATATTTTCTCTATAAAATATCTGTCTTTGAAAGTAATAAATATTTACCATGTCCTATAACCAGGGAGCAGCGACAGGGGGAGGGAAGAGAAGAGAAGAGCCTCTGCGGTGGCTCCCAGGCCCAGAGACACAGGGTGGTGCCTGTGCAGCTGAGGGGCCGAGCTCAGGCAGCCGCCGGGGCTGCTCAGACCTTCTGTTAAGGGAGGGGCTAGCACAGCCTTCGAGGGTGGGAATGGCTGACTTTGGAGTTCTCGTCTTGGGCAGATAGCGTCATACTGCCAAAAATACAGGCACGGGGGCAAAGGGAGGGAGAGAGGAAGAAGATACCAGAACCGAAGGAGACAACTAAGAGAGCTTGAAGATGCACTTCCTTTTTCCTCCCACAACGTCTCCTTCTTTCTGCCTCCACGCTAGTCTCTGAGCCACCAGCTGGAATGTCGAATGGTTTGGTGGTAGCGGAAGGCAGGCGGGCGGACGAGGGGCCAGCTGCAGGGCAGCCCCGGGGGGGAAGAGGGCCCAGCAGCAGGAAGACGGGATGACAGCCTCACTGGAGCAGCTGCTGACGGGCAATGGAAGCAGATGGCCCGCCAGAGGGCCCCTTTGTTGCAAAGAGTCTTCCCGTCTCCAAGGCCAGAGGGTGAGCCCTCTCGAATGCTCTAACTGGGCTTGACTGCTGCCACGGAGAACCCAGGAGGTGAGAGCAGGGACTTCTGGGTCCCCACGGGGGAACCGGCCTCCCTCCACCTGGCTTGGAGCAGGATGAGGGACGGGAGCAGCTGATGAGTGGGAGGCTCTCTGTCTCTTGGGACCACAAAGGGGCTGCTGCTGCTACTGGAGGGCACCGACTTTTACTGCAGGGTTTCTACAAAGGCATCAAATTCTCGGACATTCTTCTCATGCACAGCCAGCTTCTCTGGGAGTGAGTCCTGTACCAGGAGGGGAGAACAAGAGTTGCTCATTCAGGCAGGGCCTCGAAGTGGCAGCTGCTCAGCCCCCCTGGCCTGAACAAAGAAGAGAGCACAGCATGAGCTCAGCTCAGCAGTGCTGGCCTGAGAGAGCAGGAGAATTCAGGGCAGCTGAGCAGGCAGTGGAGAGAGGGCTTCAGGGTTTTGTGGGGGCTGGAGAGGGCGGTTTCACAGGGCAGCCTAGGGAATTCGAGTGGCCCCCACACTTAATGAGATAGAAAAGGACCACATCAACAATAAAAGATTTCTTCACACCCTGTGCTAGGCATCAGAATCCCCTGGGGGGCCCATGAACAAGGCAGTCCCAACCGCAATCCAGAAAGATCCTGACTCAGCAGGTCTATGGTGAGGCCTAGGAACTTGCATCTTGACACCAGTGAAGGAGGGGCAGGGTGAGAGTGGGTGAGGGAGAATAAAAAAGAGAAGAAAACAGAACCATAAGAAATTAAGTTTAACTGCCCTCAGTTATCAACTATTAAAAAAAATCTGACCCTAATCACTTGGTCTCCACTGAAGAATTTGCATATGAAGAGTTTAAAGTTGCAGGGGTGTCCAACCTGTAGCCCAGGATGGCTAGGAATGCAGCCCAACACAAAATCGTAAATTTACTTAAAATATTACGATTTTTTTGTGACGACGTGCTGTAATGTATTAAGTTTGTGGCCTGACATCTCTGCTTCCAGTGTGGCCTGGCCCAGAGATGCCAGCAGGCTGGCCGCCCCTGGTTTGAACTATCGCAGATTTCCTGGGCGGCACCAGGCATCTGAGAGAGGTGGGCGATCCCCTGCCTGAGAGCTCGAGAAGTGGCCCAGACCACAGGGCAGCCCAGGCAGGCTGGGAGGCGGGGCTGCCAGCAGGGACGGCTGCAGCCCCTTCTGAGGCAGCTCCTTCCAGCCACACCTGCGGTCAGAGGGTGGGGTGGGGGCGGTATCAGTGGTTAAAAGCCTAAAACCAGAAGCCAGAGCTGTTTCCCATGTTGAGCCGTGACTCTGGCAAGTTACTTGTTCACAGGGTCCGTTTTCTCGTCTGCAACCTGGGGTAGTAAGAAACCCTTCCCCTCAGGGCTGCTGAAGACGCAGGCAGAGCACGCAGAACAGTGCTGGCTCCTACGAAAGCCTTGATAAATGTCAGCGGCAATGGCGTTATCACGGTGGTGGTGTTACTGAGCACGCTTTTTTATTTAAAGCAAGTCAAGGGCAGCTATTCCTACAGCCACTCCTTCAATTTCAGTGTAGGAGGTGACACCCCCACTTCGGGCAGAGGGACCCTGACATCCCGTGACAGGGGACACCCTGAGTGTGGGGCTGTTCAGGGCACCTCTCTGCCGCTCGGAAGCAGGAAATAGAGACCTCCCTGGGCGAGATGGTAACCATCGTCAGCGTCAGGACAGCGGCCTGACCGCAAGCAGCACGGCCGAGGGAACGGCCCCTGTAGGGAACGACCGGAACACCAACGCTCAGGTGCTCAGGGGCCTCAGGACTCTGCTTCCCTGGGCAGCTGGCACCTGCCTGGCAAGCTGAACAGCTGCATGCGAGAGCTGTTGGAGCAGCTTGGCTTAGCATCAGCTAGTAGAAGACATCAGGCACTAACACGAATGTGTAAGAAATGCTGACCGTGCGCAAAAGGAGGAAGCAAGTGCAAGCAAATTCAAGATAATGACTGCTGGGCAAAATGCAAATGTCCAGTGGAATAAAAAAAAATACGATGGTGTAAAAGTGTCTCCTTCCTGTCACAGGGAAGATGGGAGGTGTGGCAGTGGGGGATTAATAGAAATTTCTGCGTCTGTGGAGCAGGAATGACATCAAAAGGGAAAGGGAGGTCAGAGGACAGGACGAGGCGGGGTGGGGGAGGGGTTTCCATACCAAGTCCTCAGCCATGGACTGTGCCCCGATATCTATGGAGAGGCTGCTCAGCTGAGGGGGGTTCTGAAATTCACGATAGAAGGTCCCCAAGTCCATCGGAAGAATGTCGTCTTTAGAAAAGGCCGGTTTCTTCAAAAACAAGACCAGACACAGCTTAGCTGACCATGGACCACTGAGGGAGATCAGAGGTGAAGAGCCCTGTTCCCTTCCAGCAGTCGTCACAGAGAAGGCTGCGCCAGGCTTGTCTGAGGAGGAGAATCTACCCCTTTTCTCTTCTGGGCAGCTGAACTCTAACCCTGCCGAGAACGCTCCTCTTCCCTGGCCAGGCTCCTGCCCCTTCCTCCAAACTCCTTTCCTTAGCACAGCACTATCCATTCAAGCATGAACAGAACCTACTGGAAAATCCCCATTTAGAGCTGAAGTGCATCATCAATGTCAACCAAAGACATGGCACAAAAATGCCTTACTGTTCATCCGCCTTCAAATGCCTGCCCGAGCAGGCTCTGAGGGCAGGGTCCCTGGGACACTGCCCGGCCGGGCGCCCGGCGGTCCCACCCCGCCCGTCTGCACTGGCCCCGCTGACCCTGGGCAGGAGGTCCTCCAGGTTTGCTTCCCCCAGGGCAGCAAGGTCAGGGAGGGAGACAGCCACTTACAAAGTCCACCATGACGAAGTCGTCGTGGGTGTGGCCACTGCTGCCCCCGCTGGAACCCTCGGAGTGCAGGCTGCCCTGGAGCGGGGACCCCGTCCCTGGAGAGTCCGGAGGGTTCACCTGGTACAGGATAAGGCAGAGGAAGGGTTCTGTGCCCCGGGGCAGGTACTGTTCGCAGTGGAGGGTTTTGTGAGGGACTCGACCCTGGCTGCAAGTCCCTCAACAGCGGGGCATGGCTAACGGTCTGCGGAAGGACAGGGACATGCCCAGGGGGTACAGGCACTGTGCCACTGGAAACTTTCGACTCACCATGGGGTCGGCATCCTCCAGCTCTAGATTCTTGGGAGCAAACATAGCAAAAGGTATGTCCAAACTCGTCAAGGTCACCTGAAGGGTCACAGAAGAAAGCATTAGTGCCTGCCCCTCCCTCCAGCTCCCATGTTTCCGTAGAGGCTGCCAGAAGCCTGGAAGCCCAGCAAGTTCACACCCAGGTTGACCACACTGCCCGAGGTTCCTCTGGTGGAGACCCCCCAATTTCCACCACCTCCCATTACAGGCCTACAGCACAAACAGGGGTAGGGCTCCCCAGGACCCCAGAAATTCAGCTTTGGAAGCTTGGCCCACAGTAACTCAGTGACAACTGTCCCCTGGCTGAGCTGAGGAGGAACTTCCTGTGTGGAGTCAGGCCGGGTGGGGGGGGGGGGGGGGCAACGGCGCGTCAGGGCACGGTGCGCACTCGGCAGTGTCCAGCCCCCGCTCCGGCGGGGGGCTGGATGACCACAGAACAGTTCTCAGCTCTTCCTGGAGGGGGGTCATGGGTCACGAACCCTCTTCACAGGACACCCACCACACACAGATACCACACACAGGCGGTGTCAGCGGCCACACAGACCCCAGGTCAAGAGACCTGCCGGTAAGGCCTCACCCTGACGTGACTCACAGGTGGCAGAGGCAGAAAAATCACCTGGTTGATGGGTTTGTTGACAAAAGCCCCCACTTTTCGGGCAAAGATGGTCTCCAAGACATCGTGGGGAGAGGCCCGTCCCTCACTGCTGTTGGATACAGTTTCGGTCTCCTCGCTGGGGAAGAAAGGTAATGTCAATACTCATTCTCCAGCCACAGGAAAGCCCACGTGGTTCCCCCTGCTGGGGCTGCAGCCTAGGGCGGGACTGTCCCCACCCGCCACTCGGAGGGAGATGGCGATGTGCATCCTGGCTGCTGCCACTGGCGCCCTCCCTCCCCTGGGAGTCCAGGGCGCGCGCGCGTGTGTGTGTAATTCAGTGCTACAGCTGCTTAAAACAGGGGTGTCCAATGGCTAGGAATTGTAAATTTCCCAGCACAAAATTGTAAATTTACTTAAAGCATTATGAGACTTTTTGGGATTACATGTCGCAATATATTTATTGTGTGGCCCAAGACAACTCTTCTCCCAGTGCGATCCAGAGACGCCAAAAGGAGGGACACCCCGGTTTAAAGCTTACATGAAATACCGAGTAGCTTCAGTAACCATGCACAGAGCAATTACCCACATAGGCAAGCAGCTCCCATAGACTGTAAATTAAGTATTAATTACAGAGACAGACTCAAGATTTTAACTGTTCTCCATCTCATTTTTGTTTTGCTGAGTTGTCTAAAAATGCCGTAAGATGGTATAATTTACAGTACAATATTAAATTCAAGCCTTATCTCATAAGAAATAGTGCCATTATGCCACGTCAAGAGTCCCAAATCTGACCCCCTGGATAGCCAGAGCTTCCTCCACCTGTGGCTGACTCCCCGGGCTGAGGTCCTCCGGGCTCCGCATCACGTCCCCACCCCTCCCCTCACGCGCGGTCACCCCTGTTCAGCAGGGCCTGTCAACAGCACACTCAATCTGGCTGTTCCCACTGAGCCCTGTGCAGCCCTACAGACTGAAGCCAAGTCCTGGATGACAGGAGGGGCTCCAAGCAGCAGGAACAGGGCCCTATATTATGGGTGCCAGACCAGTGGTCCCAACTGTGGGAGCAGCGGGGGACAGAAAAGCCCCTCTGGCCAGAAGCAGGGGCTCAAGGTAGGGAGTGGGGCTGTGAACTCCCAGTGGCCTCTGGACTCCAGCCAGCAGGGAGGACCCGCACTGCAGGGCGGCCTGAGCGCTGACCACCTGCATGTGAGAGCCTCCTACTCAGGGTCCTCTGTCTTCAGCTCCTGCTGGGCCTGCCCCAAGGGTTGAGGCTCAGAAAACTAGCGAGCAAGATGACTCATAGGATCTTCCTCATCTAATGAGGAGGGATAAGAGGATGGACGTCTGGGAAGCCAGGAATGAAAGTAATTATTTGTCCTGATAGACGGTGCAAACATTTCATTTTCCAAACAATCCCCCTTCCACCACTCCACTGTGGGAATGAAAACCAAAACCCAGGGATTTCTATTATCCAGAAGTTCATTAGGACGTGGCGGCGCGATCAACGTCATCACCTCTGGGGGCCTCCCAGTCAAGGGAGGGTAGGTCAGATCGAGACAGCCTCAGCTTCCCATGGGAGAATGCTGAGTGTAATGGAAAGAGTGAGCATGAACTTGAAGCGGAGGAGCTAGGCTTGTGCCTGGCCATTCTGCTAGCTGACTGCTCTCAGACAGACCACTCCATCCTTCTGAGATCCTCTGTCTTTTAAAAGGAGGTAACAGAGGTGATTTTGCAGGGTAGGATTATGAGAACTTTTGTTTTCTACCTAATCAATTTATAATTTAAATGTCACAGAACGTATCACTTCTGCAACCAAAAAAGACGAGTATTTTAAAAAAATTTTAATGAGAAAAAATAGTTGTTTCTAAAGATTCTCCACGAGGCACTGACACAGCAGAAGAACATCAACCCTAACTACAATCACAGGTATGCCGTGGCTTCAGACGTCACGCTGGACACTCTGTTCTGGTCCTCAGGAGACAATGAAGACCGACAACAAGGGAATAAATCTTGGGGTAAAAGAAAAACATCTGACGAAGCTCTCCTGGATGGAGGAGGTAAAAGCCAAATCCCTGCTGTTTGCTGTCAGTAGTGAAGCAGCGGGGTTGGCTTCCTCACATACCAGCGGCAATAGGAGATTCTTATCAGGAACTGAAAGGCTGCACACTTGGAGCACAAAGGCCAGGCCGAGCCCAGGCTGCAGGCTGCCTTCACCAACACCGAATAAGGACGCGCCCGGCCGGACAGGCCCCTGGCTGCCCTGAGCAGCGGCAGAGCCCAGCCGTGGACTCACCTGCTGGAAGGTGTGGCAGCACAGTGGGCCCCGTCAGAAGGGGTGTGGGTTGCCACTCTCTCCAGATCAGCCTGGGCACCGTGGGCAGGCTGGCTGGGAGCAAGGGGTACTCCACCTTCCTTTCCAGGAACCATTAGCTTTAGGGAAAAATGGAAAAACACAGTGAATCATGGCAGCCTCAGGCAGGAGAACACCCTTCAGCCTAGCATGATGCTTTGGCGTGCGTCCATCACCAATGCTGCCATCTAGTGAGCAGGAAGCCTTGGCTCTTTGTTCTCTCTGGGACTCAGTTAATGGGAGACATGCATAGTGATGACTCCAAAAGGAAAGCAGGACAAACACTCGGGAAGCACCTCTTTCTTTTTGGAAGTTTAAGTGGCTCCTCCCTCTCAGAGCCATGCTAGTTCTCCGAACTCACCGAAGAGCTCTGCTTCCAAACACTTAAATGGAGCTGGCGTCTCCAGAGGCCCCTCCGCTGCCTCAGGGCAGGGTGGCAGCGCTGGCATGCCCAGGGTCCTCCCGTCTTTAAAGATACCTGGTGAGGATGTGTGGTGTTTAAGCCAGCAGCGAACACTACTGGATAAGCCAGGTCAGCTGATCCAACGCCCAGAGCAGCAGGCTGATAGGAAAGGCGAGAGCTTGAGAGCTAAGCAAGAGAAAAACAGAGAGGCAGAGGAGAGGAGGAGGGAAAAACAGGCGATCCCAGAGTATGGCTAATGATCAGGATCAGTTGAGAAGTAGGGAACAGGTCCCCACCCAGACCTGCATGGGACAAGGGGCCTGGTGCAAGGGTTAAAGGCAGGCCAGGCCACTGCTTTTTAGAAGAAAGAACAGACGCTGCAGTGGGACTGAGGTTCCGGGCTCTGCAGCCTCACAGAGGCCTCCAATGACTCCCTTGCTCCCCGTTCTCTAAGCTCAGTTTCTGTTTCCAGCCCAGCCGGTCTGCGGAGCACAAGCCTGGGCAAGGCTTGGAGCCAAAGTCATCAGTTTTTCCCGGGTCATTCTATTTTCTACTTTGTCCTTGAGATCCCTTATAAGCATCAGGCGTCTTCTCTAATCACACCCTCCCTCACCACTGCGTAGGGGAGGGTTCCTATTTATGTTGAAATAGAAAGCATACCACTCTTGGATGTTTATTTGGAAATAAGATATAAATAACTCCATGTATTTTTCACATCAATGGGGGGGCAAATGAAAAATCCTATTTCGGGCTGCTCTGCTATATCCTGTTAAAAATCAATTACCAACCCTCAAAATAACCCACAGAACACTTGGGGACACTTCAGTTGCTATACCCTGTACTTTATCCACAATTTTTAAATACAAAGATGCCGTCTGATTCATCCCCTTCTTCCCAATGGACTCACTTGATGGGAAAAGGCCAGTCCTGCCATGGGGACCCTCAGGGTATCCGTCACCACAGGAGTAGGGGTCTGAAAATGTGCCTTTGTAACAGTAAACACACACTGTGCACAGATACAAACAGAGACGGGAGAAACAAGAGAAGAAAAAAGAAAAGGGACTTGAGAAAGAAGTGAAAAACACTCCGAGGGGCAGCAGCAACAGAGGCGGAAACGCACGATGGAAGTCGGGAGGGAGGTGGGGAGAAAGCTGCGTGACCGCCTCCGCAGCAGACAGCCGGGGAGGGCCTGACAGATGTTCACCCCAGGGGCCCCACTGCACGCGTGTCTCCCGGGCGAGCAGATGGAAAACACAGCTGAGTCAAGCCGGAATGACTTGGCAAAACAGAGACATCTGACCCGGGCATTAGCCTGTCTTTAGTCCAGAGGACGGAGGCTGTCACGGGAGGGGCCCGAGAGCAGCCACAGGGTGCACTCGGGATGAACGAGGAAACAGAGGTTAAAGTGTCAGAATGCCTTTTCCTAGGAACCCAGAATCTTCAGGGGCAGGGGCAGAAAGTTGACGTCTGTTGGCTGGTACTTTAAAATACTCAGGTGCCCAGCTGCACTTTCCTACACCATCCCAGGGAAGATGAGTAGGTGTGTACAGATGCAGGCTCCAGGCTGACTGAGTGTGCACGCGCGTGTATAAATGTATTCTTATAGTCCCTGATGGGGCAGGAGAATGTGATGGAGCAAAAGCTGCGGTACTTTCAAGACTCATGACTTCAGAGCTACTTACGGACATGACGGTTATTTTGGGTCTTGCTTTTCCATCTTTAATAAGTCTCACCAATTAGCTAATTAATGCTTAGGATTGAAGGTAGGACCTTAAGGCCGGGTAGCAGGTTCAGAGTCACAACTATTTATTGACTCAACTCCGTGCGCAAATGACAAAGCGATCCTTATTTTGTTGGTGAAGCAAACATCACATTAACCTGTATTTACTGAACTCGAGTAAAAGCTCCAATAGAAGCTGTTGAACAATTATGCAATTCCCTGATGGCGGATGATTTCCTCTCTCTGTGCAAAATGAGTCCTTCTGCACCCAACGGTCCCAGCCTTGATCAGAGGCGCTCAGGAACAGGGCTCACCCTAGGGTGCTCGGTATTGACAAGATCTTGATGTGATCTACTTTTAGACTGTGACAAGACACAGCAGGCAACTGATATCGTCAAAAAAGATAGGCTCTCCTTACACACAGGTCAACAGCTTTTATGCAAACATCGGGTGCAGAAACTACTTAACTTCCCTTTACTTTTGGAACTAGACGAGATTTCCACTGCATCGGAGAAAGAGACGAATGGATTTGTTAAGGCCCAGCGTCACCATCCCTCACATCTCCCAAGTCACAACTTCATCTATTGATTGATTTATTGATTATACATTGATCACTTATAAAACACAATTTTAATGGGCATTAAACTTGACATATTCACATTGTATTATCTAAAAAATAATCTACTCCCGCTAACGTGCACTACTGAGAAAGTGGGCCTCCCCGCTTTTGGTCAGCGTTACCCCATGTCCGTAAGTGTACCACAAGCTGCCCCTTCCCAGTGCAGCGGCGACACTCATGCCCACGTCCTTTTGTGTGGAGAGGGGAACAATAATCCCCACAGCCCCAAACCAAACCGTCTGGGCAACTTCAGAAGAGCCTCTTTAGAACTCTAAGTTGGGACAACAGACACAGCAGTCACGCATGGATTTGGAATGTCCTTCACACACGTGGCTTCTGTGCCTCACTTCTGCTTGTGCAACAGATTAGAACCCTACGTTTAATCCAGTATCTCCTAACCACCCCGGGTGAAATAAATTTAATCTTTTTCTTAATTTAAAAAACACAGAAAATAAAACTTAGGCATGGCTAATTAATTTGCTGGGTCCCCAAAATAAGATGGTGAGCAGGGACAACCTGGGCCCAGGTTAAAGGAAAGTAGAACGGAGGGGTCTGGAAGGAACTGTCTCACATGAAAGTCAAGGAGGAGGAAACAGCGAGGGCGGGCAGGTAGAGCAGGGAGCGGCAGGCACTGAAGGAGACAGAAGATGAACGACTTAGGACGGAAGGGAAGAAATGCGCTCCGGAACTCAGCCCGCTGGCAAAAATGCTTCCTTAGCCGAAGCAGTCTCAGTGCCGTGCACGTTACACAAGAGGACCACGCAGGTGCTTCCTCTCGGGAGCCTGTGCTTTATTGAAAATTCAGTTTGACACTGAAGATGGACTCAAGTGGAAAAGTTAAAGGTTAAAAGTGGTCAGAGAATATAGATAGTTAAGAAAAACTGCACGGCTGGTTCTTACTAGCGTTTTATGCTAAACAGTTATTGGCTCTTTTTGTGCTCCTGCCATTTTCAGGAACCACTTCAAATGAGAGAGAGCTCCGAGGTCAGTGAGTGCAGGTGAGAGTGCCTGCCGGGTGGGGGCGGGCATGTGGCATTCTGTGAGTGACTTCAGGGAGTTTTATGTAAGATGTCCCCAGGAAGGTAAAGGTCACATGCAGTCTTGTGGGTTAAGACTGGTCACTGCAATATTATCTGCTAGATAAGAAGGTTCTTCCTCCCTGCTCAAAAGAACCCCTCGAAATAATCACTGCCACCACCACCACCAAAAGAAACTAAATTTTGACACCAAAGAGCAGAAACAATACAAAACATATTTTATATATATGTATATAAAGGTGCGTTTATATACATACACACACACACATAAAATTCTGACACCATTCCCTAAGGCCCACACACGCACCAAAGGACTGCCGCATTCCCCAGAACCCACTTCCCCCTACCTGGGACGGCGGGGAGGTGGAAAAAGAGGTGGTGCACACTTCTTGAGAGTCTTCTACAGAAGGATATGTTACTCCGGTGTCCTCACCAGTGGCTCTACAGTGAGGAGAAAGAAAGCTAGGAATTCTACAGGGATGACAGTCCCTTTTAGAAAGGACATGAAGGGATGCGAGTTGTGAGAACAGCTGCTTCAGGCAGAGTTCGTAAGGGTTCATTAAGACAGCTGCGTTGAGTCCTTCATAATTTCAAACTTTTCTGTCTAGAGGTCGAAATGGCTTTTCTTTAAAACCCAAACACCTTACCTGACATATCATTTGAGAGTATTTGCTTAATCCTGGCCAGTGTTGGGGCCAAAGAACTGTCAGCAACAGACTGCAGTGAAGTAAGTCTAGACTACGAAGACAAACCTACCCAGTTTCAGAAGTCCTCCATATAAAGGCAGTGCCCTTCCTGACACACATCTAATCCAACCTCTAGAGAATTCTAGGCTCTCTTTCCTGGGAACTAGGCCTGATGCTACTTGATTCACATGTACGACAGAAATGTGCCAATGGTAACCTGAAAAGCACTTAATTGGTGACGGACTTTACACAAATTACTGTCATTCTTGCAGTCTCAAAGTCAAATCACTACTGTCAACATCCAACACGTCCAAGAATTTTCTGAGACATTCTGTCTACCTTAGAGGCAGCAGCAAAGAAGGGAGCTGGCCATTCCATTTCTCTCCATGTGGTGGGGTCTCCCTTGCTGTCCCACGCCCACCGGTGAGTGCTGATAAAGGTGCTCTGTGCGCCTGTGCAAGACGGACGCTTCTGCTAGCTGCAGTCTGGGAGACCGCCTCTCACATTCCTCACCTGTAACTGCAGGGATGCATGGGAGCGGAGCTGGGATAGGGCCGGTCCACAAAGTGATCAATGATAATGCCCATGATGGGTGGGGTCCTCTCAAATTGCCTGGAATGCAAAAAGCAGGTTGCAGGACTTGACAGAATGCCTTACCAGCCTCCCTGAAGCCCTCAGAGGGCCCCTCGCCTAGTATTAGCAGGGACCCCCAGAGCCTTAACGGTCCCATCCTTACATATAAACCACCATTTCTACATGGACTGCTCTGGGGCAGCAGGTTCTCCAAAGAAACAGGGTCTCTCTCTGTCCTATTCTTCAGAAGGGGACTGATGTTGGCAATGGCAAGGCTGAACTGTAGCCCTGGCCATGGATTTGGCTGAAAACAACTTTAATGTCTTTAGAAGATTTCTTTTGGATTCCAGTGCTCTTTCCTCACCTGGTGGACATGAACGCCAAGTTAATTCTGTAAGCACAAGAAAGAGTGATGGTGCCCACAGGGGTGCCCACTGTCCCAACACGCACTGTCTGGAAACCTAGGAGAAGAAAAAGAGTCAGCTTGTCTCCAGAGAATCACCCAGGCTATACCGCCTCTGGCACCATCCATTTAGCACCTCGAGTGTATCAGTTTTGTGTGTGTGTGTGTTTCTTTCAACTACTTCTACATTCACCGAACATGAGCAAGGGAAGCAGTACTCTGTTTCCAGATAAAACCACCTCCAGAGGTAAAACAACGGATTAGCCCTAAAGCCTGCGCCAGTCCTGCCCAGCCCTGCCCGCACTGTCATGTGCCCAATGAGACCGCCAAGGGGCACCAGGAGTTTGTCACACGAACACCTCCAATTTATGAAGTCGCTGTGCTCCCACTCAAGCCGCCACACCAGAACTAAGTCCGGAAGAGGCCCAGGGCCTTGCAGATGACACTCCCGCCCAAGCTCTCCTGGTTTTCTTGGTTTCGCTGCCAGTTTTTCAAAACTGTTGCTTATCAGAAATATTTAACATGATATATACCTTCTCCTAAGCCATTCAGCTGAACTTCCCCAAAATATATCCTGCAGGGAAGAAAGAAAAAGATATGTCACCTGATTCTTTATTCTAATGGCCCCTATAGCAAAAATACCTAGAAACAAAATAAATAAAACAGATATTTCTTTGCTTATCTACATGAACACCTCTCCACATGGAATAATAATGCTACTACTTCAATTAAGCTGCAGGAAACGGGGTGTACATGGAAAGGATTGGTTTTAAAAGGAAGTTTCTTTTCTTTTTTTTTTTTTTAAGATTTTATTTATTTATTTTTAGACAGAGGAAGGGAGAAAGAGAGAGAGAGAAACATCAATGTGTGGTTGCCCCTTGCACGCCCCCTACTAGGGATCTGGCCTGCAACCCAAGCAGGTGCCCTGACTGGGAATCGAACCAGAGACCCTTTGGTTCACAGGCTGGCTCTCAATCCACTGAGCCACCCCAGCCAGGGCTAAAAGGAAGTTTCTTCATCCCTGTCTTGCAATGTGCTTTTTCAAAAGTATACCTACTGGGAAATAAAGCGCACACACATAAAATTGGCACACAGATTGGGACTACTGTTAGAAGGTACCAGACTCCTACAAATTGAGGTATGATTGACATACGACATTTCATTTGTTTCAGGTGCAGAGCGTAAATGATCCTGTACTTGGACATGTTGTGAAAGGCAGCACAGTGGGTCTGTTAGCATTTGTAATCACGCCTAGTCAGAAGTTTTCTTTTTCTTGTGATGAGAACTTTTAAGAGCTACTCTCTCAGCAACTTTCTAATATGCAGTAGAAGGCACTAGAGTCTGAACAGTGGTCAATTAAGAGGAGCTCTCTGTGCTGGTCACAAGTCATTCCAAAATAAACTGGTTAAAAAATGAGAAAATCTTTTCTAGCACAGAATAACTAGGTAAGACTGTTCTAAAAATATAAAAACAGTAAAACAGTCCCATGAGTCTCCCTTGAAAACCAATCTAAATTAGCTAAAATTCTGAATTATAAAACTTTGAAAATGTATTTTTAAAATTTTCAAGTAATATTGTTAAAAATTAAATCCATATATGGGTTTGTTTAATAAAAACTAAGTCCCAACAATGGATGGTTAGGTGTTAGGATGAGATAAGGATAGATTAGGGATGAGATTCAGGACAAATCTGAATCCTAGGTCTCACAGATTATAGCCTGGTATGGGAGACAAGAAATGCATATAAATATCTGAAATCAATGCACGAAGTGACAGCCACCATAAAGCAGGGGTCAGCAAACTTTTGTTAAAAGGATCAGACAGTAAATATTTTAGGCTTGTTGGCCATACAGTTTGTGGTAACTGCTCAGCTTTGCTGATGTCCTGCAAAAGCAGCCATTGATGATACATATTGAATGTGGCATCTATGTTTTAAAATAAATTTATTTAACACTCTGGTTTCTCTTCATATTGTATAAATCTTTTACCTTTTACTAAAATAACTTTATTTATAAAAATAATAAAATGATCTGCTGGCACAGTTTGCTGACTCTTGCCATTTAGCAATATACGAACGATGTCAATGAGATTTTGCTAGATACACTCTAATAAAAAACTGACATTTAATCAGTTTACTATAAATTTGAATGCTGGTACAGTACTTAAAATAACCTAATTATGCTAAACTTATCCTTAGCTACACTCTTTATGCCATTCAGTTGCTAGGCAAAAGTTTTCTTCCTGGATAGTAGACAATAAAACTTCAGTTCAATCTTTAAGAATAACAAATTCAGAATGACTTTTTGTAATATTATGAAATCTACAGGGTGAGAAAAAATAATAATACTGCTTAAAAAAAACAAGGCTGTTCTTTCATGTTATAAGGCTATATTGCTAATATATAAGGCTATTATATTGCTAATATAAGATTAATAATATTGCTGAACAATATTATAAAAACTAAAAACAGAGCTAAACCTCCAATAAGATCACCTACTTCTCTCTGGTTCAAACCATAGTTATCTGCATCCAAAAGCACTCTAAATGATAAACAGTGAGCAATACATACTGTATTACTCCAGATATACAAGATACAGGAAGACTTTAAACAGCAGTATGGCAAGGACTAGGAGGCCTAGGTCACTAAATTGGTGACCAGTAGTGTAATATGGATACTTACAAAATAACAAAAGTGAAGGGGACCTAGCATAGGTAAATGAGATGTAAGAGTTAGAAAGTAATCTTTTGTTGTATCTGAATAAAAGTCTAGAGATTTGGAATACTCAACTTGAAACCTGGAAAGACTACAGAGAAGATGACAAAAACCTATCAAAGACTTGGAAAAAATAAATATGGGGAGGATTGCTAGATTATTGCTAAAAATGTTAAAGAATGGCCCTGGCTGGTGTGGCTCAGTGGATTGAGCGCCGGCCAGTGAACTGAAAGGTCACCAGTTCAATTCCCATTCAGGACACATGCCTGGGTTGCAGGCCAGGTGGCCAGCTGGGGGCGTGCAAGAGGCAACCAACAGATATTTCTCTCATACTCTCTCTCTCCAGAAAATAAGTAAAATTAAAAAAAAAAAAATTAAATTAGCAGTTTGTTAGACAAAATGTTTTCATTTAACTCCAGAATATAGAAGGCAGACTCTTCTCAGGCCAGTCTGTTTTTTAAAGTCTTAAGTTCCTCTTCCTGCTTTGAGGTCCTATCAACAGAACCTCAGAATCCAATACACAGGAATTATGACTGTGCCCAGACAAAAAGGACAAAGAACTTGGTAGCCTCGGAAAGCTGAGTTCATAAGAGAGGACAGACAGACAATCACAGTAAA
This sequence comes from Micronycteris hirsuta, assembly GCA_004026765.1. NCBI lineage: Eukaryota > Metazoa > Chordata > Mammalia > Chiroptera > Phyllostomidae > Micronycteris > Micronycteris hirsuta. The sequence goes on along the minus strand of PVJI01000250.1, from coordinate 48,810 downwards.
GCTATCACATCAGCTACCCAACCGCCTGTCCGAAAATTAGTCACAGAATATCCGAATGTCACTCAGACATGTGCAAAGTGATGGGGCTGACGAGCAAATCAAGGAGAGTGAGCAGCCATGCTGTTTACCTGTATAATATGACATATTCATGCCCTTGTTTCCTGGAGAGTCTGTAAGCTGGTGTCACCCTAGTTATAGCAAGGAGAGACTTCAGCAGCAATGACAGTCTGTTGTACACTGTGTAGGAAACTTTGATTTCTTTATCACACCTGTGGAGCACAGATACTATAAGCATTCTCATATTCAACTAACATAAAACAAAGAACAGAATAGCAATGGATAGCCCTGGCTGGGTAGCTCAATTGGTTACAGCATCATCCCAATACACCAAGGATGCAGATTCAATCCCCAGTCAGGGCACATCCAGGAATCAACCAGTGAATGCATAAATAAGTGGAACAACAAACTGGTGTTTCTGTCCCTCTCTCTTAAAAAAAAAATTTAAATGCAATGGATATAGAGATATTACTTATGTTCCATCTATTGACTGAGACTAACTTGTTATCATTACTCATAAATTCTGATAGAACATAAACTCTTGTAGTTCAAATACACCATTCAGAGTACGACAGCCAACAGAGATGGTCGCAAATTAAGCACTAGAACTGTTCCAAATCAAATTTATTATTCAAACATGCTCTGAACTGAAGCTGTAATTAGAGTTCTTCATCAGTTCACCACAGACTGTTGAGCTAAACCAATAAATCAAAGTTTCACTTTCTCATGCACTGGGCACAGGGAGATGGGCACCAAAGGGCACCCAATACATTTTTTCTAGCGTTGAAGCAGTTATCTAAGAAATAAAGTAACACATTTAAAAATAATAATTCAATGTTGCAATTATATTAATGAAGATGCAAACACAATTTTGATGTACTGTCTTATGAGCTGTCTACCTCTATACATCTCTTTGGTAGTGAACTTTTGGACTATAACCTGGCAATCACTTTGTATTTTTAAAAACTGCTCATACCACAGATACTTGTTACTGAAATTTTTCTTTGGGTATGTTGCTATTCTCTCAATTTTCCTACAGTATCATCTTCTTGCAAACTGAAACTTGAGGTGGGAAATAAACTAATCTGCCTTAAAGAAGAAAATGGAGGAGGGGAGTAACATGAATTTCCAATCCATGACCAACATAGTGTATAAAAAGGAGTAGGGAGGGGAAATCTTATTGGATTTCTGCCACTCAGAAAACAGACAAACTAGAGTAGTCATGTTACAAGAGCTCCCAAGGGATTTAATCAAAGAACTATCTGTACCCTGGGAAAACAACAAACTCTTTTCAGCTCTCTCTCTGCTCCTTTCCCTGTCGAGTCCCTCTGGACTAATGCTCCCTCTGAAGGTCATCTCTGTACTAGGGCTGCAAGCCAAGCATGAAGCCAATCGTAGCAAAGACCTGTTGGTCTCACTAAGTGAGCAGAACACCCTCTATAACTGGTAACAAAGCTCTGCTTTTCACAGGATGTCATCTGCTTTACCCTCAGCTACCAAAACCAAGGAACCAAAGACAGAGAACTTACTTTTCATTCATTTCAAGACACCAAATTTCTAGTTCCATGGAATCTCCCTATAGATGGGAAAAATGAAAGATATTTCAATTTTATTTGTTTTTTTAAAAATTATCTTCTTTTTCCTTATTACAAAGCACTATAGAATCATTGTAAAATATATTATAAAGTATAAATAAGCAAAAAGAAAAAAGTTATCAACTTATAATCCAATCAGCCACTTTTCTAAATGAAAGTGAAGTCATATCACATATACTATTTTATGAATAAATACAACATGGAATTTTCATTATAATGAAAAATTCTGTATTATTTTAAATAGGAGCATAATATTCCAGTACAGGACCATCATTTTACCAAGTCAGTGCCCCCATGCTTGGACATACAGGTTGTTTCTAATTTTTCACTGTTACAAACACCATCATGAAGAATACCCTTGAGACCAAAATTTTGCATGCACTCCGAATTAATTTCTTAATGCAAATTTCCAGAATTAGAATGATTAGACCGAAGAGCATTCACGCTTCTAACACTTTTGCTATGTATATCCAAACTGCTCCTCAGTGAGGCCAACACTTCCAGCGATGAAGGGAGCCCTTCCCTCCGATTCCATAGGGAGTGTTTTTAGGTGATGCCACAATTAAAGGATACCTTAACAAGCTCCTAGTTTTTTAATATTTTTATCTGGCTGATGTCTTTTGCCAAACTGTTAAGTCTCTCCCTGTGTTACTCTGAACAGACTTAGGCTAGTGGGTGGGAAAGAAAAGACTAAAGCCAGAATCCCTCAGCCAGGTAGCAATCCTAGGTGTCACTCAGTGACAAGGCTAGTCACATGCTTTTGAACACAAGTAACCTTTTACTAATCCACTGGAAGAGGGTTATTCTTTTAGGTTTGAGAGTAAATTTGTGTTAGTTTGTGGAATAGACAACTGTATTTATTTTAGATCAAATTTAAATATGTATCCTTAACACATCCTTTTCATTGTACTACCATTTCTAAGTGACATGATGAATTTGAATTCTCCCCATCCCCCCCAAGAGGGTGTGGTTTCTCTAAGGCAGTCAGAATAGTTTATAGTCAGATATCACAGATGCCTGGGAAATGAAAGAGTTCTTCTACGGATTCCTTTTGGACTCCCTATGAATCATTAAGAAAAATAATTTATAGTATAATCTGGTAATTCAATAAAGAATAGGAAGTTTTGTTTTATTTGGTTCCAAGGTTTCCATGAAACCAAATAAATTCATCAATAGCTTAATACATGCCATCCCAGGCACTGCATTAGGCACAGAGATGGTTATTTATTTACATTCTGCCTCATTTCAAAAAGAATCTGAAGACCCACAAAGATAAGTAAGATGTAGCATAGCTGCTGGCCTCCAGAATAGAAGCATGAAGTAGGAATAGGAACAGGTAAGAATCTCCTATTATTTGTTATGTTAGACAGTTTCCAAATAAGGATTAAGTGAAAAGCTAGCGCAGCTCTGCCAAGATTGTGAAACGTCGTGTTAGTCTGGTGGTGTGGGTGGGGGTGTGACAAGTAATTTGGCCAAAATCACTCAACTGGGACTTGAACTTGGGTCTGTATAGCTCCAAACTCCACCTGCTGTTCATTATACCATACAGCCTCACAGTCTTGTAGTACAAATAGATTAATAAACATACAAGTAACAATATCTGCCTCAATCCTAACAGAATTAAGATGAGTAAAAAAATATCAATACGGCAAGTTTTACTCCAGAAACAAATACAAACCAAGTACATGGAAGTCTAAAGAGAGTAGTTACCTCTCTCTAGAAGGGGGAAGACTTTCCTGAGGATAAGTAGAAACATGTCATAAACAGATGACATACGCATACAAGTGACGAGACTACTCCAGGTGGTTGGAAGAATAAATGTGAAAGCCATGCCATCCTCAGAGAACAAGGAATTCAGAGAGGGAAGGGGCAGGAACAGGGCTTAGTTGGAACCAGAGTATGAAGAGCTTTGAGGGCCACGTTAGGGCACCATCCTGGCGTTACCTTACCTCGGAAGTCTTGAGTGAGATCTCCACACACATGGATCTCCCAACGGCAGGCAGCTGCCCTGCCAGCGCCTTCTTTGCTTCATGTGTAACCTCTGGGATGTCTTTGATTGCCAAATTGAACTAGAAAACAAAAGGGACTTGTCACTCACAAAAAGTGTTATGGAAACAGCCCTCACTGGTGTGGCTCATTGGTTGCGCACTGTCCCACAAAGCGAAAGGTCATATGTGTGATTCCCGATCAGGGCATATGCCTGGGTTTCCGGCCAGATCACAGTCTGGATGCTAACGAGAGGCAACCAATGGACATTTCTCTCTCACATCAATGTTTCTTGGCCTTTCTTTCTCCTTCCCTTCCCCTCTCCCTAAAAATAAGTAAATAAAATCTTTAAAAATAAATAAATATTTAAAAGAATCCTTTCTTTAAGAACAAATGTATTATGGGCTGTCTGTTGGGTCATGCAGGTATTGCTTTGACTGATGAAGACATCCATTCACCTCTTCCTTCCCCATAAGAGGTACCCTGCATCAAAGCCCCAAAACTCAGGCTGAAACTGCTAATGATCTAGGACAAACATTAGTAATACGATATTTTTGTTCTCTAAAGTCTCAGCTTTTCACCTAAAACAGCAGAAAACCAAGAACCAAATAAATCCAGGACTAACATTCAATAAAGAACATACTTTCCGCCCTGGCTGGTGTAGCTCAGTGGATTGAGCGCGGGCTGGGAACCAGAGGGTCCCGGTTCGATTCCCAGTCAGGGCACATGCCTGGGTTGTGGGCCAGACCCCCATGAGGGCCATGTGAGAGGCAACCATGCATTGCTGTTTCTCTCCCTCTCTCCCTCCCTTCCCCTCTCTCTAAAGATAAATAAAAAAAAAAAAAAAAAAAAAAAGAACATACTTTCCAAGTGAATGGATCAAACAGAATTAGATATTTCAATGTTATGTATCAGAAATACTACAAACAGTATCCCTTATTACTGCCCTGTGATTCCTTGTAACAAACACTGCAGTGCACCCCTTAGCAAAGAATAGGAGTTTTACCCAATCTGAACCCGTTGGGGATGAAGATGAACGAGTACAAATCTTTTCTCCAAGTCGAGCCTGGACAATCACTTGAACAGTCTAAAAAAAACAACAAACAAATAACAACAAAAATCAAAGATGAAAAGTCTTAAATTGATTTGGCTTCAAATGAGGATTAAAACCCTCCCAAAGCCGGGTTTAAAAGATGCCTATATTCGTAAACTATCCCTTAGGAACTTAAAACATTCACGAACAAACACTAGAAAAAAATACTATACAAAAAGAATGTCATAAATATTCCTGAGTACACAGTGTCAACCAATTAGAAGAATCAGTTAGAGGCTTGGAATCTGTAATGTTCGCACACGGCAGAAGGGAAGTTGCACATTGTGGCTCTGACTTTCATAAAGAAACAAGTCCAACAGTAGGTGTGAATATTCATTGCCATACACTTATGTAATCATAGTAGATTTAAACCAAAGACACCAGTTATTCATATCTTTTGGCCCATATGGCAAAAGTCTTCCAACTACTTTTACAACCAGAATCTACCGCCTGAATTGTACTTACATGGCAAGGTTTGAGAGGAAGGAGTGATAGAGGTGGGAAGGATTTTTAGATTTAGGAAAAGGTAACTTCTAAAGCATTCAAGGCCCTGGCTGAATAGTTCAGTTAGTTCGAGCGCCAAGCCCATACGCCAAGGTTGCACGTTTGATCTCCGGTCAGGGCAGATACAAGGATCAACAAATGAATGCATAAATAAGTGGAACAACAACCAACGCCTGTCTGCCTGTCTCTCTCCCCCTCCCTCCCTCTCTCTCTCTAAAACCAATAAATAAAAACAAAAAATTAAAGCATTCAAAATTCAGTTTTAATTCCTCATTTGCCAGAATGGAACAATAAATGAGAGTCAGACATTTGAGTTACGGGATGCTTTGGGAACGATGCCCAAAGTGCCGTCCATTCGGGCTCCAGCCCTCGTTCCCACCACAGGGGAACATACCGTGCCGGTAACCTGGCATAGCAGTTTGACATTTCTGCAAACAGCCTTGCAAAAAATTTTTTTGAGCAAGGAGCTGTGGAACATTGGAAGCTACTTTTTAGTTACACCCCCGGTACCGCCCTCGAACTTCACAGTTTGGTTCACAACAGACAGAAGTATCCATTAGAATGGGCAAGCTACAAGCTGTTATGCTATATTTCCAAAAAGGGAGAAGCATGGAAGTTATTTCCAACAGTTCTAGGCTCAAGAAAATGGATATATTACCTTGAGGGCAAAAAATTTAATGAATTTGTCCAGGTCCTTTCTGTCCTGAGAATTGAGATCAGTTTCCATTGCCTATAGGAATCTAAAACAGAGAAAGAAATGTTGAAAAATTGTGACTAGTATCTTTTAAAAGGGATTGCTACACCAAAGCATAGAGATGGTATTGTCTACGAGCTCTGTAAATAGTCATGTGGGAGGGAAAAAATTCCCCTCTAACTAAAGATACCAAAGCGAAAAATACTAAGATACTGTCTTTTGAGGAAAACAAATTCTACACAAAGAGCTAAATCTAGGGACCTAAAAACTGGGTAAGGACAAGCCATTTTACCCGAATCTGAATCTTTGAGCTTTCAATATCACTTACACGTTAAAAATGTTTTATTATCCAACATATTGAAAACTGTGTTTTAATGTGACAAAAACTTTGTTAAAATATAAAATGAGTTAATTTACATTCCTTCAAAAGGCCACTAAATCAATTTAACTTTGGGGAGGTTTATGGACCTCCCCTTTGGGGAGGTTTATTCTCTCTTTTGAGAATCTGATGGCAAGACAAGCCCTTTCTCCACAGCAATGTACACGGAACCATTTGGATATAAGTGCAGGGGGTTCTTGGATTTCATGAAGCACATCATAATAGCCCCAGGCTGAAACAGTTTGAAATGGGGCCGACACGAGAAAGACAGTATTTAGGAAGAGAAGAACATGAACAAAGAGATATAAGCAACAAAGCAAAATACATTCAGGAGTATTAAGTATTCCCATTTTTCAGAGGACTGTGTATGGATGGGGAAGTACTTTGGCTGGTTGGGGCCAGGTCAAGAGTGTCTTAAGTGCAATACTAGAGCCGGGTCTGTGCCTAGTACTCTGGAAGCGGCAGCCCCCTCAATGCTTTTGAGGGGAGGAAGTAACAGAGTGCTAGTATTATCTGAATGGTGCTTGACAGGCAGCTTTGCTGGCATGTTGTGTAATAGTTTTGAGTATGAGACGCAGGAAAACCAATTAGGTTCTTGGCAATAACTCAGGCTTGTGGGCAAGGCTAAAACTCTAGTTATAGACATGATTTGGAAATAGCATGGATGGGAGATACTTTAAAAGAAGAGCTGAAAGGACTTAAGGACCGACTGCAAAAAGTTTAACAGGGTTTCCGTTAACAAAAACAGGGAGGCCAGAGAGGCAGCTGGTTTTAAGGAAAGGTGTAAACAAAAGGAGAGTTGAAATAGGAAGTAATGAGTACAAGAATAGGTATGCATATTTATGTATCTGTATATATGTATACATATATATTTATATCTATTTAACCCCCCCACTATTCTTTATTGAGGTATAACTCACATGTAGTGAAATGTACAAATCTTGCGTAGACAGCTCAATAAATATTTTTATATGTATACACCCTAATAACTGCAATCCAGAGGAAGTTACAGAACATTTCCAAAAATCCAGAAGGCTCCTTTGTGTCCCCTCAGACAGTAAACCCACCAAAAGGTAATCATTACTCTGACCTCCATTATTATAGATTAATTTTTTCTGTTCTGAATTTCTTATATATGGAATCAAATAATATTAACTCTTGTGCATAGCTGCCTTTTTTTTTTTCTAAGACAGTCATTGTTTTACTCTAATTTGTTTGCAAAAAGGTTTCATCTTAATGATCTGTGGAAAGGACTCTGACTTATCTAAGATAGAGTTTCCTGAGAATAAAGTGGCAGATTGTCAATGGTAAAGGTGCTACCATTAAGAAGGAATTTAGACGAGAGATGCAGAGAGCAAGGCGGGCAGCGGGGAATTAGCAAAGAGAAAGCACGCTTAGGAGATTTCCAAATGGGGGACTAAGACCTAACTGAGTGCCATGTGTAGCTTCCTTTACTCAACAATATATTTGTAAGATTCATTTATAACACATACATGTAGCAATTTATTCATTTCATTGCTATGTAGCACTCTAATTTATGAATATACTACAATCTACAATCTATTTATAAATTATACTGTTGACAAACCGTTGGGTCGTTTCCTATTTTTAGCTATTACACTCCTGCACCAAGTCTTTTGGTGGACAAAAACACTCACTGCTGGCAGACATAAAGCCAGGAACTAATGATGGCTGACAGACACCGCCAAACAGTTTTCCAGGATCTGTACCAATATACACACCCTCAGTAGGAAGGTATGCGTCCCAGGTGCTCCACATCTATATCACCACGTGGTAGTTCTAATTCTTTAGTTTTAACCCTCCTGGTAGCATCTCAATTAATGTGCATTAAAAGATGATTAAACCAGTGGTTAAACGGTGACACATTTCCCCTACTATTGTGTTTTCATATGCTTATTAGTCATTTGGATATCCTCTTTTGTGAAGTGCTAGTTTAAGCCTTTTGTCCATTAGGTTGTTGCCCTGGCCCGGTGGTTCAGTTGGCTGAAGCATTGTCTGGATACACCAAGGTTGCAGGTTTGATCCCTGATCCCTAGTCAGGGCACATGTAAGAAGCAACCAGTGAATGCATAAATAAGTGGAACAACAAATTGACGTCTGTGTCTGTCTGTCTGTCTGTCTGTTTCTCTCCCTCTTTCTCTTTCTCTCTCTCAAATCAACCAATAAAATTTGTTTAACAACAACAAAAAAAGAAAAAAAATAAAGACTCTAGGAAAACATCTACATAAAAGAACCATAAAGAGAAATGCAAGAGCTAATCAGAAAAATACAAGGCAAAATGTTTTCCTAGCGGTTTTCATTGAAATTGAGGAGAAATTAACGTTTCAAATTTAAAGGGATGGTCAAATAATATAAAGCTGTTGTGAAGAATGCAAAAAATTGGCTCTACCCATATTAGGTTTTCAGCTGGGATTCTTTAACAAAAAAACAGATTAAGAAGAAAGAGTTTATTAACATGTACAGCACACATCAGGTAAGAAAGAGAAACTTCAATGAAAATAACTCAGAAGTAGTGGCTTAGAACAGCAGCCTACACAGGATCATCAACAAAGAACAACGCATTTGTAGAGAAAAGACAGGACAAAGGAAAGCAGTTTCAGGCATCCAAGGGCTACATCTGGGGGAAGGCAAATACACTGGAGGAAACGAGAGGGAGGTTTGTTTGCTGACTCCTCTGGTACCTTCCCTGAGCTGGTAAGTCTGTCTCAAGTGAAAGGAGAATTTATAGCCTGCCTTTAGGGAGAAAAGGGGGAGAGAGAAGAGAGGCTTTCCTACATTTGCTTAATTGCCTTTAGCTCATAATAATTTATTTTGGGGTGACATACTCTGGTTTCCTTCACCCTCAAAAGGTGAGAAAAAGGCCACTGGCACTGCATTGCTAAAGACCTTGGAAAGGATGGTTTCTTGAGTGAAGAATAGATTCAGCTACTTGGGAGAAGTTAGACAGGAAAAGAGCTCAAGCTGTTCTGTTAAAAGGATTCTCCCTGTAGGACAGGGAAATCTGAGCAAATGTGTAAGGAGGGAGAAGAAATCAATGAAGGAGAAATAAAACACCTCTGAAAAAAATAATGATCAGAATAAGATGCCACAGGAGAGTCCACTGTGATCAAAACAGGTTAAAGCTTATAGTGATCCAAATTATGAAGGAGGTATCTTTTGGGGCCTAACATCTCTATGTTGGACAGCATTTGTAATGGATACCCACTTTAGCTCTAATTTTGGTTAAGGACACTAACAAATGGTAAAGTAAAAATAAAAAGATTTTTTAAAGGGTGAAACAGCTCAAGGCCCTGAAGCCCCACGGAAACCTAGTGACATAAGACTAGTGCCGGGGGACTGTGCTGCCCTTGGCTCACACTGAAGTGGGGAACTGTGTCCCACCACCAGAGCATCTACCAATGCAAACATTGTAACGGCACAATGACTCTTGTGACTTATTGTACCCTGGAAGCACTAAAAGGATTATGTAACTAGAATTAGTTACTGAGCCCAAAGGGGTGAGGTCTCCACTGGGGAAACGATTATCTCAGGCATCAGAGCCTATTGTTCCCTTGGAGCCTAATCTTCCCATTCTTTACAACAGAAGTGCAACAGGCCTGTGAGACAGGACGTAAATGGAGCCACTTTAAACTGGAGCTGGAGCCGCCATTCCAGAGCAATGTGCTGTGTCATGCTCCTTGAACCTTTGGATAGGACAGACCACTGGACTGGGCTAAACCACAATTGTTTTATAAAGAATTGTTTTTGAGGTCAACAACAAAGCTGATATCCTAAAAACAAGGACTGATTATTCTGGACCTTCTATCTGAAGACAGAATCAGTAACCAACCATGTAGAGCCAAGAGTAGCTCAACTTGTCAGCACCAATAGAAATTTTTTCCTCTTTTCATGTAATTATTCATTTCCTTTTTCTCATAAAACCCCACTGCTTTCACCCTGTAATAGGGCACTACTTGGGTTTTTGCCGGAATCTGTGGTCACCGGAGTGCAATTCCTTGATCCTATGTTTCCTCATTCTGGCTTCTTTATGTTAATATAAGGTTAACACTATGCTTTACTCTTTATCAAATTCCTCCTTTGAGGGCTCTAAGGACTATAAAGGGAAATGTGGCACAAACATTAAGGAAAAAGAGATCTCCAATTGACTTTTCCCTTTTTTCTGCCCTTTACTAGCCAGTAACTCGTACAAAATCCTTTATATTTGCTGCATTTTCATTTCCGTAGCACCTTACCCAGGTCTCATTTCTTATCTGGAAGAGACTTATTTGGTTAGTTACTTATGTTTGAAAGGGAACAGGATATGCCATCCCAAAATATGCCACTATGGTGTAAAGATTATTTTAAGATGAAGACATTTGAGATTCAAAAAATGTAGAAAGAAACCTTCTCAGAGATTCCCTTATCTAACAGCAGAAACTTCTGAGAAATGAAGACTGCCATGAACTTCCATTACCAGTTGGCTTCTACTCCCAGGAGAGAGACCGTGCATAAATGTACCATCAGTCCCCTTTCTGGGGGAGTTTCACCTACATAAACAAATATTATCACAAACTTTCTGAACTCCTATTTATTCTCCTAAAGACCTATTTGTGTGTCCTAAAGACATAAAAGCCTTTCCCCCCTGCTACTTTCTCCTACTAAGTTAGGCGTGCCCGTCCTAAGTTCTGACCACCTCTTTTGAGTTATCCACCACTGAGCACTCCTGTGGCATACCCTTTGCAGGTGTTAATAACCTGTCTTTTCGCTCTCTGATGTGTCTTCTGTCAGTTTAATGAACAGGTCCTCAGCTACTGAACCTAAGAGGGTACCAGAAAAGTTTTCCTCCCCAACACCTCCTTCTAGATTTTACTGTAAATTAAACCTCAGGCAAACTGCTGAAGGACTAATCTTAGTAAAGAGAACCCCACAGTCAAGCACTGCATGACTAAGAGGACACAACAACCAACCCCAGAGAAGAACAAAGAGGTTTGCTACCTGCCATGGCCAGGTTGGGAGGTAGGCAAGTCACTCTCAAAGCCTGAAAAGCCTAAGTCGTGAAAGAACACATCCATAGATCCAAAATTACACTATCCACATGGGTGGTAAGGAGACAAAAAGCCAAGAACTAGCCTAAAAAGTGGTCCAACACACTGAAAGCCCTAGAAACAGGCAGAAGCAAGCCTGAAAGAGCTTTGGGAGAAGCTTTCACAGCCTTGCTCAACAGCCTGTGGCCCATCCACATTCACCCCCTTCCTCCGAACTTTCAGCTAGAAGAATTCATAATTTAACAATTTATAGACTGCACATGAAGATAAAACACCAAGAACTCAAAAGAATTAGACAGTATGATAAACTACATATCAGAGACACAGTAGGCAAGTTATGAGGAAATATGCTTATCTGTGAACTTGTTTTTTCATTTTGTTTTAAAGATTTTATTTATTTATTTTTAGAGAGAGGGGAAGGGAGGGAGACAGAGAGGGATAGAAACAGCAGTGTGTGGTTGCTCCTCACATGGCCCTCACTGGGGACCTGGCCCGCAACCCAGGCATGTGCCCTGACTGGGAATCGAACCGGGACCCTTTGGTTCCCAGCCTGCGCTCAATCCACTGAGCTACGCCAGCCAGGGCTGTTTTTTCATTTTTTAAAAATTTATTTTTATTGTATTTTTTCTATCACCATTTATCACCCTATACCCTCTTCCATCTCCACCCACTTCCTCCCCACCCCCTACATGAACTTGTTAAACACGTAAAAGAGAAAGGTATTATATATGGGTCTTTTCTTTTCCTTTTTCTCCGAGTACTCCCTTGCTTTTCCCAGTCCCTCTGTTCTTCCTTTCCCCCTTAATACATAAAATACAGCCCAAATAAATATGCTACTGTTGTACTCTTTCAATTTTTTACTTTGCAAAAACAGTGGAAATTTAGTTTTCTTTCTCTCAGAAAACTAAATGTTGTTGTAATTTATATGACTTGAAGCTAACTTTTAAAAAAGTTTTTATCATGAGAAATTTTAAACATTCTTCAACTTCAATAATGTGGGATAAGAAACACAGATTTCTCCCTGGAAGAAAATAATGTTACTCTAGCCTACAAATTATCTTGACAATTTTCCATATACAATATCTGGTACATATTAAAATAAACTAGGCATTCATAGACACGAACCCAAATGATCAGAATCCAACAGATACAACAGGCATTAAACACCAGAAATGTATTAATAGTTATCAGACAGAATTTAAAATTACTATGCTTATGCCCTGGCTGGTGTAGCTCAGTGGATTGAGCGCGGACTGGGAACCAAAGGGTCCCGGTTCAATTCCCAGTCAGGGCACATGCCTGGGTTGCAGGCCAGGTCCCCAGTGAGAGCCCTGTGAGGAGCAACCACACATTGCTGTTTCTCTCCCTCTCTGCCTCCCTCCCTTCCCCTCTCTCTAAAAATAAATAAATAAAATCTTAAAAAAAAATTACTATGCCTACTATGTTCAATTAAATAAAGCACTAAATTCAGAATTTAACAGAGAACTAGAAACTATAAAAAGAACCAAACAGAAATTCTAGAACTAAAAAACAAAAAACACTAAATGAAGAACTCAATAGTTGGTTGAGTCTAACAGATTAGACCAACAGAAGATACAAATATTGAAAGGGAACATAAGCCAAAAGAAAATATATCCAGAATAAAGTACAGAAAGGCAAAAGGGTGGAAAATAGCGATGAGCGTACAAGAGACACAAAGTAAACATATACCTGTCGGATGCTTTTCAGAGTGAACTGGCTGTATTTATGGTATCGCCCCATGGCAACAGGTACAAAATGAGACATGAGGGCACCTGAGACATCAAGGACACAGGGAAAGGCCTAACACACGTGCAAATGGAGTCCCAGAGGACGGGAAGAAAGAACAGGGGAGAAACAAAACTAGGAAATATATAGCTGAGAATTTTCATGTAAATAGGTAAAGAAAAATAAAGTGGGTAAGCGTGGTCAGTCCACATTACTAGGGAGTCATGAAAGTGAGCAACAGACTCTAATAGTACATTAACTGGGAGTCAATGCAGATTCTCCTGCAGGTAAAGATGCAGGGACATTAATCTGAATACAGAAAGGAAGAGATGAAAAGTAAAGGGACTAGAAGCAGAGATATCAGTGAGAAAGCTATTTCAGTAATCCCACCATTACTAAAATAATGTGGGATTATTTGCACAAGGAATTAAGGCAATGTCAAAAAATGAAGGAAAGGGCAAATAATTAAAAAAATAACAAATGGTTTGATAAGAGATTATATAAAAATGACTCTAGATAGTATCTCTAATCCTTAAAACTAAGAAAAGTTAGTATCAATTACTTTCAGTAAATAATTTCTATGTTTTCCAATTTTTAACAGAACCTTTTAATGTTGTGGATTCAGGCTTAAAAAGCTCAATATTGTATATCGGGAACAGTTAAGAAAAAAAGTTAGGTTCAAGGGCAAACTGAACAAAACAGTCATTTCCCCACTTTCAGGCACCAGGTATTATTAAAATATAAAGATCCTTTTTCCATTTAGAAAGTTCTTTGTACTTCTGGTCAAGATGGAGGTGTAGGCAGACACACTTCGCCTCCTTGCACAACCACAAGGAGAATCACAACTAACCTCAAAACAAAAACACCCAGAACTGCCAGAAAATCGAAATGTATGGAAGTCTGACAACCAAGGATTTAAAGAAGCCATATTCATCCAGATGGGTAGGAGCAACGGAGAGCCAGGGAGCCGGAGGAAAGGACACGATATGGTGCAGAGAGGCAGCAGCAGAACCGGCGGTCTCACATTCACGTGCGGTGGATAAAAATCAGAGGGATACCTTAGGAGCTAGCGATCCCAGTCCAAGACCAGACCATGCAACCCAGGGTTCTGGCGCCGGGAAGAAAAATCCTCCTAACCTCCGGCTGTAAAAACCAGTGAGGGCACCCTGGCTGGTAAGGCTCAGTGGACTGAGTGCCAGCCTGCACCCTAAAGCGTTGCCGGTTCAATTCCCAGTCAGGGCACATGCCTGGGTTGCAGGCCAGGTCCCAGTAGGGAGTGTGTGAGAGGCAACCACACATTGATGTTTCTCTCCCTCACCATCTCCCTCCCTTCCTCACTCTCTAAAAATAAAATCTTCAAAAATTTCTAAAACAAGAAAGAAGAGAAAAAAATCAATGAGGTTAGAGCAGCAGAAGAAACTGTCTCTCAGGAGAGTCCCTTTAAAGGGCCCACATGGGCTTAGAACTATGCAATCCCACCCACCCTGGGAATCGTCATCAGGGCAACAGCTAGAAGGGCACCAGTCGCATACCGCAAGCAGATGAAGTGACTGAAAATGCGGCGAATGCCAGGGAAGCCTCCAGAATCCACAGGGAACCAACAATAAAAGGAAGGAAGCTGGGATTTAAATCAACAATTTGGAACATAAAGAAGAAATAAACATTCAACCAGAGCTGAATGAAGAAACAAGAATTCAAAAAAAAAAACAACGAGGGGCGTATTAGATGACTCTGGGACATCTCTAGAACTGCCAACATCAGAATTATAGGGACGCCAGAAGAAGAAGAAAGGCAAGAAACTGAAAACTTATTTGAAAAAATAATGAAAGAAAACGTCCCTAATTTGGCAAAGGAAATAAACATACAAGTCCAGAAAGCACAGAGAGTCCCAAACAAGTTGGACCCAAAGAGGATCACACCAAGACACATCATAATTAAAAGGCCAAAGGTTAAAGATAAATATTCTTTTTTTTTTTTAAGATTTTTTTTTATTTATTTATTTTTAGAGAGAGGGGAAGGGAAGGAGAAAGAGAGGGAGAGAAACAGCAATGTGTGGTTGCCTCTCACATGGCCCTCACTGGGGACCCGGCCTGCAACCCAGGCATGTGCCCCAACTGGGAATCGAACCAGGACCGCTTGGTTCCCAGCCCGCGCTCAATCCACTGAGCTACACCAGCCAGGCAAAGATAAATATTCTTAAAAGGAGCAGAGCAAGGCAGAGAGTTACCTACAAAGGAGTTCCCATAAGACCATCAGCTGATTTCTCAAAAGTAACCTTGCCGGCAAGAAGGGGCTGGAAAGAAGTATTCAAAGTCATGAAGGGCAAGGACCTACATCCAAGATTACTCAATCCAGCAAAGCTATCATTTAGAATTGAAGGACAGACAAAGCGCTTCAATTCTAAATGATAGCTTTGCTGGATTGAGTAATCTTGTTCCCAGACAAGATTAAGGAGTTCATTATCAGTAAGTCCTTATCATATGAAATGTTAAAGGGACTTATCTAAGAAAAAGATCAAAACTATGAATAGTAAAATGACAACAAACTCACAACTATCAACAACTGAATCTAAACAACAAAAACTAAGCAAACGACCAGAACAGGAAGAGAATCATAGAAATGGAGATCACAAGGAGGGTTATCAGTGGGGCAGGGGAAGAATGGGGGAAAAGGTACAGGGATTAAGCAGCATAATCAGTAGGTAAAAAGTAGACAGAGGGAGGTTAAGAATAGTATAGAAAATGAAGAAGCCAAAGAACTTAATGTACAACCCATGGACATGAACTAAGGGGGAGGGAGTGCTGGGGGACAGGGATGCTAGAGAGAAGGGGGTACCAGGTGGAGGGGGGCAAAGGAGGAAAAACTGGGACAACTGTAATAGTATAATCAATAAAATATACTTAAAAAGTTATTTGTAGACAAATGAGAAAACGGAACAGAAAAGTTTAAATAATTGAAATCATTTTCCTACCTAAAAGAGTTACAAAGAAAGTTTGAAAGAAATAAGTATATTCAGTTAAAAAAAAAAAGGAGGCCCGGCTGGTGTAGCTCAGTGGATTGAGCGCGGGCTGGGAACCAGGCAGTCCCGGTTCGATTCCCAGTTGGGGCACATGCCTAGGTTGCAGGCCATGTCCCCACTGAGGGCCATGTGAGAGGCAACCATACATTGCTCTTTCTCCCTTCCTTCTCCTCTCTCTAAAAATAAATAAATAAAATCTTAAAAAAAAAATTGTTTAAAAAAAAAAAGAGGAAGAAGAAAGAGAAAAAAAGGCAGAAGTAGCAATATTTATACAGGCCAAAAGTGATGAAATGAGATTAAAAGGGATGCTGAGTAATGATAATCTCTAAAATGTAATAGCCACAAGCCTTTATATATAAGCAATATAGCAATACAATACATGAAGCAAAAATTCTTAAAGCCACTAGGAGAGCTTGATAAAACCAAAACTATTCCTGATGATTCAATACACCTCTTTGAGAACTCAAGTAGATATAAACAAAAATACAGAGGATCTGAATAATAAAAGTCTAATATATATGTAATTGCATATAAGACAAGTTATTCAGTCTTTGTGTTTGTTATAAAATGGCAATAAATAATACCTACCTCATAGGGTTGTGGTGAAGATTAAATGCTAGCTCCTTTCTAGGAGTACCTGCCATATATGAGATCCTCAATAAATCTTAGTTATTTAACTCCACCTTCCACATTCTTCTCTCAGGTTTAAAGGACACTATAAATTTTCCAGATGATATACTATAGAATTGTACACCCAAAACCTATATAATTAACCAATGTCACCCAATAAAATCAGCAAAAATTAAAAACAAAAGTAAATCTTCCACCTAAAAAATGTTTTTCCCCAAGATGTTATTGCCCATATGCAATAAAAAGTTAACCACATGTACATTAAGAAGCTTTTAATAAACACTGAAATAAAAACCAAAGTTACAAATTATCTAGAAATTAATAAAAATGGAGAATACTGGATAACAAGACAAATGAGATGGAGCAAAAGGAGAATTCGGAGAACACGCCAAGGTCGTGGCTTTGATCCCTAGTCAGGGCACCCATTCTTGTACAGGAATCAACCAATGAATGCATAAATAAGTGGAACAACAAACTGATGTGTTTTTTTTTTTCCTCTCTCTCCCTCCCTCTGTCAAATCAATAAATTAATTTTAAAAAAAAAGTCTACAAGGCCCTGGCCGTTGCAGCTCAATGGACTGAACGCCAGCCCACATACCAGAGTTGCAGTTTTGACTCCCAGTCAGGGCACATGCCTGGGTTGCGGGCCAGGTCCCCTGGTTGAGGGCATGCAAGAGGCAGCTGATCGATGCATCTCTTGCACATCGGCGGTTCTCTCCTCTTTCAAAAAATTCATACATTTTTTATTTACCTTTACTTTTACAAAGAAGATAATATTGACTGACGGTCAACTGTGCATGTTGAGCTGTTTTTCTAAATAATGGTGGTTCTCAACCTTATTCCTTCTCTTGTAACCAAAGGCAGATGGGAGACATCTTAGGGTGAGGGACATTTCCTATGCCACCTACACTGGCATTTAGAGGATTTCTCTAACAAACTGGCCCACATATACTCTATAGTTAAAAATAACTATTTAAAATTAATCTTAAATCTCTTTAAAATCCTATTAAAGATTTAAAACTAATTGTATATCCATTTTAAGTGTTTAAAAATCCTTTTAAGATTTAAAACCCAAACTTAAAGAAAAGTTTCTTGATTTCCCTCTGGGCAAACCTCCCTTGCATCATTCCTAGCTACACTGCCTTTATCACATCAAGGACTACTTGCAGCTTTTATTGGTCTGCACATTTTGACAAAGAGTAAGCAAGGACCAGCAACTCTACACATCCTTTCCTCTATGAAAACCATGCATGGCCCTGGCCAGTGTGGCTCAGTTAGTTCAAGCATGGTCCTGAAAGGTCGAGGGTTCAATTCCCAGTCATAGCATATGCATATCCAGACAATGTTCTAACCAACTAAGCTACCTGACCAGGGCAGGAAATTTTTAGATGTACTCTTCATTCTCTGTAATCTAAGCAGCTCTTCAATCACAATGTTATGAAGATAATTATTCATTTCTTCCATAATAAAGTTAAAGGAATTTAAAAGAAAAACAAATATTGCCCCAGCTTGTGTGGCTCAGTGGACTTTGCATGCTGGCCTGGGAACCAAAGGGTCGCCGTTTTAATTCCCAGTCAGGGCACGTGCCTGGGTTGCCGGCCAGGTCCCCAGTGGGGGCACGTGAGAGGCAACCGGTAGATGTACCTATTGCACATTGATGTTTCTCTCACTTTCTTTCTCCCTCCCTTCCCCTGTCTCTAAATGTAAATAAATAAATAAAATCTTAAAAAACAAATATTTAAAAATAAAGTTTTAGGGCTTTCTAGGCAATACTAAAGTTAAATAACTTTTCTCCAGATAAAGATCGCAGAGTATTGAAAATGCACCCTATTGAGTGGGTGCAATAAATTCTACAGAGGGTGCTTTTTCTAACTAGTAAAAACTATCCTTGAAAACATCACTTATATCGTGGTCCTTAGGTCTTTGGAAGCTCAAAGTTAATGTCTTGGGCTATTGTTTGCATTTAGGGGATACACACCCTGCTATGTACATGGGAGTAGGAAAGACAACGGAGAAAAAGAGATTTATTGCCCCACCTCCATACAGAATGCTTATTATGGTAGGATTCCACTGTGTCCAGCTGCTTTAGTCCTTAAATAAAACATTATAATTTGGAGTGTTTACTAGCTGAAGATCTGCCATTTTTGTGTCAATATGGTTTGCAACTTTTACGAAATGTAACTCTCAAAGTTGCCATAGCCTTCTTAATTTTACACCCAAAGGAGTACAATTTTGAAACAGTGCATAAACTTACACACATCTAACTATACAAATCAGTCTATGTGACACTTGCTCCAACACTTATTCATCACCCACTGCACATCAAAAATATTGTTAACTCAGGCTCTGGCTGGCGTGGCACAGTGGGTTGGGTGTTGTCTGAAAGGTCATCGGTTCAATTCTAGGTCAGGGCACATGCCTGGGTTGCCGGTATCCCCGACTGGGGGCCCTCAATCCATGTTTCTCTCCCTCTCTCCCTCCCCCTCTCTTTAAAAATAAATAAATAAAATCTTTAAAAAATATATTGTTAACTCAGGATTCCATTCCACGAGCATTTATAAGACTTCTGCCCAGGTGAAAATGGAGTTGAAAACAAAAAAACTTGTAATTTAGTCGGGGCCACAATGCCCACACATGAAAAGAACACTCATAAAACACAAAAACCTGCAAGTTAACTTAGTGCAAGGGGAGGGTCTATTGTTTCTTACTACTGCACATCTTTCATTGAAGGTGTTTAATTCATTCTACCAACTTAGAAGATGAGTTTTAAACTAAGAATAAGAAAACGGGGACTTTTCTTCTTTAATATTCATTCATTCATGTTCCTTCTCCCTATCTCTGTCCCTCGATGGCTCTCTGGCGGCGGGATGGCCAGCAGAAGAAAAAAATGCTGAAAGTGAAGTGCTACGCTGAACCGACCCGGCAAACTGAGAACTGACTGGGAGAGTGAAAACTGACATGAGTTAGTGATGACCCAAAGAAGGTGGTTAGCCACTTACCCAGAGATTTATTTAATGAGAATGGATCGCAGGTTTCCACAAGCCGTTCCACTGCCAGTAAGAAGACAGTCGTGAACCCTTTTTCACTAGTCAAGGGTCACCCTCACCTACACGCGGAGTACATATTTGGCACTCAACAAATCTGGATCGCAAGAAAACACACCTGACTCATACTGGTACCCAACCCCGCAGTTATGGACCCAAAATTATCTCCACAAATCTTCAGGACTTAATCCAAAGAACTGAGAAAGTAGAGACCAGAGCTCTGGAATCTTTGTAAAGACTGGGTAAAATCAGGGGCCGAGGCCACCTACACCAACCCGACTTCGCAAAGAATGCTCAGGGGACTGAACTGCGGCTAGTCCGCTTCAGCTGCCCAAGGAGGGACGCGACAGACCGCAGATCCACAACCTCCCACCCGGGGGCGCTGAGAGATCTGGGGGTACCCCTCTAAAGTTAGTACCTGCAAAGCTGCGACCCAAAGAGTGGCTCGGGGCTCTCATTACGGTGGCCGGGGCCTGGGGCCGGCCAGCTGCGCCTCCCGGCTGAGGGCTCCGCGCTCCGGGGCAGCACTGGCAGCCCGGGTCGCAGCCAGATACGGGCTCACGCCTCAGGAGGCTCGTGGCTCGCGGGCCCCAGGTATTCGCTCTCAGGACTGAGCGAGCTGTCGCACTCACGTCGACCGGCTATCTTTAAGACTCAAGCGATCACTCCTGCCTTAAGCCCAGCAGCCGGTCGCTTCCCGGCGCCGCCATCGTTAGTGTTTGTTTTCATCCGCTTGGGTGACGGAGGGGGAGGAAGAGGGCTCCGGAGGAAATGCAGCTGTGTAACACCCGCCGCACTTTCGCTACATAGAAACGCTCTAGTTAATCTCTTTCCTCTTCGAAATTCCCATAAAAGTTGATTTCCTTTCCATATGTCTTTACGGTCAGTATTTCCAAGTGTCTCAGAAGAAAATAAAAGCGTAAGGGGCGGGGTCTGTGAAGGAGCGAGGACATTTGGGCCGCGTGAGGAATATGCACTTGCGAACCGCAAGTCACCGCGGCTGCGGCAGCGAACTGTGAGCGACTGCTGGCCCTGGAGGAGGGCCGGACCAGGCTGGGTGGGTGGGGACTGGGGCTGGTAACCTGGCAGCCGTCGAGAGGTGGGTGACGGACTTTAGCTGGACTTTGAGAGTGGCCGGCGCCATCAGATTTACGGAATGGTCCGTGTTCCGTATTTTTAAGGCGCCTCTTAAAAGCGGCAGCGTCACCTCTCAATTCTAACTCTCTCAACGTCTTCTTTCGCACCTTCATTCTAACTTGTTTGCTCTTCTCTACTTCCTAACCCCCGCCTCACTATTGTGAGAGCACACAATCCACGTCCATCAGCCTGGGTCGTGGGTGGTTTTTTCCGCCTTCTCCCTTGTTAGACAGGTTTGAGCGCGCGCGCGCGCACACACACACACACGCACGCACGCCCGTCCGTCCAGTTCAGGTGGTGCCGGAAGGCTTTAGGTAATGAAACCCGCCATGACTAATCCTTGCTCTGGGTAGTTCCGACTTATGTCAGCTGCTTCGCGGCCTGTATAGTTAGGAGCAGGCCTCTTTTACTTTGTGGATAATTATGCCATCTCCTCCATTAATCTTTTGCTCCTCCCAGTTCAAATGCTGGGCATTAAATGAGCCACTGAAATACAACTCCCATTATCCTTGAAACCAAAACAAAAACTGTCAGCCATTAGTGGAGGAAAACCCACAGTTAAAGTACAGCACCTTTTGCTTGAGCAAAATGGAAATTCGATAAAAGGAGCTAAAGTGATTCAAAGGAGCCTTTGAATCACTTTAAAAGTCTTTGGTAGGTTTCTAATTTTTTTTTTCTTTTAACCTTTACAGAAAGAAGATTATAAATGCCAGAGCCATTTAACTGATGGTTAACTGTTGCATTTTGACACTTCTTTAAATACTTTCTTGCACCAACCTCTTCACTGGGAAGATTTCAGGAAAAGTAGCAGAGAGAAAAAGAGTCAACATTTACATGTACCATGGCTATACCAATAACGGTGCTTGACTGTGATCTCTTACTGTATGGCCGAGGTCACCGGACATTGGACCGTTTTAAGCTTGATGATGTCACTGATGACTACTTGATGTCCATGTATGGTTTTCCTCGACAGTTCATTTATTACTTGGTGGAGCTCTTGGGAGCCAGTCTTTCTAGACCTACTCAGAGATCCAGGGCTATTAGCCCAGAGACACAGATCCTTGCAGCACTGGGCTTCTATACTTCAGGTTCCTTCCAGACCCGGATGGGAGATGCTATTGGAATCAGTCAGGCATCAATGAGTCGATGTGTTGCCAATGTCACTGAAGCACTTGTGGAAAGAGCCTCACAGTTCATTCGCTTTCCAGAAGATGAGGCGTCCATTCAGGCTCTGAAGGACGAGTTCTATGGGTTGGCTGGGATGCCAGGGGTAATAGGAGTGGTTGACTGTATCCATGTGGCAATCAAGGCACCAAATGCTGAAGACCTCTCTTATGTGAACCGTAAAGGTCTGCATTCTTTGAACTGCCTGATGGTGTGCGACATCAGAGGGGCGCTAATGGCTGTGGAGACGAACTGGCCAGGCAGCCTGCAAGACTATGCGGTGCTGCAGCAGTCCTCCCTTAGTAGTCAGTTTGAAGCTGGGATGCACAAAGACAGCTGGCTGCTTGGTAAGTTTACAGGTGGGAATGCTTCATTTTGTAGCTGTGGAATTATGTAGCAGAGTAAATGAAATATGGGAGTCTATAGACTTGAGTTTCAGTCTGGGCCTTTTTTTTGAGACGTCAAGCTGAGAACTCTTTGAGCCTTAATTTTTAAAAATCACCATTTTAAAACATATGTGCTAAAGTTTTAAGAGCATATTATTTGACCCAGATCTTCCACTTCTGAGAGATTACATGGAGGTGCATGTTCATAGATAGGAACGTTGGTGGTGTAAAACAAAATTACATATTAAGAATTTGCATTGCAGTCGTGTTTTGTAGTTGCAAACAACAACAAGACTACAAAAACAGCCCCTTAAATGTGGCCAAAATACTTATCAGTACAGATCTTGTTAAATAGCCACACTGTCGAGACTTAGTTTTTTATCATCTATACAATGGTGAAAATCATGTCAACAGCAGTAATACCTATTGTTAGGATCAGGCAAGTTCACGATAAGTATTGTACAAATATATTATTTTTACCTTTGGTGATTGTCACTATATCGATATGAAGATGATAGTAGATAGTGCACTTACACAGTTGTTATAGGAACTTCACAGGTCTGTCCCAGTGCCATTTGAAAGCAGGTGTAGTGATATGGGTAGGACAAGACCCATTCAATATTGAACAGTGCAAACTGAAGGGACTGTATAGCTGTGAGGGATAGTGCTAACGGTGATAAAACCCTTGAGACTGGTAGCTTTGGTTGGTTGGTTGTTGTTTTTTTTTTTTTTTCTTTTTCGACTCCAATGTGAGCAACAAGACAAGGGTTATCTTATATACAATAAATGTGAGCCCTGGCTGGTGTAGCTCAGTGGATTGAGTGCAGGCTGGGAACCAAAGGGTCACCGGTTCGATTCCCAGTCAGGGCACATGCCTGGGTTGCAGGCCAGGTCCCCAGTGAGGGCCATGTGAGAGGCAACCTGAGTTGCTGTTTCTCTCCCTCTCTGTCTCCTTCCCTTCCCCTCTCTCTAAAAATAAATTAAAAATCTTAAAAAAAAATAAATGTGAGAGATGAAAAGATACATTAAGGATTTGAAGACATCTCTTTCAAAACCAATGATCATATCTGCACTGTACATGTTCATAACACAGTATTTAATACATAATAGACACTCAGTACTTATTTCTCTTTAATGTACTTTGTTTCTCTTTAATGAATTTACTGGTTCATAAAAGAGAAACCTCTCCTATTCCAAGTGGGAAGAGACTGCTGTCACAGCGAGTGGTTTAGAGCTGCCAGGGTGCCATGTGTAACATCTTGAAACTTGGTGATTTTTCTTGAGTTGCTGTTTCTACATACCGTTTGCAGTGAGTGTACCACCTTCTCATTTGCTGGACCTTTTATCTTAATCCCATTGTGTGCTTACTTTGAACTTTCAAATTTCGTACAACGCACACCAAGAAGTGAAGGAAAGTCTGTTTTTCGAGTGTTCCATCTGGCTGTTTCCACAGCTGTGGGAGTACTTTGGTTCCAAGCTCATTTCATACAGAATTACTCTGGTACCCTAACTATAAAGCCAGCTAAAATTTACTGAGCATTTAGAATTTGTCAGGCAGTGTAAGCACTTTGCATTGGATTATCTCACTTAATCCTTATAAAAACTCATAAGGAGTTAAATACTAACAATACTAACATTTTTTCCAGATGAGAAAATTAAGACACAGATTGTTTAAGTCACTGTGTTTAAGTTTAAAATTAGATTTATGTGAGCCCCCCAAGCCCCAGTTTAGCCTAACCCCGATTCTCAGACTTCCCAGCCACTAGAACTGTGAAATAAATGTCTGTTCTTTAAAACAAACAACAACAACAACAAAAAGTAAATTATATGAGGAGTTACTCTATTTGGCAAATACTCCTTTTTTTAAGGACTTCAAGGTCATGTAGGAATTACTGATTTTCTTTCCCTTCACATCTTGGGACCCCAGACTGGGTTGGAATTATGGCTTTAAAGTAGGTGTTTTTTTTTTAATTTCCCTTTTTTTGGTAAGATTTATTTACTTATTTATTTTTAGAGAAGGGAGAGAGAAAGACAGGAGAGAAACATCAATGTGTGGTTGCCTCTCATGCATCCCCTACTGGGGACCTGGCCTGCAACCCAGGCATGTGCCCTGACTGGGAATCGAACTGGTGACCCTTTGGTTCCC
This sequence comes from Micronycteris hirsuta, assembly GCA_004026765.1. Classification (NCBI taxonomy): domain Eukaryota; kingdom Metazoa; phylum Chordata; class Mammalia; order Chiroptera; family Phyllostomidae; genus Micronycteris; species Micronycteris hirsuta. The sequence goes on along the minus strand of PVJI01000250.1, from coordinate 24,185 downwards.
AGCCTGCACTCAATCCACTGAGCCACACCAGCCAGGGCTTAAAGTAGTTTTTTTTTTTATTTGTTCACAGGAAAGTTGAAAATAAGTAAAAACTGACAAATTTTTATGTACTTTTTTGATTCCTGTCTTTATAGGAAGAGTGGAAGTGTGAGAGATGGGTATTCCAACAATATGTAACTGGTGTTTATGAAGGCCAGTTTTAGTACCAGGCAACATGCAGGCACTAAGGATGGGGAAGGTAGACCCTTGTAGAAATTGATTCCCTTAGTACTATCAGTTCTGAGGGAACTGATACTACGCTCTTTGGAAAGCCAGCTCTAGAAGGAAAACTAGTTTGAAGACTCTTGAACTACTGTAATGCTTCCCAAATTTTCCCAAGTCATCTGGGGATTTATTAAAAGTGTCTATCACTGGGATCCACCTTAAACTTTGAGAATGAGAATATTCAAGGAAAGAATCTAGACATCCATTTTTAACAGGTTTCCTAAATGACTTGTACACACAGATGCATTTGGAGAACACTGGTGTCTGGAGGATGTGTGCACAGTGGGACGGTATGGGGGTAGATTGGCAGGATCATGAGCAATCTCAAGATGTAAAAAAAAGATGGCTAGCTGATTTTATCTTAACACCATCAGATTTATGAAATAGTTCTAGATTTGTCAAATCTAGAATTGGCTCTGATTCTCCTTTGTTTTCTGGAGTTTTTTGCCGTAGGTGTCATTCCTTCATGTCCTCATTCTCATCTGGCCCTTCAGAGTGTATTACCTAATCCCCCTTCTCTAAATGTATGTGTTCCTGCAAACAAATCAGCCCGAGTTCTTCTTCAGCTTTTGGCCTAGTGCTGTTAAGCGGCTTTGGTGAGACCTGCCAGGATGTCTTGTGGATGACTGATCCTGGGAGCAATTGTAATCTGTTCAGCACTTGTGATGCTAATCCCCTCCTGAGCGTGTGACTTCCTTCCCGTGGTACTTGTATTATAACCAGTTAATGGCCATTTAGCACTTTATAAAAAAACCTGTATTAACTAGTTTGTCCTGTATGTCTCCCCATTTAATCCTCATACTGTTTCTTTTTTAAAAATACATTTTATTGATTATGCTATTACAATTGTCCCATTTTTTTTTCCCCTTTATTACTCTCCGCCCTATATCCTCCTCCCACCGTCATTCCCCCACCTTAGTTCACGTCCATGGCTCATACTGTTTCTACAGAAACATTTAACAAGTATGATTTAGCTTCTCTGTGCTTCGGCATTCATCTTAAATGTTTATCTTACTCTCTTTTACTGCATTAACTATTGTTTTAGTGACACTGAGTCGGACACTAGCATTCGTGACTGGCGGCTTCTCCCTTTGCCCAACATATCAGATGATGGCTGGCACGTAGTTTGATCTTCCCATTTGTAAAATGAGTTTAATATTCTCTAATCTGGCAGAGTTGGGATTGGATAATAAGAGATAATATTTTCAAGGAGCATTTGAGATCAGGCTTCCCTGCATATGTCATCAGTTTGGCTCAAATAAACTCATAAAAATCTTTTTAAAAACGAGATAATATTTTAGAATTGCCAATCAGAATGCCTTCTACATAGTAGCTATTCAGTGAGTCACAGATATTATTTTCATTATTATTTACATCAGCTTTTTTAAAAAAAAAGATTTTATTTATTTATTTTTAGAGAGATGGGAAGGGAGGGAGAAAGAGAAGGAGAGAAACATTGATGTGCAAGAGATACATTGACTGACTGACCTGGCCTGCAACCCAGGCGTGTGCCCTGACTTAGAACCAAGCCAGCGACCTTTCTGTTTGCAGGCCAGTGCTCAGTCCACTGAGCCACACCAGCCAGGGCTACATCAGTTTCTGAAATTCAGTATTTAGTGAAGGTGAGTTCAATTTAAATAGGTCGTACTTAGGACAAGTAGAAAAAAAAGCCAGCCAAATGTAAAATTTGGAAATTTTGTCAGACTTCTTAGATATTTAATACAATTAAGATATTTAATTGTATGTCAATTATATCTCAATAAAAATTTTTAATTACAAAAAAATTGTTTTTAATTTTATTTATTTATTTTTAGATAGAGGTAAAAGAGGGAGCGAAATATCAATGTGTGGTTGCCTCTCACATGCTCCCCGATTTGGGAACCTGCCTGCAACCCAAACATGTGCCCCAGTGGGAATCGAAGCAGCGACACCTTGGCTTACAAGTCAACACTCAATCAACTGAGCCACACCAGCCAGTGCTACAACAAATACTAAAAAAAAATAAAGTTAATTACCCTGACTTCTGTGGCTCAGTTGTTTGGGCATTGTCCCGGAAAGTGGAAGGTTGCTGGTTCTATTCTTGGTCAAGGTCAGGGCAAAAGCCTGGGTTGCAGGCCTAGTCCCCCATTGGGGGCATTCAAGAGGCAACCAAATGATGTTTTTCTCCCCATCTTCCCTTCTTTCTAAAAATAAATAAATAAAATCTTAAAAAAAAAACCCAACTTAATCCAGTTTTTTAAAATGAAAGCTCCAAAAAGAGAGGAGTGCTCTGTGCTTTGGAACGGTGCCGCGCTTCCTACAGCTATTTACTGAGATTGATGGTGGGTCAGGAACAGCAGTTGCGCAGGTCAGTAGCCCAGGGCCTGTTTGCCTCGGATTCCTAAGAGGCTGTGCCTCTGTCTGAGACATTTCACCTGCCAGACGGGTGAGTCAGGACAATGAAACATTATAGAAACATTGTGTCAGGACATTGTATCCCAGTTTTTGTTTTATTTTTAGCACTTCCCAAGATCATTTGCTAGGTCACTAAGGGAAATGCCTTGTATATATTATTTTAATTGACTTCTGATTTTATTTCCATATCATTAGTAATATTTGCATCATTATGTTTATGTTCTCCTTGTTCATGTAAAATTCTACCTGTTACAAAGGTGTTGTATCTAGGAAGGCAGGACACCTGAGTTCTGGTCTCTACCACAGTTACTGGGACTTTTATTTTATTCTTCTTAGCACTAAGAGAAGGAATTATTATGAAATACTCTGCATTTCCCAGGTAGTACATTCAGATCTGACATTTTAGTGGTAAAGTTAGAAATTTTCTTCACAAGTGTTTTGAGATCTCATGGCAGAATTCTTTTTTTTCCCTCTCTTGAGCTTTAGCTCTTTAACAATTTTGAAGATTGGTCTGCTGTGTGATAGTTTTTACTAACCTTTTATTATCAGAAAATCCAGGAATTGTATTTCCTCCAGTGCTTTAACGTCTTTCCTACGTTTATTCAGACTTGGCTTTCTTTAGCTATCAGCTTTTTCCTCTGTTGGTTTTAACCAAGGATGTCTCCAGCTAAGACTCACATCTGTCTACCTCCTTGTGGCTCTGGCAAGCCTTTTCTTTTTTCTTTAACATTTTATTTATTTATTTTTAGAGAGGCAAAGGGAGGGAAAAAGAGAGAGAGAAAAATATCAATGTGTGGTTGCCTCTCACATGGCCCCCACTGGGGACCTGGCCCACAACCCAGGCACGTGCCCTGACTGGGAATCAAACCTGCGGCCCTTTGGTTCGCTTTGGTTCATAGCCTGCGCTCAATCCACTGAGCTACACCAGCCAGGGCTTGCAAGCCTTTTCTTTACCAAAGCATTTCCCGCTCTGTTTTTCTGGTGAGCTTCATGCCTTTTTTTGTGCATTCTCTGTATGTGCTCCTGGATTTTCCGTTTTGTTTGTATTCCAATTGCAATCCTTTGTGATTTCTTTGGGTCTTCCCCACAGGTGACAGTTCCTTGTCTCTCCGTACCTGGCTCATGACCCCTCTTCACATTCATGAAACTCCAGCCGAATATCGCTATAATATGGCCCATTCTGCAACTCACAGTGTGATTGAGAAGACTTTCCGAACACTCTGCTCCCGGTTCCGCTGCCTGGATGGGTCCAAGGGGGCACTGCAGTACTCACCAGAGAAATCCAGCCACATCATCTCGGCTTGTTGTGTCCTCCACAACATCTCCCTGGAACATGGGATGGATGTTTGGTCCTCTCCCACGGCAGGACCCGTGGAACAGCCCCCTGAGGAAGGGTATGAGCACATGGAGTCCCTGGGCCTAGAGGCTGACCGGATCCGCCAGGAGTTGGTGCTCACTCACTTTAGCTAACGTGAGAGGTAGGGAGGAGGAGGAAAACTTTCCAGAAGGACCTGTGACAGACTTCCTCCCTCAATAACCCCTACGCAGTTCCATCATCTAGCATAACTGAGTGTGGACACTCGTCACAAATTGACATTTAATTTGTGTGTTTTTTAGAAGAGTGGGGGCTATGCCAGAATGTCTTGATTCATTTGCAATTTTGTTAACTAAATCAAAAGCAGGACAACAGATCCCTACTATGCATTGAACTCCAGGTTGATCATCAGTCATTTGAAAGGTCACTGTCTGTAGATATTTATGATTGTGCCTACAATATCAAGCAAAGAGGAAATGGCATCTAGCCAGAACACTTTATTTTTGTTTCAATTATCTAGAGATTTCAAACGAAAACAATATTTATTTGTCCTGAATCATTCAGATGGCATTTTAGCTTTTCCACTTTGCTGCTGATATAGGCATAATCTGAGGCAAGTGTAAAAAGTAACTTTAAGTCGGAGAATGGTCTTCTGACATTGGTAAATGGCTACTAAGCTGAGTTTGCAGCTTTGTGTTTTTAAGATGTTAGGTACAGTGTGAAACCCAAAACCTTTATCTTTAGTCTTTCTGCATTAATTGGACTGTGACTTGGACCTAGTTCCTAGGGAGAACATCTGGACTCCAATCTCCTATTTCCAGCCCCAAGTAGGAGTTAGAGGCTAAATGGGTTAAGAACCCAATGAGCTTAAGGAAGAAAAGTCAAATATAGGTAACATAGTGGGCTTATACTTTACCAGGGAATCTAAAGACCCTGATAAATTGATGGACAGAGGAGAGTCACCCAGGTTTTAACAGCTCATGTCATAGATCACATTTCTTATGATTGTGATGTTAGAATGTCTTTTTGGCCATTCAGCTTTGAAATTCCTTGTACTGAAGGAAGACTTAGGGAATAAAGAAGGCATATGAAAGTATTAAGAAGGAGAGGTAAAAAGAACATCATTTCACTTGAAATTAATTTTGAAGTTAGACCTACTTGAATATCTTGTATGCAAAGTAATGGACAGAATTTCCCAGGAAATAAATAATCCCCCACCACATCTTATTCTAAAATTATACTGATACAAAAATAACCTGATTGGAATAATGAAAGTGTAAATTGGGTTCACACATTGGTGCCTTTGCTAGGACAAAAAAAGAGACTTTCCTGAGGATTGCCTTGTTCCCCATTTTTCATCCGTTCACCATGTGATACCTCTGAATTGTCCTCTTGGATCATTTCCTACCTGCCTTTGGCAGTGTGAACCTGGTAACATTCAAAGGAAAGAAATGAACAGCAGATGACAGAGAAACTTGGAAATAAATTGAGGGTGACTCATCCACAAGATTAAAAACAATTATGGATTATTATCTGCCGTTTATTTCCACTCCAAATGCTATTTTTCCATCATCATCCTACACTGTAAGGAGCGGGTCCATTTGGCAGGAGGCTGAGCCCACATGCACAATGAAGTCATTGAGATGGGAGTGGACAACAAAGAGGGGACTGTGAACTTCGGCTCTGCTTAGTGTGCAACAGAGGTGCCCTATTACATTTTTTCCTTTGTAAAGTTTAACTTGTCATCCAAGCTTGCTTTGTCTCCTTCATAAGGTAATATTTTAACTCTCACAGTCTTTCCAAGTTTCCTGAGGTGGATGTTTTTCCCTGTAAAGTTTTGGTTCTGACTATCACAAGAGGAAAGGGTTATGGCCACCCATGCATCGTAAATGGCAAGGTGGAGAGTAATCTTGGAAAGTGCCTAGCATTTTAGCCTTAGAAAACTACATTAAAGGAAAATTGGGGCTTTCACAACTCAATCGATGGTGACATGAAGTCTGAGTTGGAAAGACAGTCTTGGAGAGATTTCAAAAGCAATTTCAAGTCTTACTTACATACCAAAGATAATTTCTAAGTGCTGAACTGACTGAACATTGGCTGATGGTGTTTTTCCCTGGGAGCATTTTATTAATATTTCCTAATAATTCTACAGAGTAACTGTGTAAATATATTCTTTTAATCTCCTTTCAATCTGGATTTTGACAGGCCAGGATTTTTTCAGTTCATAGTCACATTTCCCCTAAAATGACCTAGGGGAGGGATCAAGGTTTGTACTTCCAGATTGCTAAGAGCTTGCTCATAGTGGCTTTTTATGTAAGTGCCTGAGAAGTCTCCTCTTGAGGACCTTATTGTGGATTCATAGCATCTTCCTGGCACAGCTTTGGGAAAGAGTCAAAGATTTTGCCTGTCTTATGTAAGCCTCATCTTCCCATGGACGACCATCCGGTCAGCATAGGAGTTTTCCAGATTTGCCCTCAGGTGTTTCAAGACAGCCAAGTCCAAAGATACATTAAGAGAAAACTACAATATTGGTCATCGCTGCTTTACCAATTCCAAATTACACAAAAGAGGGACCATAAACATATTCCTAGTTTAAAATGAACAGAAAACGGAAAAAATACATGTAAAGAAAAATAAACTAACAGAGAGGGAGCTCTTTTCCTGACCCTTGGACTGTAAGAGTCTATAGCAAGTGAATCTAACTTGGGGACGAAAAACAGGACACAGTTTTCATGGCGTCATGCAGTGAACACCTGTAAAAGTAGGGAGGGGTAAAATAGAGGCTAGACAGGTAAGAGACATACTGCGATTGTATCCCTGACTGAAACCGACTCCAGGACTGAGCTTACCAGTCTCTTTCCCTGGCAATGGAGGAGAATTTAGGGAGAAGACCAGAAAATACATCAATGAGTCTTAGCCATTGTGCACACACACGTCCTCAGAGCCCATGGCACACGGTCGCTAGAGCCCACTCAGACCTTACGAAGTCGACTCAGAATTAAACTAAGATTTTACTGATTGTGAGAATGGCCACAAAGGGAGAAAGGTAAAGTACTGACTGGAGGCTGGGGACAACCCAGTTCCCTAGCATAAACCGTGCACAGGCTTTTTAGGAAGAAAATATGACTGCCACCTAAAATCCACTTTGTGATAGTCGAATATGAGAGATGAGATATCTGGATACTGAATAGGAGCAAGGAGAGTAGAACTTGAAACCACAAGCTAGTGAATGTCAGTAGAAAAAGTCTTTGAGAGGAATCTCCATGTTCGCCCAGCAGCACACTGCACCTCTATCACTCTGTTGAGATGCATTCTAACCTCACATACATCGCTTTCTTCAGGGAAGGACTGACATCTTACTCCAGAGTTGTAAAATATTCATGTATTTTAATCCATTGATAAATTCCACCTCTGGAAAATGTATTTTGTATCTGAGTACCATTTATTTACATCAAAAACACACCCACACATTAAAACCCTACAAGTTTACATAGACGCATGGAAACTTTTTTGTTTTTTTTCACCACCATTGGAAATTTATTTAATATAAATAATTTCAAAGAAGGAAGAGCCTCTTTGGCTCTCTCTCCTTCTCTGGGCTGCTGCAGTCTAACCACACCGCTTCTAACTTTACCATTCAGCCCAAAGTGTGTATATTATCCTACAGTGCTGTGAGACCAGGTTACAAAAAAACAGGATAAAACATCAAAAAAAGAACAATAGAATTGCAACAGCAAAACCTACAGCTGGCTCATCATTTTGGCTGCTCAGGCCTAACTACTTCTGGGGCTTCCTAATAAGAGGACTCATGGTCCTGCTAGTTATCTCACACTAGGTTTAGGCCTGACTTGTTTCTTGGTGCCCAAAGCCAAGGTAAGAATCAATATCCTTCCCTTCACTCCTTTCCCCTCCCTTCACTCCATCTTACCTTCAAGAGGGTGGCTACCCTAGGAGAGTCCTATGAGAATACAATAATCAACAACATAATGATGAATTATTGAGTCTTAACACCAATATGTAGGCAGTGGTGGTGCATCCCAGGATGATCTTCTGCCCACCTGTTTTACTTTTTTCAGGTTGTCCTTCCTTCCTGTGGGCTTGAGGGTTTCAACTGATCTCTTGTGACCTACTCTTCTGTCCAATAGACTTCTCCATAAGAACAAGTGTACTGTTGTCACGCTGAGGCTTAACCCACACTTGAAAAGAAACAGTTCTCTAAAGAAATTTATCTGTAGATATGCAACTTTGCCAGCAGAATAAGCCTGAACCACCTTAAAAAAATTTTTTTTTGATACTTTCCCAAGGATATGGTTATTGACTTTAGAAAGAGAAGGAGGGAGACAGAAAGAGGAAAAAAAAAACATTGATGTGATCAATCGGTTGCCTCCTGAAAGGGTCCCAGGGACCAAACCCACAACCTAAGTATGTGCCCTGACTGGGAATCAAACCCACAACCTTTTGGTGCACAGGATGACACTCCAACCAACTGAGCCACCTAGCAATGGCAGAATAAGCCATCTTTTTTTTTTTTTTTAATGATTTCACAGGACAGTCTATTTTCAGCTTCTTTGAAATCTCCATTTTTCAGATGATTTCAGATTTATATTTGTGTAACTTTCTGTTGTTTTTCCCAAAGTAAAAGTCTCCAGCCCTGACTGGTTTAGCTCAGTGGATTGAACGTAAGCTGCAAACCAAAGGGTCGCTGGTTCGATTCCCAGTCAGGGCACATGCCTGAGTTGCAGGCCAGGTCCCCAGTGGGGGCCACGAGAGAGGCAACCACACATTGATGTTTCTCTCCCTCTCTTTCTCCCTCCCTTCCCTTCTGTCTGGAAAGAAATAAAATCTTAAAAAAAAAAAAGCCTTCTAAATGTGGCTCTTAAAAAACAACAACAAAGTAAAAGTCTCCAGCTTTTGAAAAACTGAAAACTTTTTGTAGCCTTAAAATTACTTTTTTTAAAGCCTTTCTCACTGAAATCAAGGTTTAAAAATAATGTTATTTGGGTCAAGTTTGAATGAGGGCTATAGTTCTACACACTATTGCATGTATTCTAAAGCATATATTCCAGAAGTAGAAGCTCAATCGCAGGATGACAGCAAGGGAGAGTTTATTTGGCCCAGGAACGTGGAGGAGACTGCTTATTCAGTTGTCACCTAGTATTCCTTTGCCCCTGAGTTTTGATGGGTTACATGGCTGCCCAGGATAAAGGCTAACTGCCAGTTAGGTGTGGCCATGTGACAGTTCTGACCAGTGGAATGAATATAAGTGGAAATGTCCAGTGCTGTTTTCTAGATCTGTCCTTGGTAGATCTAGAAAGTTAGGAGAAGGAGACATGCCTTTCCTCTTTTAGCTTCTTGCTGATTGGAATGTAGATATGATTGGCTAGAGCTTGAGCAGCCATCTTGGATCTGAGATGAAAGCCACTTTTTATTTATTTATTTAAAATATTTTATTTATTTTTAGAGAGAAAGAGAGGGAGAGAAACATCCATCCATTTCCTTTTTCGTACACACCCAGACTGGGAACCAAACCAGCAACCTAGCCATGTGCCTACACTGGTTAATTGAACCAGTGACCTTTTGGTTTGTGAAACAATGACCAACAAATTGAGCCAGACCAGTGAGGGCACTGATATTTATTTGTTCGTTTGTTTCTTTTAAAGATTTTATTTATTTATTTTTAGAGAGGGGAAGGAAGGGAGAAAGAGAGGGAAAGAAACATCAATGTGTGAGAAAAACATTGGTCACAAGCCCCCAACCTGGGACTGGCCTGCAACCCAGGCCTGCGTCCTGACTGGGAATTGAACCAGCAACCTCCAGTTTCTCTGGCCAGTGCTCAACCACTGAGCCACATCAGCCAGGGCATTGACTGAGTTTTAGAGAGAGTGAGGAAGGGAGAGAGAGACAGACAGACACATTGATTTGTTGTTCCACTTATTTATGCATTCATTGGTTGGTTCTTGTTACCTCTATTGGGATGACATGCTAACCACCTCAGCTACCCAGCCAGGGCCTGAAAGACACTTTTTTTTTTTTAAGATTTTATTTATTTATTTTTAGAGAGAGAAGGGAGGGAGAAAGAGAGGGAGAGAAACAGCAATGTATGGTTGCCTCTCACACGGTCCTCATGGGGACCTGGCCCGCAACCCAGGCATGTGCCCTGACTGGAAATCGAATCGGGACCTTCTGGTTCCCAGCCCGCGCTCAATCCACTGAGCTACACCAGCTGGGCTGAAAGACACTTATTGAAGATGTCAAAGCAACAAAACAGAAACCTGGTTCCTGACACTGAATGGCCACACTTTACCCTGGGCTGTAATCTCTGGATTTCTTTTATATGACAGAGAAATAAATCTATCATTACATATATACATATATACATTTAGTCTGTCATATTATATATAATTATCAATTCATATATATACATATATGAATTGTCCCTTAAACATTTTCAGGGACTTAACGGAGGAGATTGTTTAAAAATAACAATAGGCACGCTTTCCCTCTGGGAGCATGCCTGTGCCTTTCCCTTCCCTTTCTTCTTCCACTCAGGCATGCTTCCTTGGCAGTTCTTTCTCCTAAATTCCGAGGGCCTTTCTTTTGTTTCTCTAACTTGTTTCCTGAGCTGAGGCGGACCAGCTGGCTCACTTTTACCACCTCTGTACCTTTCTAAATACACTTTCTCTTATAATTCGGAAAAAAATACCCAATAAATTATAACACTAACGTTATAATGTCTTTCATTTTGATTGGATTATAAACTCGTAAGGGACTATCTTGTTTTCTTTTTATATCTTCACTCTCCAGGTCTCCTTCCTTCTTAGGGGGAGGTGTGGTAAATTGTATTATTGCTAATACTTGGTAATCAATATTTGTACTGATCTGACTATGCGATTTATTTGAATTGTACCTAGGATGTGCATATTAATCCATATTTGTGCTGAACATATTTGGTTGTTTACTAAGAGACCAGAAGGAGGCTATTGTTGTGACGATGAAAATGCCAACACACTTTGTCAGGCTCTGAACCCAGAGACTGGATCATCCTGCAAGAAACTTGCCTGTGGTTGTAGGCCATTGGAAAGAGATAAAAGAGAAAGGCAGTACAGGTGTTATTTATTTATTTTTCTCTGTCTTAAGGACTACACAACCCTGAATTTTCCCAACTCCTCTTTGCTAGGCTTATGGGAGCTAAATTGGAGCTTTAATAGATTTTTCACTTTCTCAGTCTGGATTCTCGCTCTGTGCCTGTCATATGTATATGTACCCATACACATATCTATATCTATGTATCTATCCAAAATCTTTTCTTTACCTCACTGGTACGTGAGGAAACTATCAAATTTGCTCAATTGGGATAGTGTTGGGAGTCCATAAGATTGTAGCTGAACTATTGTCAAGACAAATGTTACTGTGCTATGGACTGGATTTTCAACACTCTCAAGAAAAACTCCAGTTCTCTAAACAAGTTAGCCGGCAACCGACAGAGAAAATGGCAGAAACACAGGGTTTCTTTACTCCTTGGCTGATGATCCATCTGGGTTTGTTTGTTTATGCCTCGGACAGGAGCCGGACTTTGAGTAGAACCGAGATGGCTTTCGGCGCTCGATTGCAGTTCCTTGAACGACTGCGCGGGCGCTCCTCCTTTGATGTCTGGGACGTTCGTGCATTCGGTGATCTTTTGCGCCGTCTTCTTGCTTGATGTCTCCTCAGCGGCGGCGGCGCCGGGTCGAAGGCTGACTTATCCGCGAGGCCCCGCGCTCGGGCTGCTTTCTCCCGCGGGTCGGTAGAGCGGACCACCGCTTCCTTTCTGCCTCTTCTTCCTCTTCGCGGCTCAGTCCCCTCGCCGGGCTGCACACCGAGCCCCCGTCCGCCTCGCAGGTAGGCCCGGGAGGAGCCTGGGAGGCCCGGCCCGGCATCCTTCCGCCGTCTGGTGGAGGAGACCTTGGCGCCGGCGGGTGGGCGGGCGGGTCGGCTGCGGAGACGCGGCCGGAGGAGGAGCTTCCCGGCTGCGTTCGGGGGCGCGGTCGGCGAGGCGGCGGGGCTCTGAGGGAGAAGCCGGAAGGGGGGAGAGATGCTGGGGCTGCTCGGTGTGACTCGGTAGGCGGGGGATGCCGGGTCCGGGGCGGGTGTCGTCACCCCCAGCGAGGGGGGAACTCGCTCTGCTGGCCTGGACGGGGCATGGCGCGCTTCGACCCCGCTTCCTTTCTCCTCCCTGCCTCCCCAGCTGCCCTGTCAGGGCTCGGTCGCACTGGGGACCCCCGATGAGGTCGGCCTCGGACGGGGCTCCGCAGTGGGCGTTAGGCACCTGGAGCCAGGCGCTCCCGCTCCTCTGAGCGAAGTGTTCCGTTCTCACCTTTTGGGGGTGGGGAAACTGAGGCCGAGGTCCGGGGTGTGTCTCCCCCCGCACCCCCCGCAGATCTCTGCGGGCTGAGGGTCGTCGGCTGGTCCGTGCGTCCTCCTGCCCAGGCAGGGACCGGGACGTGCCCCCGGCGGCCGCGTCCTGCGGGGCTGCGCGGCTCCCGTCGGCGTTGCTTCTCAGAGTCTGGATTGTTTCCGCGAGAGGAGCCGTGCCCGTTCCGTTCCGCCTCCCGACGGAAGGTGCCGGCGGTTGCCGGGTTTGCTTTCTGGCCGCCCTGGGTCTCGGTGGGAGCCTCGGCGGCTCGGGTCCGGCGGGCCGGGCGCGGCTTGGAGGGGGGCCCGGGCGCGGTGTGGCGACCGCGTGTGCGGCAGGTCCGGGAGCCGGTCCCGCGCTGTGTGCGTGGAAAGTTAGCGCGCGGGGAGCTCCCGGCCGGGGGGCTTCGGGGACCGCGCGTCCTTAGCGCGTTTTATTTTCGTGGGATTCGGGGTCACTGTGCCGATTGAGAAAACCATCCTCGGCGCAGGGGTCCTTCCAGGCGGACGCGTGTTTCCGTGGTAGGAGAACGGTTTGAGGGGAGAACAGACGGAATTCCGCGCCCTCGGGTGGGCGCTGCACACGCCTGACGTTCCTTTACCCATGTTAGCACCTCACGTGAGCGGAGGGGAGGTCGCGGTGCCTGCCACTTACTTCCATTTCTGTTTTCGGCGAGGTCAGCAAGATTGTCGCGCAGGCCCCCGAGGACGCGCGCGTTGCGGGCGCCGGGACCTCGGTGCTGGCGGGAAGGGGTTCGGGGCGCGCCCCCGGCCGCGGCGGTGCAGACCCCGGACTGGACGCCGGGCCTGCAGCTGGTGCTCGGAAGGACGCGGTCGCGGTGGCGGAGGCCGGGCGCCGGAGGAGGAAGGGCCGCTGTCCCCGGGGCGCGGTGTCCCGCCGGCTCCCAGTGAGTGCCGGAGAACAGACGGAGTTTGCTCTGAGGTAGAAACAGATGCTAGGGACGTCCCGTCGCGTTTTTGTGGGAAACAATTCGCAGAGGCTGAAGGCGACCTGAGGGGGAGGAGCGATTCGGTGGTTGTGTCGGGTAGAGACCCACTCAGCTCGCTTCCCCGCGGTTGAGGCCGGGCCCCCTGTCAGCGTCGGACCGGCTCTCCCGCGGCACTTCCTGTCGGAAGGTGGCGGGCTCCGAGTGCGGCTGGACGACCCCGCCTTCCGACGGGAAAGTTCTCTGGGGTCAGTGAAGGTGGGAGCTTCGTTGACTGTCTTCTCGAACTTGCCCTGGAAGGAGTTACGGATATCAGTTGAAAACAACTGGCATTTTCATTAGCAAAGTAATAACTTAGCTTTATACTATGTGTTTTCAAAATATTTTCAACATGTGTTAAGAAGCTCATGAAACTTTTATATTTTTTATCATGGCCCTTTAAGCTGCTTATTAATATTGAATCCATACATTTATGGTCTTCAAGGATCTTCATGAATGATGGCAGTTTATGTTGATAACTTACCTCACTCTTAAAGGAATTAGAGAAGAGGTTTTGTTGTTACCACACTTAGGTCTCTTTTAAAGCTGTGTCTTGATAGTTTTGTTTTTTTAAAGATTTTATTTATTTATTTTTAGAGCAAGGGGAAGAGAGAGAGAAAGAGAGGGAGAGAAACACCAATGCGTGGTTGCCTCTCGCACGCCCCCAGCTGGGACCTGGCCCGCAACCCAGGCCTGTGCCCTGACGGGATTGAACCAGCGACCTTTCCCGACCCGCTGAGCCACACCAGTCAGGGATGATAGACTTATTTTGGAATGGGGTGCAAATCTTTTTGCCCAGTGGTTTGGTTTACAAAAAAACAACCAAAAAAACAACCCCCCCAAACGTAAAGTTCCTTTAATCATAGTCATTCTTGTTTCTTTCTCCAATTGTTCCTCATAAACCTAAAGAGAACTTTCTGTTTATTGTCAGAATTTCTGTTTATACAGAGGTACCATGGTACAACCTGTTTTGTGGTTTAAGAGTGATTTATATTTTACATTTTAAAGCCTGTCCTCTCCCTCAAGTTAATTAGACCTATTTTTTCCTTTTCCCAAAACTAAAGTTAGTTACTGATAGATAAAAAATTTTGTGATCAGTTTTTGTCAGAGTGTATTTATGTATCCAGTAGTATGTGGCAATCTGCCAAAGTGATGTGGTTAGAAAAAAAAACAGATTAAGGAATCAGGAGACCAGGGTTTAAGTCCTAGGTTTACCAGCTTAACTAGCTGAGAAGTCTTGTACCAATTTTTTAAGGAGGCTATAAGGAAGGTTACATATGTTTAATCTCATTTATATTCATAATAGTCTTTCAAGGTAGATTTTATTTTTCCTGATGGATACTGAACTCAGAGAGAGTAAATAATTTAACCAAGATCACACAGCAAGTGTATAGCAGAGTTGGGCTTGATATCCAAGGCTTTGAATGCTTTTATGAGTCTGTTTGTTCATTTATTTATTTTTTAAAAAAGATTTTACTTCTTTATTTTTAGAGGGGAAAGGAGGGAGAAAGAGAGGAAGAGAAATGTCAATGAATGGTTACCTCTCATGCCCACCCCCACGCCCACTGGGGACCTGGCCCGCAACCCACACATGTGCCCTGACTGGGAATTGAACCAGTGACCCCTTGCTTTGCAGGCCAGCACTCAATCCACTGAGCCACAACAGCCAGGGCTATGAGTCTGTATTTAAAGAATGGGAAAGATAACACTTCTATCATAATTCTTCTGTTGAAAAAGTATGTGAAGCTTCTTTGAAAAGATAAAGTGCTCTTCAAATGTTAACTTCCATGCTATCTTACAGCCACAATGAACAGATGTCATCTAGGTTCTTGGACTACTTGTTTTTTTCAAGGCACCATTATGCTTGACAGTTAAGGAGAATAGAGGTGATAAACATTAAACCATCATTGAAAGAGCTTACTAACATGATGTGGAAAGGAATAAGTGCATGGAAGTGCTAGTGAAATGTGAATTTTAGGTGCTGCATGTTTAGATGGAGTGGGACTAAGCATATTTACCCCCTCTCTTCCAGTTAGTCCCGGTTTGTGTGTCTATAAATTAGTGTAGTATCTTTTCCAATTTGTTCTCTCTCTTCCTTTGCTCTTGGGGTTGATATTTCCACTTCTCCATCTAAACTTTTCCCCTTTTTCATTGAGTGTTTTTTTCTACTGTGTTTATTCCTGAGATATGAAGTATGCCTATTACACCTTTGGAACTATTTCTTTATTGACTGTATTTCAGCCCTTACCATTTCAGACTTTTGTTCATCCAGCAAATATTTATTGAATCCTCATTAGATGCTGGAATACAAAGGCAGACATGAGGGTTCTTGCTCTTATGGAATTTATTCCAGTGGGAAGCAGAGTTGACCGGGTATCTGATGAATACTGAAATTTAGGCTGTGCTCTGAAAGAAACAATCCAGGGCTGACACAGAGAGATGAAGGAGAGAGGAGGGCACTGTGTGTTCACAGGGATTGCAGTTGTCAGTCATGACATCCTTAATCCCTCTAAAATTGTGGTTACAACATACCACCATTCAGTAAATTATAGTTTCCCCCTACTGCCATCACAATGGAAGTCTTCATTTAAAATTGCTACATGTAATAGTTGTCTGTTACTTAATGTATGATGACACTGGGTTCGCTGTGGTAAAGGATAACTACGGCTTATAAATATCCAGTGTACTTGCCTAATGAGTTTAATATTTTAATTCTAATGTGACCTAAATTTAATTAGTTCTCATTTTTTCCCCAAATAACTATTATTTGGAAGTTGGGATCAATGAGTTCGAACACTAGATACATACCATGTCTTCAGGTGTATTTGTAGCAGGGAATAACCTGAAGTGCATTGTATAAGGCAACAGACTTAGGAGAATTGTCATGAATTTGAGAGAGGAAAAATGTAGCATCTAATGGTGAGTGTTTATATAACAATATGATCTTGTTTGGTGACTTCTAAGAATTAAAAGTATCTTTAAAAATTTTTAATTTATTGATTTTAAATAATTTTTTTTAGATTTTATTTATCTATTTTTAGAGAGAAGGGAAGGGAGGGAGAAAGGGAGAGAAACATCGATATGTGAGAGAAACATCCATTGGTTGCCTCTTGCACACCCTCAACTGGGACCTGGGCCGCAACCCAGGCATGTGCCCGCCCTGACTGGGAATCGAACCAATGACCTTTTGGATTGCATGTTGGCATTGAACCACACCAGCCAGGGCTATTCACTGACTTTGGCGGGGGGCGGGGCGGGGGGGTTGTCCAGAGAGAGAGAGAGAGAGAGAGAGAGAGAGAGAGAGAGAGCGCGCGCGCGCGCGCGCGCGCGCGCGCGCAACCAACAGACAGACAATCAACATTGACCCATTGTTCTACTCATTCACACATCCATTGGTTGACTCCCATCCTTTGGTTGACTCTTATATATGCTCTGACCAGGGATTGAACCCACAACCTTGGCTCATCAGTATGATGCTCTGACCAACTGAACTGCCTGGCCAGGGCTGTCTCCAGTCACGACATGGTGCTGGCTGCAGACCCACGTCCCTTGGGGCGGCTGGTGTGGCTGAGGAAATGTGGACTCATATTTTTATCTGTAGAATTAACTGAGGTAGATTTCACATTTAATGATTTCATCATTTGTTTATTTCAGCTTCCCAGGATAAAATGTATATATTCTTTCATGAATCAAAGTTACTTTATTAAAGGCATATATGCCAATGATGTGATGAAACACCTGAATTTTGTTGAGTTGAAGAGGATTAATATGCATGTTTGATTTGGGGGATATTTTAGTCTAGCTGACCACAGAAAACAGGGCAGAAAAATGTCTTCCCAAACTTTTTTTTTTTTTTTTAAGATTTTATTTATTTTAGAGAGAGGGGAAGGGAGGGAGACAGAGAGAGAGAGAGAAACAGAAATGTATGGTTGCCTCTCACATGGCCCTCACTGGGGACCCGGCCCGCAACCCAGGCATGCGCCCCCACGGGGAATCGAACCGGGCCCCTCTGGTTCCCAGCCCGCGCTCAATCCACTGAGCTACACCAGCCAGGGCTGTCTTCCCAAACTCTTGAATAACAACATAGTGGCACCGACTCTGGAGCCAAGCAATCTGGGTGCAAAATCCCAGTGCCACTACTTACTTAATAGCTGTGCAACTTGGGCAAGTTATTAATCTCTCTGTGTCTTTCCTCATCTGTAGAATATCATATAGTTATGAGAATTAAATGAGTTAATATATGTAAAGAACAGCACATAGCACTGTATATGCTAGTGTCATTTTCAGTGTTATTATAACAAGATAAAGACTACAAGTTCTGTCTGGAAAGTATCCAGCCATGTACTATGAAAAATAGAGGCCTTTATTGAAGAAGATACAAGATACAAGAAACATTGTACAGCCCTGGCTGGCGTAGCTCAGTGGATTGAATGTGGTCTGGGAACCAAAGGGTCCCGGTTCGATTCTCAGTCAGGGCACATGCCTGGGTTGTGGGCCAGGTCCTCCAGTGAGGACCATGTGAGAGGCAACCATACATTGCTGTTTCTCCCTCTCTTTCTTCCTCTGTTTCCCTCTCTCTAAAAATAAATAAATAAAATCTTAAAAAAAAAAAAAAAGAAACATTGTACATAGGACAATGATGTCTCAGTCCCCATCAAACTAGGCACCTTGGAACCTCACACAGTTCTCAGTGTCTCTTCCACTGTTCAAAACACTTTGCAAAATCCTTTGTTGGAATCATCATCAGCTTTCCTGGTGTATTTTCCTGAATCTCATCAATGGTTTGAAATCTCTTGCCTTTCAAGGTGATTTTAGTTTTGGGAAAAGACAGAAGTCACAGGGTGCCAAATCTGGGCTGTTTGGCTGAGTCACCTGGGTGATTTGATGTTTCACCAAAAAAACTGCATGAGAGGAGGAGAGGTGATGTATGAGCGGGTGCGTTGTTGTGAAGTTACTTATCACCAGTTGCCCATAGCTGCAGCCTTCTGAATCATCCAAATAGTTTCCATGGAGGAATGTGCAAGCCTCATGCAAAATTTGATGCACATTCCTTGCTCAGTCATTTTAAATGTGATAGCCACACAGTACAGATGCTCACTCAGCAGTGTCTGCTGCCCCACTGACTAGTACAGTGAAGTTGTCCTTGTTCACGCATACACATTCCAGTCCACTCTCCTTGGCTGCCAGATTACATTGGTTTTACACAAACTCTTCTCGTTACATCAACAGTGGCTGGACTTTTTCTGGACAGATCTTGTTGTATATGTCCTTCAGAAGGAGAACAAGTAATAGCGATACTTAGACTGAACTTTAGGGTGTTTTGAGAAAACCTGAATAGGGAGTAGGAAGTTAAAGCAGCATATATGCGCCTCCTTCCCCTGAATGCCCTTCAGATTAAAGTAAGAGGTAGAGTCCTTACTGGGAGAGAGAAACGTAGAAAACAGCATTGTCTGAATGAGTTCCAAATATGATAGGTGGCAAAATGTTGAGGATTTTGTAATACAAGTAGCAAAACAGGCCAGAGGTATTTTAGGAACAGAAGAACATTTCTTTGTGAAACAGGTAGAAAATATTAGCATCTGAATTTTACCATCTATTTGTTTTATATTGTTTTTTTCAATTTTATAAAATTCTCACCCAAGGACTTGCTTATTGATTTTAGAGAGCGGAAGGGAGGGAATAGAGAGAGGGAGGGCTAGAAACATTGATTCGAGAAAGAAACATTGATTGGTTGCTTCTTTTATGTGCCCAACCTGGGACCAAACCTGCATCTTAGGCATGTGCCCTGACTGGAAATTGAATAGTTGACTTTCCAGTTTACAGGAGGATGCTCTAACCAACTGAGCCACACTGGCCAGGGTGAGTTTTACCATCTATTTAAACAGTGATTTACCGTCTATTTGAACATGATTAGTGCTTGAAGGATTTTGAAGTTGATTAAAGGCATGGAAAAGAATGATATTTAGGGAAAAGTCAAAGCTACCAAATTGCCTTGGCTAAACTTCTGAAGAATGAACATATTTTTTGCATAATGGTGAAGACTAACAATCCAAAAGAGTTGGTTCTTTATGCCATTGTAAGTTGTGAATTGCTTCAGTCTTTGCCTTAACTGTTTGTTTTCCTCTCTAAGTCTTTATGATATTCCTTATCTGTCATTAAAAAAACCTAATGATTATAGTGGAGTCTGTTTTTTATTTCATTCATTTAGTCAGTGTTTATTGAATATCTGCCTCTGTGATAGGTAGTGAGGATACCATAAGAACTAATCAGAACCAGTGCTTATTGAAATGCTTTGTGTCATTGATTCTTTTCATTCTCAAAACAACCTTATCGTACCCTGGCTGGTGTAGCTCAGTGGATTGAGCGTGGGCTGGGAACCAAAGGGTCCCGGTTCGATTCCCAGTCAGGGCACATGCCTGGGTTGCAGGCCAGGTCCCCAGTGAGGGCCATGTAAGAGGCAACCATACATTGCTGTTTCTCTCCCTCTCTTTCTCCCTCCCTTCCCCTCTCTCTAAAATAAATAAATAAATAAAATCTTAAAAAACAAAAACAAAAAAACAACCTTATTGTGTAGGTACTTTTATTCTTCCCATTTTATAGATGTTGAAATTGTGGCACAGAGAGGCTAAGTAGTTTGCCCAAAGTCATAGAGTTAGTAAGTGGCAGAACCAGGATTTGAAACCCAAGCAGCCTTGCTCCAGAGTCCCCTGCTCTTAATCCCTAAATTATATTGATCCTAAACTACAAACAATTCTAAACTTTCTAAACTACTGCCACTCTACTAAGATTAGAGTAAAAAAAAATAGACATTGTCCATGCCCTTATAGAAATTATAGTCCAGAGGAGAGAATCAGTTAAAAAAAAAAGCACCAGTAAATGTGTAATTGCAAAGTGTGTGAAGTCCCATGATGGATAAGTAGAAAGGAGATTATAATAGGGGAACTTGAATTATATTGGAGCTTTAGGGAGGTTTCTCTGAAGTGATACTTAAGCAGAGACTAGAAGGATGAAAAGGGAAGGTAAAGGCAATGTCACGTAGGGCAGGCTTGGGGTGGGAAAGACCTTAGCACATTTCAGAAACTGAAAGGAGATTGGTGTGGTTGGAATACAGTGGGGGAGGAAGGGAGGGAAGAGGCTTAGTACAGGGATAGAGACTTAAAGCCAGGACTATGTCGAGGAGTTTGGATTTCTTTATAAAGTATAAATTTGAAGGTTTTAAGATGAGTGTTGTGACTCTATATGATTTTAAAAGATTTCTCTAGAGGCTACATTGTAGAAATTTTTGGGTTAAAAAATTGGAAGTTATGGAAAATTTGGAAAGAGAAAAGGGGGAAGTATGATAGTTGGGATGTCTTATAGTGATCCAAGCAAAAGATAATGATGGTTTGGATTAGGCTGTAGGCAGTGGGGATGGAGGAAAGTAGAAAGGTTCAGTAGATATTTTAGAATTAGGACAGGCAAGACCTAATGGATAGTATATGTGGGAAGAGGTGTCAAGTATGATTCCCAGATTTCTGGCATGAGCATCTGGGTAGATGGAGTTGCCATTTCTGAGATGGAAACACTGGAGGAGGAGCAGATTTTGATTAGAGTTGGGGAGTGGAATGAAGACCTCAATTTTAGTCATGCTAAATGTGAGATGTGGGAAAACATACAAGTGGAGACATCAGGCAAGCAGCCTTCGAGCTAAGACTCAAAAGTGGTGCTGGAAATAAATCTGGATGCTTTCGGTATATAGGTGGTATTTACAGGCAAGAGAAATGGAGGCAATTACTTGGAGGAAAGGTATGTATAGCTTAGGAAGAGTGCTCAGGATCCATCTCTAAGGAACTTAAGAGAAAAATCTCAGAAGTGGAGAGAGGAGGAGCATATTTCAAGAAGGAAATGATCCACCTGTATTTTGTTATTTTAGTAACATAGAGATCGTTGGTGATTATTGCAAGAACAGTGTTGGAGGAAAGCAGGGCAAGAAGCCAAATTGAAATGGTTTTAAGAAGTGGGAAGAGAGATAATGGAAATGGTTTGTATATTTTGATTATTAGAATGTCTGCCTTCCTATGAGGAGTAATACTTTAAGAAGTAATACAATAAGATCCATGAAGATAGGAACAATACCTTTTCATTTTTGTGTTCCTGATTGCTTAACTTTGGTCGTGTGCCAGGAGGATGTATGTATTAAAGGGGAAAGGGGTGATGGAATGAGGATATTTGCAAAATGGGGAGAGTAATGATTCCAGTGGTTTCTATATGTGGCCTGGGGGTTTAGGGTTTTATGTACTTTTCAACTTGTCTATTATGAACCTTTCTTTTTGCACCTTCCTACGTAGTGGGTCTTTGTATTTTGCTATTAGCTTTTTTTTTCTTATCATTTTTTTAAATAATTTTTTTTGTTTAATTACAGCTATTTGCATCCTCTCCCCTCCCCGCAATGCTATTAGCTTTTAAAGTTCATTACTTGTATTTTTTTTCTTACTGTTCTCCTGTGTTGTTGTTGCTATAGTTAATTAGCCAATATGCTTAATTATTTGATCTATTTCTTTATTCATTCACTTATTTAATGGCTCTTATTTCCATACAGGATACTGTATAATTGTGACTCTAGTCTTGATTTTGGTTTCTATTTTGTTTCCTATTTACATATTCTTTGCTCAGAGTCTCGTTGGCTATATTGAAATTATATTAAACATTTGGCTGCCATTCTACCTGGAATTTTATATCATGACTTTCCTGGGAAGGGCTAGGCATTTTATGCATATCTTTCTTGTTAGTTCTTCTGGCATTCTTTAAAAAAAAAATTGATGTAACACAAAATTAGCCATTTTGAAGTAAATGATTAAGTGGCATTTAGTATATTCATAGTGTTGTGTAACTGCCATCTCTGTTTAGTTTCAAAACGTCTCCATTACTCCAAAGTAAAACCTCTTTTCCAATTAAGCAGCTTCTTTTCATTCCTCCTTTCCACTAGCCCCTGGGAACCAGCAATTTGCATTCTGTTTTTATGGGTTGACCTGTTTGGGATATAATGGAATCATATGATATACATATAACCATTTGTGTATATCTGTGCCATAATTTGTTTATCCATTCAGCTGTTGAACATTTGGACTGTTTCCACCTTTTGGGTATTGTCAGTAGTGTCAGTTGTCAATAGTGTGTGTAAGATGTGTGTATATGTACTTGATTTTAGTTGTTTTGTATATGTACTTATGAGTGGAATCGCAGGGCCATAGAGTGTGTGTGATTTGAGAGTTGTTAGCTGGGTTTAGATTGGGATTGAGAATCTTTTCCTGTACGTTTAATTTTTTAAGGAACTGTACTACCCTAACATACTGGTTTTATTATTTGCATTTTACTGATGGGATAATTGAGGCACAACATCTGCATCATCTTCAGAGCAAGTCAGTGATGGAGCTGGGAATTTAAGACTTAATCATGTTCTTTGTCTAAGGTGACCCATTTAAAGACATGTTGCATTTACATGAAGCTGTTTGAATTGGGCTTCCTATATTTTATAATGTCTTGAAGAGATATTGTTCAGGTGCCGTTAAACAGATGTTCTCTTTCCATAGAGGACAAGACAAGAGGGAATATGTTTTAATTGCAACAGAAGGGATATAGCTTACAAATTAGAAAGAACTTCCTGACTGCAAGATGCTAGAATGTTACCAAGGGAGGTTGTGAAATTATCTTCCCTTAAGACGTAGTAACTATCTTTCTAGGATGATTTAGGTTTGGGCTTGTTTAGAAATGAGAGAGATAACAAAGATGACTTGCTAAAGTCCCTGGTAACCTCAGAACGTAGTTGTGTGGTCGTTAATCAAAACAGTATTTCTGGCATTTTAATGAATATATTTTCATTTTCCTTATGAAGAAATAAATAATCAATAGCGAGTAGGTGAATTGTTCAAGGTCTTCTGGTAAAATAGATGATTAACATTCTGAATCTTATGCTGAGGAATGTGTTCTTTATCATAAATGGGTTTCCATGGCTGTATGATGAATTTTTAATTTTTATTTATTTTTTATATGATGTATTTTTGTTATGATTTTCTTTCTAAAACATGGAGATCAAAGCCAACATCTGTGGCTTCTGTAGAGTATGTGATTTGAAAGTTGTTGGCTGTAGCCCTGGCTGGTGTAGCTCAGTGGATTGAGCGCGGGCTGGGAACCAAAGGGTCCCAGTTCGATTCCCAGTCAGGGCACATGCCTGGGTTGCAGGCTGGGTCCCCAGTGGGGGCCATGTAAGAGGCAACCATACATTGCTGTTTCTCTCCCTCTCTGTCTCCCTCCCTTCCCCTCTCTCTAAATAAATAAATAAATAAAAATAAAATCTTAAAAAAAAAAAAAAAGAAAGTTGTTGGCTGGGTTTAGATTCAGACAGAGACTCTCCTATAGAAATTAATTTGGGCTCCTGTTATACATGTAGAAATAGGAACACATTATCAATAACAGATTAAGGTAATAGATTCTTTATTATTAGTTTAGGAAGTGCGAGGCTAAAATTACTTAGATGAAACTGCACATAACATAAATGTGTTTTTGGTTTGTGGTACCTGGCGAAATAGAAGCCCAGAAGACTGGCAAGTGAACATTAGATTCCGTTGCAGAACATGAACATAAAAGTATTCATTAAATGCAATGTTAAGTTCCCAGCTTACTGATTTTAGAGAGAGAGGAAGAGGGAGAGAGAAAGAGAGACAGAGAAACAAACATCAATTTGTTCTCCCATTTACTTATGCATTCGTTTGGTTGCTTCTTGTATAATTCCTGACCAGGGATTGAACCCACAATTTTGGTGTATTGGGACAACACCCTAACCAACTGAGGTACCCCAC